>CM062812.1:335117758-335650258 GCA_031772625.1 Pinus tabuliformis
TTATCTGGAAAGTTGATTTAGAAGTACTTCAAGACCTTGGAACTTCAATACCTGAAATACTAGTATGGAAGATGATTTAGAAGTATTAGTTTCTACCATGTTTGACTTTGATAGATTTATTCATGTGGTTAGGTTTTTACTACGAATAGATAAAGATGAAGACCTTGGACCTTGTATGTATATCTAGGTTGTAATGGAGTTATGTATTTATGATGGTGACATGGATCCACAAGGTATGTTTGGTGGCCATGATATTTTTCATTCAACATGGGCTTTTACATGTCCATTATTATACTTTGAGTTGTTTATATTTTGAGTATAAGAACTCCTACCTTAGAGATGATGATATGATATTATTTTACTGTAACTCTTTGATTATTGATGAAAGGTCTGATCAATCTACTCTTTATTTTGAAAATGTTGCATGATAAAGTACTTTAGTAATCACCCTTTTTCTGACTTCATATTGTAGGGGGAAATATATTGAACATTATTTTTTCACAGTCATGAAAAATAATATCATACTCCTATTCTTTTCTATTTGAAGCATTATTTCCATCAATACCTAAAGAAGATGGAAGGAAAAAATTATAAGGAAAGATAAGCTTGCTTGAATGCCTTAAAACCCTATTTTTGAAGAGTGTCGCAGGTTGCATAACTACCACAGTGTGACAATTCTTAGTTTCACATGTTTTGTAATTGACAATGTGCGATAATGTCGCTGGTTTCGTAACTTACATGGTGCGACATTGTTTTAACATGGGTAAAAATAAAGAAAGAATGAGAATATTCCATTCTAGAAGCCTCGTGATTGTATCTACTCAAAATGGCGGTGATTTTGCTTGCATCCCTCTTGTCTTGGATCTCAATCTTACCTTAGTGGACCCATCTCTAACTTAATGGAACCTAACTCTCATTTATTATCCTCCACTCACCCTTCCTTGGCCTATAAATACAATGGTTTTTCATAGGGAATGGGTTGGATTTTTTATTCAGAAATGATGATAAGCTCTCATAATCTCACTTCCTCTAAGTATCCAGCCTATGGTCTATAGTCTTTTGAAGGTAAGGATTTTGGAGAAAAGGTAGTTGGAAGGAAGTCACAACATCAAGGCTTTAGTTGTAACTCACTTCCTCTTTTTGAATACAATTGCATATTTTCCTTCTCACATCCATTTGTTTAGATCTACATGGTCTTTGTTATGAGTTTTCTTGATTATTCTTATAGATTTCATTTAATCATACCAGTATTATATGCTAGATATTTTGTTTGTTTATGTCACTTGTAGATCCTTTTGTTAGAGCGTCGACGATGAGATCAAATACAACAAACAACAACAAGGAAAAATGTCAGTAAACAAGGTAAGGTCTATTCTTCCCTCCCTTTATATTTATGGTTTAATGATAATTAAAGCTACAAAAAGTTGTATTCTTTTGACTATTTTGTTCTAAATATGGTTTCTAGATTTAGCGAGATCGCTCTTGACTACGGGAGGGATTCATCCATTAATAGTATATGTTATGGATTTTACTTGACAAGATATTTTCAGGAATCATTATTGTGGAAGGGTGATTTGTTATGTCCTTAAAAATTTGATGATTATATGAATGGCGTGTTTGGGATAACATGATGAGGTTATCCAATAAGATTCCTTTCCATGTAAGGGAATCTGTGAAACAAGTGTCAATTCTTGAATGATACTTATTATTATGATTGTTTATTTGACATGTTTATACTATGAATATGACAAGGAAATGTTGATTGTGGTGTTAGTGAGTATACTAACTACTAACTAGAATTTCTCGGTCAATTAATGAGGCACATAAGGCACTGAGTGCTTTCCTCAGGGTTGTGAGCCACTCAGTGCATACAATTAAGCTATTTCCACCCCAAAAGTGCTAACTAGCCACTTATAGTTAAACATTGGCACTTGCCTTAATGGAGTTGTGATGATATTGAAGGATAAGTAGAATTCCCAAAGAAGAGGGGTTACTTGGGCCTGATAGGTGACGATATATATATATATATATATATATATATATATATATATATATATATATATATATATATATATATATATATATATATATATAGATATATATATATATATATATATAGAGAGAGAGAGAGAGAGAGAGAGAGAGGCACATAAGGCACTGAGTGCTTTCCTCAGGGTTGTGAGCCACTCAGTGCATACAATTAAGCTATTTCTACCCCAAAAGTGCTAACTAGCCACTTATAGTTAAACATTGGCACCTTCCTTAATGGAGTTGTGATGATATTGAAGGATAAGTAGAATTCCCAAAGAAGAGGGGTTACTTGGGCCTGATAGGTGACGATATATATATATATATATATATATATATATAGAGAGAGATATAGAGAGAGAGAGAGAGAGAGAGAGAGAGAGAGAGTTGTTTTTTGCTAGGTGAGCACCCACGAGGGATTTGAACTAGTGACCTATCGCAAGGAGTGCCTTAACAGTACACCCATTCACCATCAATCCAAAGACCTGTGGGTGGGTGGTAAATATATTATTGTTGAAATAAGACTACCTGAATTTTTGTGCCCACACTTGTTTGGAGGTGAGTGAATAGGGGAGGATCTTATTTGGACATGTATGAAAAGACTGCAAAGAGTAGTATATTTTTTGTGCCACTAAGTGCTTGTTTAGTTATAAGATTCTCAAGTGAGCTAGCCTAAGTAAAGACAAAGTTATTTGATAAATACATAGAATATATAACACTAAGTGCTTGATTCGAATAATAAACCACTCAGTGTAGGAGCAAGGATGCAACTATAGAGATAAAATTTCCAGTTTAAAGAAATTTCTTTTATATCATGCTTTAATCTAGTTTAAAGTTTTGATTCGTAATGATTCAAGTTATGTTTATGCTTTAAACATTAGAATTTATGCTTATGCTTTCTATTTATGTTTATGTTTATATTTTTTCTTTATGATTATGATTTAATGATTATGTTATACTCTAAATTGTTATAAAATTATACGATTATCTCTCTAGACATGTATGTTCATGATATAAGTAAAATATTGAATTGTCAAGCATGAGCATGAGGATGATTGCAAGGAAAACAACAATAGACTGTTGATATTAGAGTGCACAACAACACATTTATAGAGTTGAGTGTTTCAGGAAGAATGCCACTGTGGTGACACTGGAACTTAGTTGTATGAAATTATTCCATGAAGTATGCCATGACTGATATGAGTGCGTTAAGACAGAGATATGCCTCATTTCTAGAGACCTCTTTCAGGGTGAGGAAGCCTTTCCAAGTGATGGATTTCCCAAGGGATTGGGAAGAAGAGAAGGGGATGCTTGAACTTGGAGGGTGAGCCACTACATAAAAATAGGAATTGGATCACTCGAGGGACTATGAAGCAGAGAAGGGGATGTTGGAAATTGAAAATGAAATGGTTTTAAAGAGTCATGTCCATGTTGATTGGGATCAAAGGTACATTAGGTATGTCCTCGAGAGAAATGAGCTGAAACTTTTCGTTGAAGGAACACTAAGCAAAGTGGATTGCATGGATGGCCATTAGAGGTAGATTACACTCTAGATTCGAGCGACTAGGTAGGCTAAGGTAGAGTGGAAGCACGATGGCCCAAGTGAAGCCACCTAGGAGATGGTTGTTTAAGGGTAAATTTCACTTTCATTAAAAAGTTTCTTTAGACCCAGTAGGATTTTACCAAGGCCTTCCTAGAAAATGTGTGTGCATAGAGAAGTAATGCTAAGCTAAAAGCACTCCCATGCATTCAAATTCACAAATAGAAAGTGAAGAACTAACCTCGTATCATAATAATCTAGTTTCTAATCTGAATCTTCCCTGTGACTTGCACATAATTAAAACAACCATTTCCTATTCTTCTGCAAAAATAATGTTAGCACATACACAATAAATCAACCATATATAATATAAGAATACATGGAAGGAAAATGTGGGGAAATTATTTTTATTACTATAGCATTAATATTGAACCAGAGTACATTGATGAGTCCTTGCAACCTCTTTCTTTGGTCTATTTCCTAACCTCTCTACTCACTTTATCTTGGAAATAGTCTAAAAACATTTCGATATAAGTTCATTTCTTTTTTTTGTGACTAGTGAAGAGATTGGCTTTTATAGATTTTCCTCGTGATTTGTCTTATTGAACCTAGACACTTTCTTGAATGTGCCATATGTAATGATTAAACTAGACAAAATTAATGATGACTTAATCAAAATGGTTAAACTAGACCAAATCAATGCTTATCCAATAGAACATTCACTCTTTTTCAAAATTGTAATGGAGAGAGGGAATTTCTAAGCTTATGGTTTATCATCAAGACTAGAAGAGGAATTTGATGGGCATTTTGTTTCAGAACCAAAACTGCTTAAAAGCATTGAACCCTCAAAATTCCACTTTTCATGATGTTCCACTAATAAAAGTTGACCCTTTCACTTGGAAAGGGTTATGCTTTTCTTCTGGACCCTGGGGGGTGGTTTTTTGGACTATAATAGATGCTCCCTAATGTATTATTTTAGAAGAGAATCAAATGTTCTAAATACATTATAATAAGTAACCAATGAGTGAGGCAGAGAGAGAGAGAGAGATCATAGATAAGAGACCTGTAGAGGATTAATAGTATTGTTAGATATATAAGGAGGTACATCCCTGAGGTAGCAATACCCATATTTAGTATTAAGAGAATAGAGCATGGTGGCCCACACAACATACTATAAAAAAATTTCATCAAGGACTAGTCTGATAGAATATAGATATCTGGCACAATAATTATCAATAGGGTTGGACACTGATGTGAGTGCCCCCAAGGGTGGCCCTCGGCATACATAATATATCCTCCAATCACAACTTGGGGGAGGAAATTATCATGAGTGAAGTGGCCTCGATGCCCTAATGTCTTTGATACTTCCCAATGGTACAAACATACTACATGAGAATGAATGATTTGATGTTGAGAAAGCAGAGAGACCATCTGATTACCATGCATTGAGGTATCCCATTAATAGATGTGAGGGAGACCATCGATAATTGAAATGGTTCCCAAGGTACCTAGCATAGTCTACAGAGTGTGAATGAATGAGATAAATTTGAGCACTCCGAAGAATTGGTCAACATGATCCAATTATGAAAACCCAATGTGAACCACGAGGAGACCTGCCATTAATGACTGCAAACTCCAAGGTACTAGATTATTTCTAGTTATATATCCCAGATAAGGTGTAGAAGTTGACAGGAGGATATCTGTTTAAGGAAGGTATTGATGTATCCCCTATCATTGACACAAAACTAACACAAAGGTAAGGTATCATATGATAGTAATTGAAGAAATGATGCACAATTGACATGGGGATGACCGACACAAAAGGTTTAATGATGCGTGTAGATGGCCAACCCTTTACTAATACTTCCATTTGAACATATAAGGACATGAAAAAATAGTGAGCTTGGCAACATACACTAAAGAAGACAAATAGACACATTGATGACATAGGGGGCATCACTAAAGCCCATAGACTAGAAGGGTAACCAATCGGGTGAGATACTAACTCAATAATAGGGTGACTCAACTCAAGCTAATGGTGCGATTAAAAATTATGGTAAAAAAAACTATAAGAGAGTGACTTGACCAAGTGACATGTCCAAGGGTGACATACAACTGCCAAGATAGAGATGTGAAAGTTGAAAACAACCCCCCACCTTTTTGTATAGTGTATCCCCTTCATAGTTTAATGAGCATGAAATAGAAGACAAGTAAGCTCAATAGGTTCCTTTTTTGTAAGTTTTATAGTGAGGCCAAAAAAGAGATAAAAGTACACTCATGTCCTTCTCTCGATTTTAAAAGCTTGAGAATGGAAAAGAGAGTGCTCACTAACTTTCAATTTAATTAACGAGAAGAAAAAAGAAAAAAAAGAACTCGATATTTTCATATAGGTTTTACAAGCATGAAAATATGGTAGCAAAAGAAACTAAATATTTTCATGAGTTTAATGAGTCATGAAAAAAATACCAAAACGACTTGGAAATTTTGTATAGATTTAACAAGTATGAAAATATAGAAAAAAGAGAATGCAATTATCATTATTTGATGAACATGAAAAGAAGGCTAAAAGGAAGCTCGTTCCAAAGAGACGAGTGGTATAATGATATTTATCTTGTTTTGAGGGTAACCAAAAAAACGGACCTAATTAAGCAAGAAAGTGGTGGAACAGTATCTAGAGACGGAAATCCACTCATCTTGGTGGTCTCTCTAAAAGGTGATGGAAGGGTTACGAGAAGGAGGCAAGGCTTATTCAAAGGAAAGAGGTTGAGGATAGTTGCAAATTTGTTGAGGAGAATGAAAAAAAGCATCAACATGAAAACATCTAGAAAGACATTTAGGACCATGATCATATGTGACCATAAAGCAACATGATAAAAAAGTGTGGGGACCCCCTATAGGGTGATAGCCAAAAATAATAGACAAAGAGAGGCATGAGGCTAAACAATGATGTTATGGCATGTATTAAAGTGGATCCTTGAACCTATGAATAACTTCAACATGGGCACCAAAATGATAATCAGGTGTTATTGTAGGGTTCCCATGAAGGGTGGGCTCTACCACAAAAGTTACGACATGAAAAAAGAGTGGTTAATTCCACAACCTAGCTAGGCGAGATCTAAGGAAAAGTGAAATGACACCAGAAAATGCTAATAATGCTATGAAAAAATTGGTGAATTCTAGACCTATATGCCATTTCACTGATATACCATAGTGTAGCGGATGAAGTGTTTCTTTTTTTGGAAATATATACATATATACGAGAAACTATGCCTAGAAATCTAGACACATTGTGGCTCATAAGGGAACCCACTGGGGGGTTTTGTCATGATGTACCCATTAGGATCAAGATACTTTGGACATGCATAAGGTCTGAATTTGACACAAATGTGACAAGAACCATTGTATTTTATGATGGCATGATTTTATGTACCTATGTGGGAGATTCATGGCACAAATTTCTACGGAGTAAATGTGCAGGAAGTCGATGACCGAGACCAAGCATAATTGCATATGGATGGGGAAGAATGTCACAGATCATAAGAGAACGAGAGATGTAAAGAGAAATATCATTTTGAGGGTGATCCACTCCTAATGAAAAGGTATCCATGACCCCAAGTTTATGAGGAAGGTCTATGGGAATATCAGAAGGAAGGGTCACAAGGTTCTGGTGAAAGAACACATCATGGGTGATATCAAGATCTTGTACCCAATAGAAATTTCGTGGAGAATCAAAGGTGTGGAAGTTGTCATTCCATAGTTTCAACCAAGGGGAAAACAATGAAGGATGAGATGGATCCTCCCAAGATAAATCAAATATTAGGATGTCTTCCTCAAGGTCAGTGTCGAAGGCACATAATAAGAATGAGTGACCTCCTAAGGGGGAAGAGGAAAGGAATCGATTCCAACATCATGGGAATAATTCGATGGGACAATCAATGGGTTAGTGGACCCATTATGATCAAATAAGGAAGGAGGAGAATTAAGTTTGACATTGGTGGGAGAACAACTCGACTCATAACTAGCTGAGGCATTTCACTAATCATGCCAAGGAACTCAAGAGAAGGATTTATCCAAGGATCGATGGAACCATCAAACTAATATTCAATGGATGGAGAATCAATTTCAGCAACATCAGAATAACTTGAGTCATGTTCAAGAGAAACCATTTCACGAAATGTACCAGCATATCCAAGAGGAGAATCTATATAAGGATTAGTAGACCCATCGAAGTCATATGAGACAGAGGTGACCATATTGATGGTATTAGATGACTCTAACAATTCAAGTGGAAGAAGGGGGGATTTTCCCATCAAAGTGGAGTATTTAAACATTACTTCCCTAATACTCTCAACGAGAGTGGTGGAATCACCTATAAATGGGACCAAATGACTATCGTGAAGTCAAAGATCAAGCTTGAAAAGTCTATCTGGTCAATGGTGACTATCCTACCCTCATGGGGGAACATCGTGACATGAAAGACTGAAGACATGACAATGATAATAGCTAAAAGCCAACTTCACCCAAGTAGGAGGTTATAATTAAGTGGTGCATCGATGACCTCAACCTTAATAAAGATCTTGTTGCCTCGTAGCTCTATAAGTAAAGCGAAAAATACCCCTTGAAGTTGCAAGGTATGCCCATCAAAGGCCTTTAATGCCTATCTAGGAGAAAGAAATGTTGGGGAACCAAGAGCTTTCCAACACTTTGACATAATAATGTAAGTCAATGCCCCCTCATTCAAAATTGTCCTATGAACATGTTGTCCAAAAACGTGGACCATTATTTTGAATGTTAGATGATGTGGGAGATGAGATTTCAAAAAATAAGGATTGAAGGTCACACTATTCAAATTTGAGGGATCCACCCCACTAATTCTAGAAATTTCTTGTAGGTTCAAACTACTAATTGTAATTTACTAAAACAATAGACTTGAATCTATTTTACTCACCAATGGAAATAATTAAACGATCATGAAATCACAAAGCATACAAGAGAAAAAATTCAATCAACACATTACATAATGATTTCTGGGGAAAGCCACGGCTAAACACCCTTGCTATATGTATATTGCATTAGTTAGAAAATATGAGAAGATTGCAATGCTTTTCTCAAGCCCGAGCAACCTATGCACTATCTTTATCTATCTCACAGCTTCCTAGACAAGCCTAGGCCAATACTTAACCTATTTTTTGCTTCCCCAAGTCCCTATTTCCTTGCATTTTTCCTTGGGAATTAGCCCTCTATTAATCATGGAAATTCCTTAATATGAATAGCATAATATTCATAGGCATTCCTCTGACTTCATCCACAACATGTACAGTTTGGATGATTATATATATGATAGTACACTATCCCTAAACTCCAATATCAACTGGGTAACTCTTATATCTAACATGCATAAGTTATTTATGAGTGAATCATCAGTTAATTGGTTGAACACATAAAGCATCACCCCAATGTCTAATCTCCTACTAGTTCCTCCATCAATTGGAACTAGTCTAACTGACTTTAACTTAGTTAAACTGAATTAATTAATTATAACTCAAAATAAACTCAACCAGGGCTCCTATAAAGTAGGATACAATTTAAATGACTCAAGTTAGACCCTCAAATCGAATTAACTAAGCCAACTAACTCAATTTAACTTAGTTAACTCGTACAAGTTGTCTTGTGATGTCGAATTACAATTTTATTCCTAATTTATTTCAAGCACAAATTTAAATTAGGATTTTTTTGTTGCATTTTCAACACTCCCTCTCAAGAATAAAGGGATTATCAAATACACCAATCCTACCTCTATGGAACTCGAATTTTCCTCTTGACAGTGCCTTCATCAAGATTTTTGAATCTTGTTACTATGTAGGAATGTACTCTACAACATGATTATCATTTGCACACAATCTCGTAGATGGTGATATCGGATGTTGATATGCTTCGACCAATCATGAAAAACGAGATTATCAGAGAGTTTGATACAACTTTGATTGTCACAATAAATGACTGTAGGATCCATCTATTGACCAAATAACCCAACAAGGATTGTCCTCATCCAGATAACCTCACAAGTTGCTTGACTAGCATCCATGTACTTTGCTTCTACCGAACTGAATGCAACTGACCTTTGCTTCTTGTTGTACCAAGAAACTGTTGTTGACCCAATACTGAAGATTCCCCCTTATGTGCTCTTCCTATCGGATGGACTCCTTGCCCAATCTTGTATGGTTGGCTTAACCATTTCTTTACTAAGATGGTTAACTGCAAAACATATGTCTAGTCGTGTGTTCACCAAGTACATAAGTGAACCCACAAGCTTCCTATAAATAGTAGCCTCCACTACATCATCAGAAGTAGCATATTCCTTCGTCCAATTCCTTGCTAGAGGATTCTCCATGGGTTTGCTACTCTCCATGTGGAACTTCTTCAATATCTCATTGGAATAATTACCCTAAGAGACAAAATTTCCTCATCTCCTTGCCATACTTCCATACCAAGGAAATAATGCATGAGTGCTAGGTCCTTCATCTTGAATTCTCTTACAAGATTTAACCAGCTTCTCATCACATATTAGAATTAAATCATTGACATATATATTATAATCAACAATTTACATTCAACCACAATATGGTAAAGGTTTGCATCTGCTTCAATTTTGGTGAAGCCCAACTTGGTGTAATAGTTTTCAATCCTGATGTACCAAACACGGGGTGCTTGTCTCAATCCATATAGTTCTCTGTTGAGTCTACACACATGTGACTCTATGTTGAAGGTTTCAAATCCTACTGGCTATTCAATGTAAACCTCTTCCTCAATCACTTCATTGAGGAATGTTGTCTTCACATCCATCTCATGTATCTTCCATCCCATCTCTGTTGAAAGTGTTATAACATATCTAATTGAAAAGTACCTTTCTACTGGACCCAAGGTCTCCTCATAATAAATTCCATCCTCCTCAGAGAACCCTCTGGCCACAAATCTAACCTTGTGTTTCTCCACACTCCCATTTGTTGTTTCCTTTACCTTGTAAATCCATATGGAACTCACTACTGACTTGTCTGCTAGTCTTGGGACCACTTCCAAAACATTTTTTCTGATAATGGAGTCATACTCCTCTACCATGGCTTCTATCCATATTTTTTGATTCATTGCTTCCTCGAATGAGGATGGATCAATCTCTACATGCTCGCTCAACAAAGCCATGTAGCCAGTGTACCGATTTGGTGACCTCCTCTACCTGTGTTGTGATGTGGGTGCTCCCACATTCTCTCTAGAATCATGCATCAATCTGTCAAATTCTCTGGTGTGCTTCCTTCCATCTCTGGAAGTCTCTGCATGAGTGCGTTCTTCCACTCTCTACTCCTTTGCATGTGGCTAATCCACATCATCCTGAGGTTCTTCCTTTGGAGCTAAAAGCTCTTCATCTCCATGCAATTGAATCTCCCTCTCAAGGGAACATCTCATGGCCTTCTCTTCATCAAAATTTACATCTCTACGAACCATTGTCATCCTGTGAGATTGCAGGTACACCCTATAGTTGTGAGGTGTATCAGGGTACCCCACAAATATGCACAACTCAGCTATTGGTTCTATATTTTTCCTTGCATCATTGGTAACATGATAGTAAACTGATGAACCAAATAACCTGAAGTGTGCCACATCTATTTTCTTACATGAAAAATCTTTTTTCTGATGTACTCATCTTGAGAATCCGATAAGGACTCATGTTCTGCACATATACAGTTGTGTTGCATGCTTCAACCCACAAGTGCAATGGTAGGCCTTGATCATGTAACATTTCCCACACAACTCCCACAATAATTTTGTTCTTCCTTTCATCCACCCCTTTTTGTTGTGGGTTATGGGGTACTATTAACTCCCAACGAATTCCTTATGATGCACATAAGTTCTTGAATTCATTTGACACATATTCTCCACTGTTATCGCTCTTGAGAGCCTTCACTTTCCTACCAATATATTTCTCAACAAGTGCTTTAAATTCACAAAAATTAGAGAATGTATGATCTTTCTTCTGTGCGAATAAAATTGAGCACACGTGTGAGGAATCATCTATAAATATTGCGTAATACTTGTGATTGGTCGCGGAGGTTGTCGAGAATGGTCCACACATATATGAGTGAACTCTTTCAAAGATCGCTTACGCTTGAGTGCGCTTATCATGAAAGGTGTCTTTGGTGTACTTCCCCAATCTACACCCTTTTCATGTATCTCTCTTCTCTAGTGCACCCTTGGGAAGTTCAGTAGAAATATATTGCATGATCTTCAAAGCTCTGTGGTGCAAGTGGTCCAATATTTTATGCCACATTTCACTGATGTCTCGGCTCTACACCTTCTCTACATTTGTGCTTAAAGCATCACAGTCTTATACATCCAATTTGTAGAGGTTCTTCACCCAAACCCTAATCCACTTCACTTTTCCTGAGGCTATGTGACAAAGGAAATAATTTCTTTTGCTAAATATCACATTGTAGCCACGGTCCTCCAAAATAGCAACTGAAACCAAATTCATCTTTAGACCTGGAACATACATGACATATTTTAATGTGAGAGGAGAACTAGAATCCCTCTAAAAAGTAACGCTACCAATGTCAGTCATTCTATACCTTCCATCATTTCCCATTTCGATGTGCATCTAGAGGTCCTTCTCCTCCAAGTCACTAAATACTTCTTTGTTTTCGGTCATATGGAATGAGGCTCCACTATGCAGATACCACACACTACCCATCACTGATGTCACCATGCAAGCAATGAGGGTGAAACCCAACTTGAATTGTGAAGCAAAAGTTTCACTTGTTGCTCCTCCTGAGGGATTCTTACTAGCCTTCTTGTGTAGACACTTTGTGGCATAGCATCCCAGCTCATCATAGTGAAAAAAATTAATCTTCGAAAATTCCTTCTTCTTGCCTTCCTAACTAGAATCTGATCTAGAATGGGATGACTTCCCTTTCCCTTTCTTTTCTTTCCATCTAAGGCACATTTCTCCTCGTCGTCATGCTTGGATGAGGATCCATCTCTAGTGTTTCGTCGAATCTCTTCTCGCACCAAGTCAAACAAAAAATGCTCCTAATCTAGTGGCTTCTCCCTCCCATTTACCAAATCATGGTAGTTTTTCCAACTCTTGGGAAGGCCTAGAAGTGCTAGGATGACCAAATCATATTCAACAACTGTAACACCAAAAATTCCAAGTTCATCCCAACATTGGTTGAACTTGGTCAAGTACTTTGGTATTGGTTGCCCTTCTCCATCTTAATTTTCCTGACCTTGTCCTTCAGTGCCAATTTCCTATGGTCACTCTTGTTCTGAAATAGGTATGTCAAGGCCTTCTGCATTTCATATGGAGTCTCCTTCCCATGGAGGCTTGAGACAATATGATCTCGAACTCCTTCTTGTATGATCCTTCTCACCATTGCAACACATTTCCTCCACACTAGTAGATATTGAGCATCAGTTTCTAGAGGCTTAGGAATATCCTTGTCTATGAATTCCTTCAGCACGTTGTCTTCCAACACTACCTCCATCTCATCCTTCCAAGAAATATAGTTAGAACTATTCTCAAGAGCATATTCGAATCTCAATCCATAGAACAACATCTTTCTGGATCTGAAGAATGATACTACAAATTCGATTTCACCTGCAAAAGACAAAGTCATATTCTCCTCTTCTAGAGTTATTTCTTCTTTGATACCATATATAAATTCCTTGTAGATTCAAACTACTAATTGTAATTTACTAAAATAATAAACTTAAATCTACTCTACTCATCAGGGAAACAATTAAACGATCACAAAATCATGAAGCATACAAGAGAAAGAATTCAATCAACACATTACACAATGATTTCTTAGGGAAATCCACAACTAAAAACCCTTGCTATCTGTAAATTGCATTAGTAAAAAAATATGAGAATATTACAATGATTTTCTCAAGTCTAAGCAACCTATGCACTATGTCTATCTATCTCACAAATTCCTAGACAAGCCTAGCCTAATACTTAACCAAATTTTGGCTTTCCCAAGTCCCAATTTCCTTGCATTGTTTCCTTTGGAATTATCCCCCTATTAATTAGGGAAATTTCTCAATATGAATTGTGCAATCCTCATAGGCCTTCCTCTGACCACATGCACCACCTGTATAATTCAGATGATTATGCAACTGATAGTACATTGTCCCTGAACTCAAATATCAACTACGTAACTCTCATATTTGACATGCATGAGTTATTTATGAGTGAATCATCAGTTAACTAGTTGAATACATGAATCAACACCCCACTATCTGACCTCCTACTAGTTCCTCCATCAGTTGGAACTAGTTTAATGGACTTTAACTCAGTTAAACTGGATTAATTAATTTTAACTCAAAAAAAACTCAACTAGGGCTCCTATATAGTAGGGGAAACTCTACATGACTCAACTTAGACCCTCAACTCAAATTAACTAAGCCGACTAAGTCAATTTAACTTAGTTAACTCGTACAAGTTGTCTTGTGATGTGGAATAGCAATTTTATTCCTAATTTAATTTAATGACAAAATTATATTAGGATTTTCTTGTTGCATTTCCAACACTAATAGTAGGAAAAAGTGCCTTGTGTTACATTGGGAAAATTCGTAACACTTCTAATGTTGACATAATAGTTGGAGCTTGGGCCAAATCCTCAATAATATTGTAGTTGTGAGTGACCTAAATATTAAAATTTTAAGCATTAAAATATAGTAATGGTACTGAAGCCACTCATACAAAACCATGGTGAGTGTCAAACCACTCATGCCGCTAAATGTGTGGATATCCTATAATTACAAAAACACTCAATGAAAAAATTACTAACTGAGAATGAATAGGTCCAAACCAAAGGTTTTCCCATAAACAAGTCCAATGGTGACCACCATAAAAGATGTTCAATAAAAGAATGTTTAGTTATGGGAGAATGTTCCTTACATATCATGAAGGGTTTAATGGCCTTTGATGCCTTCCATATGTTCTAGAATACAAGTACCAAATCGTTGACCATATGGGGCATTAGCAACATGCTCTAGTATGAAATTCCTTGCCATGAATTTCCACTGAAGGGACCCCCTCATGAATGTAATATTTAAGAAATTCCTTCAAGGTTACCCATTTGGCACATAGCACCTAAGACATCCATAGGCCTCCCATCTCCCTATAAGTACAAGAAGGTGTCAAGTTATTTCTCTCAAATCTAATGGAGTGATAGGGTTTAACCCATAGAAAATGCCAAAATTATTTCACTAGGTGGCCATAGGTTGCTTTAGTGGGAACCTAGTAGAAGGATTAGTATACATGAGTGTCCACTAAATTTTTAGTACCAATATGAAATTTGGTAGTGAATGTAAGTTCCTTGGTAATCCAATTATCAATGTTATTCCCACTCTTTGACCCACAACCTCCCAAAGCTCTTAATGGGAAGTGTGGAAAGAAAATTTGATGCCTAAAAAGTTGAATACTTATCCCACCTAAATATAAGACCATTTAATAGACTCAATCAATTAGATCTAGATTTTTGTCTCTATCTATAACAATGAGTATTGGACCTAGAGGAAGTACAAAACCACACGGGCTTCACTGAGAAAGCAATACCATACCACACGCATTAATATTGGGCATAAAAAATGAGGAAAAAATGAAATAATATATTGAGCATATAATAGGGGAGTAAAGAGTTTTTATATGTTGTATAGAATATGTGTATTATAATGTATTGTTTATACAGTACATTTTGAAATCAAGTCCTGAAGGAATGGATTGAATAGAAGGATGCATAAGAGACGACTTCAAATGATTCCTTTCTAATTCCATAGAAAAAATCAACCTCGTTTGATAGGTTAGGGTTGTTTGTGTTGTTAGCTGAGTTGTCATGTTATTTTTGACCTTGTAATTTCTCTCTTCAATCTGCTAGTAATCCTTTTGTAATGTATCTACTAGGGAAGGAGTGTTGGGTCCCTATAATACTAGTGATTACCCCATTACTATTGTAGTTTCATCCCTTATTAATATTGTTGTGCCCCTATTATCCCCATATTGTTATTATTGTGCCCCATAGAATCCCTCTATTGTTATTTTTGTGGCTTTATATTATTATTGTTAGGTTGGTTGGGTTATATTGTGACTCCTTAGACTCCTATATATAGAAAGGAGGTTTTGTCATTTGAATCATCCAAGAATTGTTCATTTATGTAATGTAAAGGAGGTTTCCCCCTTAAAGAGGCTAAATTCTAAGGCGTTGATCTATCTTTTCTATCTTTTCTTGAGCTCGTTTCATAACATTTGGTATCAGAGCTTTGGATTCTAGGGTTTCGCTGCTCCAAATACGTCATCGTGGCATTTTCACTATAACCTTTTTTCTACGATGTTTCAGATGCTAAAAACAAAAACCCATTTGAGAAGACATCGTGCTAAGCCTCGGTTCCAAATTTTAGAGCTTTTCGCGCTATATTTGCGGAGATATGATCTGAGGAAGTTGGACTTTTTGTAGATTCCTGAATTACATTCCAAACAAGTGACCTGGGGAAAATCGTCATAACTTTCTCTCTGAGCATCAGATTGAAATTTCGTCAGAAGTTACAAAAAGAGGACGGACTTTAGTTTCGTGTAGTTATTTTTCAGAGCCAAAGGTCGAAACAGTGACTCGTGGCACATCATACAAGTTCGCTCTACTGAACTATTCTATAATCAAGTCACTGTGGGCGATTTCGCATAACTCTTCCTTGGAGTATCCAATTTGGGTCAGACTAGTGGCATTGGAAAGAGGACACAGAGGGCTACTGTAGGTTGCAATTTCAGAATTGGATGATCAGAAATTACAGAGATACATCAGAGGCAATATCAAGCTCCTACAAAGTGAGAAAAGGTGTTTAAATTTTTCTAAATTTTTGCTTAAGCTTGGTTTGAAAATTTAATTTGAAGGAATTAAAAGGGCATAGTAGAGCATTATTATCAGTAATAGATGCCCTGAGGAAAGAAAATGCAAACACCTAGTAAGCAACCTGAAAGCTCTAGCATGATTCATGAAGAAGAGGAAGAAATGCTACATGATATATGAAAATTACAAGAACAAGTGCAACAAATGTCACTCTCACAAAAGCTAACAGAAGCTAAGATAAATGGCGTGGAATCTAAGATAAAGGGCATGGAAGCTAAGATGGATGATTTGAAGATAGATTTGAAGATAGATTTGAAGAGAGACATGGCATATTTGAAGACAGATTTGAAGACAGACATGGCAGATTTGAAGACAGATTTGACAAATTTTCTACAAGAAATACTTACTAATGGTGAAAAGGTAGTAAAGGAAACTCATGATGCGAACAAAAGAAATGTTAATCATGATTTCTTAGACTCTAATGTGGGATCAAAGACCCACCATATTCCAAAAATCGATATGAGGAGGTTTGATGGCAAGGATCCCACAACATGGATATTACAGATGGAGCAATTTTTCGATCTCAATAATGTGCAAAACACACAAAAGGTACGTATTGCAACTTTATATTTGGAACCAAATCAGTTTGTATGGTATCAATGGCTTTGCTCTCGTAAACAAATTACCACTTGGGCAATTTTTACGGAAGAATTGACAGCACATTATGAGGATACAAAAGGCAACACTTTTTTTAGCCAATTGATAAGTCTCAAACAAAATGGTTCAATAATGGAGCACATTGAGGAGTTCCAAAAATTGAACATAAGGGTAAAAAATATTCCAGAGGAGAATAGGATTGATGTGTTCATAGGGACTTTAAAGGATAATATCCAACATGATGTTCGCCTTTGGGAACCTGATTCATTAGAGAAGGCATTCAGGTTAGTAAGAAAAATGGAAAGCAAAATTATGGCAACCAGGAAGCATACCACTCACAACTATAAAGATGGAAGTGTTGTTGCTCCTAGTCTTCCTATAAGGTTGACACCACAAGAATTGGAAGAAAAAAGAGAAAAGGGCTTTGTTACAGTTGTGATAGCAAATACACTAAAGGTCATAAGTGTGCTGAGAAGAAATTATTCTACATAGATTGCGAAGAGGAAGAAGAAAAGGAGCAAGAAAGGTCAAAAGAAGAGGATATACTCTAGGAACAAAGCCTATATAAAGAAGAAATGAATCCAACCATATCTTGTAATGGCAGGAATTACCACTCCTCAAACCATCAAGATAGAAGGACAAATCAAGAAGAAAAACGTAATAGTGTTGATTGATTCAGGAAGTACCCACAATTTTATTCATTGTAAGGTAGCAAAAGAATTGAATTGCTTCTTATATCCAGCACCAGAGTGTCAAGTGATGGTTGCAAATGGAGGAACAATAACTTTCTCTGGAAAGTGCCATAATATCAAGCTATCAATGGGAGAATATGTATTGACTAGCCCAATGCTTTCCATTCCAATGGGAGGTGTTGATGTTGTACTAGGAGTCCAATGGCTACAATCCTTAGGTACAATAGCTTTTAATTTTCAAGAACTTTTCATGAAATTTTCTGTGGAAGGAAAGGAAGTTGAATTAAGCGGTATTGCAGGGAAACCAGGAAAGATAATCAGCTCTAACGGTATGACAAAGCTTATAAAAAGGAACAAAGAGGTGTAATTGCACAATTATGTTCACTAGATGTTTCCACATTGTAATCATCTATTTCTCCAAATCTCCAAAAAGTCTTGGACAATCATTCCAAGGTATTTGAGACTCCCAAAGGTCTCCCACCTATTCGTGATCATGATCATGCTATTCATCTGATTCCAGGAAGTGTTCCTCCAAACATCAAGCCGTACAGGTATCCCTATGCCCAAAAGAGTGAAATTGAACGTATGGTTACAGAAATGCTAGAGGCTGGTATAATTCAATCAAGTTAAAGTTCTTTCTCTGCTCCAGTAGAATTAGTGCACAAGAAGGATGGATCATGGCGCATGTGTCCAGATTATAGGGAGCTCAACAAGCTCACTATTAAAGATAAGTTTCCCATTCCTGTCATTGATGAATTACTGGATGAATTGCATGGATCAATTTACTTCATCAAGTTGGATCGTCGTTCAGGATATCATCAAATAAGAATGAAGACTGAAGACATTCTGAAAACAACATTTAGAACTCATGAGGGTCATTACGAATTTTTGGTCATGCCTTTTGGCCTTACCAATGCACCTTCAACATTTCAAGGTTTGATGAATTCCATTTTCAAACCATTCCATGGAAAATTTGTGTTATTATTTTTTGATGATATATCTACAGCAAGTCTTGGAAGGATCATGTTGAACATGTTGACAAGGTGCTACAACTATTGAAGGAGAAACAATTATATGCAAAAAGATCCAAATGTTTCTTTGGAGTACAAGAGGTGTAATATCTGGTTCATATTGTATCTCATGAAGGAGTTAAGGTAGACCTTAGCAAAATTAAATCCATTAAGGAATCGAAAATCCCCACATCCATAAAGCATCTGCGAGGATTTCTCGGGTTGACAGGGTATTATCGCAAGTTTGTTAAGAATTATGGGAGAATAGCAGCACCTCTAACAACATTATTGAAGAAAGATGCATTTTCATGGACTCCAGAAGCAACAAAGGCCTTCGAACATCTTAAAGAGGCAATGTGCCAAGCACCAATCTTACCTACACCGGACTTCACAAAAACCTTTATTGTGGAATGTGATGCTTCAGGAAATGGAATTGGTGCTGTTTTAATGCAAGATGAAAGACCCATTTCTTTTGAAAGTCATCCAATCAAGGGAAAGTTTTTACACAAAGCTATTTATGAGAAGGAAATGTTGGCAATACTCCATGCACTTAAGAAATGGTGACCCTACCTAATGGGAAGACACTTCAAGGTAAAAACAGATCATGATAGCCTTAAATACTTTTTAGTACAAAGATTATCATCTGAAGAGCAACAAAAGTGGGTCACAAAGATGTTGGGTTATGACTTTGAAATCATCTATAAAAAAGGGAAGCAAAATGTGGTGGCAGATGCACTCTCAAGAAAGGATGAGGATGTGGAAGCATTGTTGTGTGCCATCTCTATTATCCAGCCAGATTAGATAAATGAAGCAAGGGAGGAATGGAATAATAATGAAGATGTGTGGGCACTTATTCAAAAGTTACAACAAGATTCCAGTACGTGTGATACATTTAGCTGGCAAAATGATTCTTTATGGTACAAAGATCGCTTATACCTCTGTAAAAATTCCCAACTAAAGCAAAAGATTCTTATGGAATTGCGCACTTCTCCCTTAGGAGGGCACTCAAGATTTTTAAAATCTTACCACAGGGTTAAGAAGTAATTATTTTGGATGGCCTTAAATCGGATATTCAAAAATTTGTGGCGGAATGTTTGGTTTTCCAACAAAATAAAGTTGAAACAATTAAGACACCGGGTCTATTACAACCTTTATCCATTCCAAGCCAACTTTAGGAGGAGGTTTCAATGGATTTTATCACAAGGTTACTCAAGTCTGAGGGAAAGAGTGTCATCATGGTGGTAGTTGACAGACTTACCAAGTATGCACACTTCTGTGCATTATCACATCCATTTAAAGCCAGTACAGTTTCTACTACATTTATGGAAACAATTCAAAAGCTACATGGAAACCCAAAGATTATTGTAAGTGACAGAGATCCCATTTTCACTGGAAATTTTTGGACATAATTATTTTCTTGTCTTGGTACTCAGTTAGCTCATAGCTCATATTATCATCCTCAATCTGATGGGCAAACCGAGATAGTAAACAAATGTTTGGAAGGATATCTTTGTCGCTTTGTATCTGATAAACAGACACAATGGGTCAAATGGTTGCCTCTGGCTGAATGGTGGTATAACATTTCCTTCCATACAGCAACAAAAATGACCCCATTTATGGCACTTTATGGATATCAGCCACCATCCATTACATCATATTTAAGAGAAAATTATAAGGTTCAAGCAGTGGAACATCACATCGAACATCAACAACAAGCCCTCCAACTCTTAAAGGATAACCTCACGTTGGCACAGAATGGAATGAAACAACGGGAAAATCAACATCGCAGCGAAAGAAGTTTTGATGTAGGTGATTGGGTATTGCTACGGCTACAACCATATAAGAAAATGTCCCTCAAGCAAGCTAAGAAGGATAATAAATTATCACCAAAGTATTATGGTCCATACAAGGTGTTGCAAAAGATTGGTACTATGGCATACAAATTGGAGCTTCCTGCAGCTTCTCGATTGCACCCAGTTTTCCATGTTTCATGTTTAAAGAAGGTTATAGGCGACAAGCTCCTAGTTCAAACAATATTGCCAGAACTTGACAAGGAAGGAAAAATTATATTGGAACTAGAAGCAGTCACAGAAACAAGAACTCAACAACTATGAAATTGATCAATTTCGGAGTATCTTATCAAGTGGAAGAACTTATCCGCTGAAGATTCCACATGGGAGGATGAGAATTTTATACAGAAGCATCCAGAACTACTCAAGCGTTGAGGACAAAACTTTTTTGAAGGAGAGGGGCATGTTGGGTCCCTATAATACTATTGATTACCCCATTACTATTGTACTTGCGTCCCTTATTAATATTGTTGTGCCCCTATTATCCCCATATTGATATTATTGTGCCCCATAGAATCCCTCTATTGTTATTTTTGTGGCTTTATATTATTATTGTTAGGTTGGCTGGGTTATATTGTGACTCCTTAGACTCCTATATATAGAAAGGAGGTTTTTTCATTTGAATCATCCAAGAATTGTTCATTTATGTAATGTAAAGGAGGTTTCCCCCTCGAAGAGGCTGAATTCTAAGGCGTTGATCTATCTTTTCTATCTTTTCTTGAGCTGGTTTCATAACAAGGAGTCCCTTCAATTGGAAATGTTACAATATCAACAGAAATAGAAGAATAAGAAATACATGTAGGGTTTCCTAATTTCATTTGGAAAACAGGATGACTAAGGGCCCTTCTATCAATTTAACTCATACATCTCCTTCATATTCTCCCTGAACCTTTGAATCCTTCATCTTCTACAATGTATATCAAAAGAATAAAGGTGAATTGTAGAATGCAAGTGGGGTCATAAAAGAGGAATCAAGTCACTATACTAGGGATATAAATAGAAAGGGTTATAAAAAATGTTAATGAAAAAATGGATATTTACAATATCTAGCGAAATTAGAGGTTTTTTAATTGGGAAGTTGTAGTGGGTTCATATTGGTAGGAGGTTAAATAAAGTGATTTTTAGACATATTTTCTAATATCTAGTCAATTTAAGGGTATTGTTTAGTATGCCACAAACGCATGCACTATGTCATAGGCTCGCTGAGCGCAGTCCCCGTGTACAAAACATATCAAGGCATTCTATTAATGTTTTCCATGAGTGATGACATTCTACATTGATTAGAAAAGATTCATTAATGAAATGGGAAATGACAAACTGACCTCAATAAGATTCACACAAAGAAATCCCTCAAATATTCCCAAGAAAGACATCATAATTAATAGGTAACTCAACGCCTCAATTTCCTTAACATGCAAACAAGGGCTAATGAGAAGCCTTGTATAATAGATACAAGCAACCCCATTTCCTTTGATTTTCACATATCAATATAAATATGGGTTGAGTCACTAATGAAATGGGGCTTAACATTGTTGAGAAACGCTAACCTAAACCTTAAATCCATGAGAAAGACTAGAATAAAAGGCCACTCAATTCTATCATAGGATTTTTCAAAGCCAATCTTGATGAAGAGAGAAACCAAACTAGAAGAGTGAGCCCACTTCATGCCATCTTGGATAGGATTGACATTGTCAATAATGTTCTGCTCTTGAATAAGTCATGTCTATTCAAGTTGGATGATCTTGGGAAAAATATGCTTCAAGCGTAAATCAAGTGCTTTGGCTAAGATCTTGTAAGAAGTAATAAATTAGGTGACAGGCCATCATTTAGTGATGATTTCAAGGTTCCCAAAATTTAAGATCAATTGGACAAGTCCATAGTTAATACTCTCACTACCTGAGTTTGGTTTAAGGCTTCTTTGTATATGCAAAGTTGGTTGAATCAATGTATCCATGAGAATCCTTATATAATTTGCATGGATAAACATTCAACCTTAGGTTTTTTTCATTATCCATCTCATGTAAGGCTGTTGTGTGAGCCTCCAAAGGTTGACCCAAGTTACAAGCCTATTAGTTTTCTTCAAAAAAATTAGAATAATTGGTGGCCTTATGGTTCTCTTAGAAGGGCTTTGAACTGAAATATCATTCATAGTGATCAAAAAAATTCTACTCTAACCTCATGTTGCTTTGTCATCCGACAATGAGAAATTACAAGAGCATTGATGGATTTTCTTGTCTATTTTGTGGTAAAGTCTTTGAAGAATGTTTTGGTTGCCTTGTCTCTTGAATTGATCTAATGTAATCATGCATGCAATTGGGTTTCACACACCCAATGGATATCTTCTACTTATAGGGGATGGAACAACTTAGTTTCTTTTTCCCATTTATCTTCCTCATAGATGATCCACTAGAGCCCTTCCATGAGCCCTTCAAGCTCTTTACACATAGCACAATTGTTGTCACAGAGGATTTTTACATGTGTCATCCATAACTCCTAAGACGATCTATAATGCTAGTAGTGGAATCCTATCCCAACCACACTCACTTTGTGTCCAAGGGACTAGTTTCCACATTGTACAAATACAAGTCAGTCACCCAAGGCTCTTAAGGTAACATACATTGAGGATGATCCAGGGGTAATCTATATACATTTTCTCTACTCTCTAAGAGATTTTGAATTAGAAATACTAAAGGTTATATATGGTAATAGTTCCTTCCACATGGATTGTGTGTCCATTACATGAGTTTAAGAACAAGTTTTGATACAAAAATATTAGCCAATAAATTTTCCAAGTACTTGCAAATCTGGGTCTGGGTGAATTAGATTTCATAAAATTCATTTCACTAGTAATATTTAGGGTCATATAGTGGATGGAAAGCCTATAAGGCTAGCTTAACATCTTTTTCTCTTCTTGGGAGATGCATGGAGATCACTCCCTCATCTTTTTTAAACTCCTACCATGTCAAAATCACCACAGGTAATCCAAGTCGAATCAACATGGAAGTCATTGACCATCCAATTCCAAAAGGTTGTACTCTCTCTTATCTTGTTGGAGGCATAGATACTAGTTAGGCTAGGAACCCTTCCATCTTAGTTGAGAAGAATCCAAAAAAATGTTTTCGGTGGGATCTATACACCACCCCACCATATTGTTAGCTAATTTTGGAGAAATAAGAATTGTTATCTCACGTTTGCCTTCCAAATGCTCATATTAGGACTAAGATCTCAACCACATAACTCAAAAGGTGATAAAAAGAATAAACCCAACAACATTTCATTTCCTGCAAATAAAGAATGTATATCTGACCAAATGAGGTCAATAATTGGGGGACAATGTGTTTTCCTTTGGGATCATAGAAACCCCAAGCATACCAATAGGTCATTTTTATTAGTAACCTACTGTGTCATGTATCTTCGTCACATTATCCTTGAAGTCAATCAAAGCACCAAAGGCACTATGAACCACCTAATTATTCACTAAGTAGTGAGCCTTAGGTATCTGTTTGGGACATTTGGGTTATTTATCCAACTCAAACACTTCTGTAGTCCCATGTCAATGTAGGATTAGTGGTATAGAACAAGCATGCTAACTACTTCCTCTATATTGGTGGATCCCTAAAGTAGTCTTCAAATACATAATAGTCTCTTGTCAACTAGGGTTAGCCATAGAAAAGGCCATAACGCCTAATATCTTAGTAGTTGTGGCCTTTGCAATCTAGTTTTGGCCACATTGGAATATTTCTCATTCAGTGACATTTATTCATGAATCCTCGCATGCATTTTGGGCACTTGTGAAACTTATGTGGCAAGGGTGGCAATGAATAGGGCCTCCAACCCAAATATGCAAAAACTCTTTGAGGATGTTGGACAAATAGATAGGGTGCTACAACATAACTTTAAAAGAAATTGGGTTCTTTGTTGATTACTTTCCCTAGTGGGGAAATAATACATCAAATGGCTAACCATAATTAGATGGATAGGCCAAGGAATTCAATGCACACTAGGAAACATAATTATGGTTTTTGGTCAATGGAAACGTACAATGACCAATGGTTTAGGATGAGCGATGTGTTTTTAAAGACCTGAGGGTTATGCCCTAAAATATCTTAGACATGGGCAGGGTTATTGAGTTGGAATGGGAGAAACCTTTGATCAAGTCGCATATGTGGGTGTAGAACATGATACCTAAAAGGCTCTAAGAGTGCATAGAGCTAGTTTATATTAACCACCTCAAAGGGGATATGAACCACAAAGTACCCCAATATGGAGCTCCCATGAAAAAAATCACAATAACCATCACATTCAAAATCATAAAATTGAATATTAGGTTCAAGGAGGGGGTCATCATTACCTCACGATAGAATTTTGAAATGAACCCCATGGTATAATTTTTTAAACTTTTTTTGGTTTAGGGAGATGACCATCATTACATTGTGGTATACTTTTTAAATGAATTTTTGGTTTTGGGAGAGGCTATTTATTACCCCTTGATATACTTTTGAAATGAACTTTCGAGGATCCTTAGGAGCCATCATCAATTATAGATTGAGATACACTCTTGTGCTAAATTAGGAATATGTGGAGGGAAGTCATTGAGCCTTGCCTTCAGTCACTGGCCTGTTAAGGAAAACATATCACAATAAATGCTACAAGGAAAAAAGAATGAACATGATTGCATCCTTTCAACTTATCACATCACCATTATCACTCAAAACTAATGTAAAAAAAAAAACAAGTGTACATTAGTTTAGGAAGAAAGAGAAAATAATTTTACAGTTATATACTTTAAAATGTTTTAGTCCAATGAGCTCAAAGTGGTGAGTGTTTTGAGCTTCATCTCACAATTATATGGATTAATATCAATTAGTAGAGTCATATAAATTTAATGTTTGATAACCCTCTATAGACATCAACCCATAGTAGGCATCAACACACTTACCTCATGATACATCTCACATTGCCAAGACTAAAAAGAATTCAAAAACTAACTAAATATGACTTTATTATTATTAATATCATTAATTAAAAAAGAATTAATATATGGGTTAAGCATATATACATTTAGAAAAAATTGTAACAATAAAAACATGGTGAAGCAACAATAAAGATTAAGAGTTAAATGCCATAAATAAAAACCAAATAGAGATGAAATCTGATGTGAACATGACTTTTTTCAATTAAATTGGAAAGCAAAAAAATGTATTACTACCTTTGAAATAAATCTCAACCCTTTATTCTTGACTACTATTAAAATTATTTTATGGATATTAAATTATTAAATCCCTACCATCCATCTAATAACCATAATAATTAAATTAAAATTCTCAAAATTTTATTTCAAAAAAACAAAAAAAATCATATGAACATGGGCAAGACATATATACTCTAGCCCTCAAGTTATGAACCTACCACTTCTTAAAAGAAAACACATACTCTTAACCATTAGGCCCACTCAAACTATATCTATGAATGATGAGAAAAAAAATATTTAAGATTTTTATTTCTTTTAAAAATAATTACAAAATATTTTATTATTAATTTGAAAAAAATAATAATATATTTTTGGATCTTCATTTTTAAGTAAATATTGTTATCAAAAATATAAATTCTATCCTATTTAAAAATATTTATAATTTGATTTATAAATTTAAAATCCCATTTTTAAATATAAAAGTAGAAAATATATATAATTTGATTTATAAATTTAAAATTGCATTTTTAAATATGAAAGTAGAAATTAATATGCGAATATATTTAGATATTAATAATTTTTTAAATATATTTTATCTTTGGTTAAAAGATATTAAATCGGAAGGAAAAGGTGGTAATGACTTTTAACAAGATTTTATTTTTATTTATTTTTATTTATTTTCCTCTAAATTTGACTAATTCTATTATTGTAACAAAAATAGTACAAGGAGGTACCAACCTTTGTAGAGAAAATCTCAAATTATGCCATGTTTAACAACAAAAGACTAGAAAAAGACTACACACATCAGGGAAACCAGTGCAAAACTAAAAGAGTTTGCTGCCCAATCAGGGGTAACAACCTGTAGTGCTAGAGTAGAACAATTTTTTGAACAATCATCAAAATTAACAACATTGCATAAATAAAACACTAGAATAGACCCATGGTAGTGGGAGCCGAGAACCCAAAACCTAAAAAACTTTTACCAGTTAGGTGTCGTTAGGAGGAGGAGGTTCTTCCACTATCAGACACATGTACGCCTCCAGGTCATCTTTTGCATCCTGTTTATCTCTCGGTGTTTCTTCCATGTTCTTGAAGCGCCCTGGAATGGTGCGTCCCTGAGCTGCTTCTATGCATCCCTAAGCTACTTTCCAGGGGCTTTTCTCTTGCTGGTGGTGGTTCGCGCCTAAGTATTGTGGGTTGGGTCTTCAGAATTTTGTGGCTCCTCTCTAAATGCCATTGAGATAGTTTCTATTATGCAAGGACGTTCCAGCATGCAGCGAAATTGAAATTGTGCAGAATGACTGGGTTGCAATGAAGAAACAGAGGCAGCAGGAGGCTGGGAAGCAGCATCAACAGGTCGAGGACCTGCAGTCTGAGCCCGCCCTCGACTACTGCAAGTGGCAAGGTAGTGTCCAGAGAAATGAGCTGTCGAAGGGGAGGAAGAGTTAGAGGGGGACGAATCAGAATGGGTCAAGGAAGGGGGGTGAATTGTTCTTCCTCTGCTAGTGCCCCTCGTGCAGCGCATACGATGACGGAGATGAGGCATGCTCACCTAGTCAAAATTGAGCGGACGGGGACGAAAAGGAGCAGTGCCAAAAAATGAATGGTCAGTAAGAATAGAAGGACCAGTTATCAGCGGTTCAAAGCCAAGATTCAAGACCGAAGAACCAATCCGAAGGCAGCATAGAAGACTCTGCAAGAAATGTGCACCATCCACCATCTCAATGCATGTTATAGACATTTTTGGTCACTGCAACCCCAATCATAAACGTACACAAACCAAGGGCTCCTAAGTCCCTAAAAATGTTGTTCCAACCCCTAAAAGAACAAGGTCAACTGATTATAGCATCTCCCAGAAGTTCTCCATGAAAAACTACTCAGAACTGGTCAAAACTGGACGATCTCACCTGCTCCATGGTCAAAGTGCGTTGCATCCCACCTAAATGCACATGGGAGGTGCGATGCATACTGAAAAGCCCTTCTATGGGGTGTGATGGGCGAGAGTGGACAAATGGCAGGGTCAATCTGTGAGGTGGAGGATCATGGAATCTTCCAGAAACTTCTCCTGTGACACTTGCCTCTCTACATTCACCTAGGGATGAGTAAGAGATCATCAATCTCCAAGTGGAATCAAGAACTATCAGAGAGAGGACACTAATCAAATCTCAAAAGCTGACTCACCCCCCTTGCAAACATCTATATATGGATCCCTCATCCCAGAGATCCAGGGGGCTGGAATTTTGTATCTTGTAAGGAAGTGCTGCTGGTTTCTTGGTGTAACATCATAGTGTTGGGTGATCTAAGCTTTTCATGAGGTGAAGAAGGGCTTTCTTGCTGAGAGGATGACGCTGGGTCAAAACAATTGGTTGTAATCCTCTTTGCTATTCTTGATTATTAATAAAGCTATTCAAGTTTTCCTCCACATTCTTGTATGATTCATGATATATGTATTTGTGTGGTCAATATATATCTGGTCCTATATTGTTTATGATTGTAGATCTCTGTTCTTGGATAGTGTTATGCTGCTTTGATTCCACAGGTGCTCTTTGAAGCTGGGTAGACGAGGAAGCGAGTGGCAAAGACCTATCAGAAGGGAGAGGAATCAAGCAAGGAACCAAGCGCAAGACAGAGGTTGGTCTCCTTTTTTCCCCTCTTATCTACTTCTCATAAAGGAAAATGAAAGTGGTTTTAGTTTGTTTGTTTCTAAGGTAGCTACCAGCCTTAGTGGGACTAGCAGCTCTGCATAGACACTAGATTTCCCGATAACAAAATGGCGACTCCCCTGGGGAGCGAATAGATTGTTTGTTTATATATATTTGTTTGCTTTATAAACTTACAGACGGAGCCTGAAGTCAAGCCAGCTAGCCTTCGAACTACATTTGCTATACAAGTGCAAAGTAGATCAATGTTGCTTCAGTCTATCTCCGAGTTTTGTTTATAAACTGAACAATAGAGTTACAAGCTCTCTAATTGCCCTTGTGGTGGCTCTAGTAACCTCTTTAGATCTACCCTTGTGATTTATTTACTGATTACCACTTGCTCGCCAAAATCCCTGAACTGTGCTGCAAACTGTGATCAAGAACTGGATCAAAAGTCTTGCACTGTACCATCGCACCCTCTCTTCAAGGATATCATTATGCATCACACTTCCCATGTGTTGTAGGTGGGATGCATACTGGAATCCCTGTGTAACAGGTGCGCTGATCAGAAAGGGATAATTTTGCCTTCAGACTTTGGCTTTTTCACTTTTTTCAACTCTATTCAGGAATTTTGTTGTCTGTAATCAGTATAGCTCTGTTGGAAACCCCCTTCCTTGCCATTATTTCGCCTCCATTGTGCAAGGAACTGTAAATGTTTTTATGAATTGTGAGCCATTTTCAGTTCTCTTTTACAAAGAAGTAGCGTAATTGAACTGACGTTTCTTGATTTGAAAGTGTCGCAAGTGTCGTTTTCAGTTATAGAAGAGAATCCGATTGTTCTTGATAGTCAATTACACTGTTACTCTTGTATTTGATTTGAATTAATAGTTTTTCAAGTGTCGAAAGCAAGTTTTCAATTCCAAATAACAAAGTGTCATCATTGTCTTCATTTTGTCTTGAAAAGAAGCTTGTTAGTAATGTTGCTTTGAAAAATAATTCAGATTTGCGCTTAGCTTTCTTTTTATCATTCACACATTAAGAAGGTTGAAAACAAATACATGCATGCGCATTTGCATTTAGACTGTCTGTTGGTTTGATTTAGGACAATGCATATAGTGTGTGCTCTCTGCTCTATGTTGAAAGAATATCATCTCTCTTTCTTTAGTAGCTAGGATTTTCATTGCTAAAAGAAGATTAAACGATTGTTTATCATCTTAGATTGAATTTTAGGAATTGTATATCTACATCACGCGGTGAACCTGAAAGGAAAATTTCTTAAGCAAGATCAACTGTAAAATAAATTTAATGAATCTAAAAACGCTTTGGAACCTAACGCACAACATTTAGAAGTCTAGGCTAGAGACGTATTCCGACGTCGTAAAGCCTGGTAACTGTTGTTTTCATTGCTGGTTGGGTGATTCCTCCACTTTGAGACGATAAGTGCCAATACGGACTTGTGCTCCCACGTACCATCGAGTATATATTGGGAGACCACAATAGGCTTTATCCTTTATCCATAGGAAGTCGTGTCTGCCGTCCTATCGATCACAATGCACTGAACACAGCATTCGGGAAGATTGACTGCCGTACCGTAAAAAGTATTCTGCAGTTTTGCGATTGGTTTGATAATCCCTCTGTCTAGATTTCCAGAGTAGTCTCTTTCATTCCTTTTTAGACTCCTAAAAGGAAAAGGTCCATCTGAGCACTTGTCACTTCAAGCTCATTAAAAATCCAAGGCGACTAGAGTCATCTTTTGTTTTTTCTCGACTCTTAAAAATTGAAAAAACAAGTTGTGTCAAAGCGTCTAAAATTTATTTTAATCGGAATAAACATCACTTTTCGTACGTTGGTCTTAGGTTGAGAAAAATGGAGTCCACCAACCAAGGATTTTCCTTTGGAGGAAATCCTAGTCCTTTCTCCTCTTGGGGAGATGTTGGTGCACCCCATATGGGCACATTGTCACTTCCAGGATTGACAATCAGCTTGCCCATATGGCTCTTCTCGACCTCTGTTGTTTAGAACACCGTGATTCCTGAACAATCAAGTTAGCAACTAAATGATACTAGGGTTACCCCCCAACCTTCTACTTTGTCCAGTTCTCCCTCTCCTCCTTCCTCTTTGCTTGATGAAGCTGGTAAAGCCAAAAATCAAGTAACTGAGAAGAAGAAGGAGAAAAAGAAGAAAGAGAAGAAGAAGAATGAGCTAAAGGCGAGAAGGGGCAACCAGGCGTCGTCTAGCGAAAATCCACACACTGCACCATCCAGGCCTAAATCGCCATTTGTCATTTGCAAAGGAGACCACTATCATCGAGATTGTCCTTGCATCCCTCGGATCCTAAGCGACTGGTCTCCTTGTTTGCACAATCCGATGTCATCAACCTCTAACAATTATGTTGAGAATACACCGTCAACTAGTGAAAGTGAAGCCCCTGGACAAAAAGGAAAATGTAAATTTCCTTGTAAACTATTTGAAGGCGATCACGCTGTCCACCGTTGTCCTTTCTTAGATGAGGCTAAAAGAGTTTTGGACGACCGTCCAGTTTCACCATTACGACTTCCTCTTGGATATAAGAAACTCTTGCCGAGTCCGTCACTAGTTGAAAATTGGCTGACACACCATTGTGGTCAGCCGAAGCGTCTATCATTGAAGATGAACCCTTTGAATCCACACCAGACGAAAGTCAAAAGGTTGAGGCGGCAGTTGACCCAGTCTTGCCTTCAGAAGGTCCATCTTCAGATGATACAGTCACCGGAGAGAACAAGAACAACACCGTTCAAATTCTCTTCGTAAGCACAGACTCCGATGAACATGGGGGCAGTCTACCCGTTCCTTTACCACAGGAAGGAAGTTTGTCAGAGTCATATCCGGCCGTCTATTCGGTCCCACCTCCAAGAAACCTAGTTGTTTCCTTCGATTGGAATCTACCAGGCAGACCCCGTTTACCGGCCAGTGTACCATTTCAAATCATTGCTCAAATATATAGAATGGTCATGGTCGGTACCATCATAGATGAAGGGGCTTCTATGACTATCCTTTCCTCAACTTCTTGGAAAGCGCTTGGTTCACCATCTCTTTTTCCTGAAATGAGAAATCTAATAGGCTTTGACAAAGGAACCAGTCGACCGTTAGGGATCCTTCCCAATGTGTCGATAACATTGAGAAGGAAAACCGTTCACTTGAATGTAATGGTAGTCCAAGGACCTCTGGATTATAATCTACTCCTTGGACGCGACTATATTTATTGCATGGGAGCAATTGTCTCCTCACTCTTTAGAGTAATGTGTTTTCCGCATGAAGGAAGAATGGTCAAGCTCATAGACCAGCTTTCATTCCCCGGTTCACACATAGCAAATAGTCAAATACCATCCCTGAATGGTATTTTCATGCAAGGAATGTCTCATCAATCCCCAGTCCGTCCACCTGATGAGCGCGAGTGATTCGGAGGACATGACTGAAACCCAGGGGGCATGCATCTTGGTCTGTTTCGGCAGGAAAACCTTGGGTATAGGGTAGGTTTCCGCGAAGGATATATGACTAGTTTATGAGATTAGACTGGAATAATATTACTTCGTCAAAGTTATGTGGGTGGAGCCAGTTGCGCCACTCACCTTTGTTTATTTCGGTAGACATCGCTGAGGAAGTGTTTTGTCCGCAGTACGGATAGAAAAATCTTTGGTAACTTGGAAATTTTTCGCTATACCCGGGGGCATGCAAACCTTTTGGCATGCAAGCGAAGAGCGACCATTTGTTTTTTTAATTTGTAGGTCCTCTAACCCTTTAAACTCATAGGATTGGTTGTTTCCTAACTTGCATAAAGAAAGGATGCGGGGCAAAGCTTTAAAAAAATGCCATATTAAATGAGACATCCTTATTATACAACTGGATCGAGCAGTTTTAACGCAGAATTCAAGCTCGTTAAAAAATAAACATAAGAAATGAGAAAACGTTCCCCCAAAGTTTAAGCTCATTAAAAAATGAACCAATTTCCAGTAAATAACCATCGTGAATGTATTAACATCAGCCTTTTAAGCCTTGGTCGTGTTCTCATCATCACCTCCACTCTGCATTGGCCGATCATTCACCTCCATTTGATTGTTTACCCTTTTGAGGAACAGCTGCGAAGAGTGATCCTGTTAGCCATCCTTGTGACACTGACGTGATTGGAAAATTCCAAACCTTACCTGGAATTAGTTGCTACTCGAATTGATCACTCGTTCCTTGAAAAACGAGTCTCCTTTAAGCTCTTTTCATCTGACTCGTAAAATATGAAAAGATTGCCGAGCAATTGGCCTCTCCAGCTCGTTAAAGTGACTGGAAGTGCCATCCCTCCTTTAGATTTTAATATTTTTGGACCTGAGGGATTATTACACAAAAAGATCGAGCGCTTGTTTTGTTTGGCTTGTCAAAATTACCAAAAATCCATCCCTTTTGTATTATTTTATACTTTTTCAGACTTAAGGGATTATATGACGAAAAAGGATTATTGGAGTTTTCTTTACGTCCCTTTTCAGACTCTCTAAAATTGAAAAGGGCCGAGTTATCTTTGTCATTAAACTCGTTAAAACCGAATAGCGACAAACTTGTCCATACAGACAAGAACGAGTTTCACCATTGCTAGGCTCGTTAAAACATAGCGATGGGTTTGCCCGAAGGGAAAATTTATAGAACAAGCATATGTTATCCTCCTCAAGCTTGAAAAAAATAAAGAGGTATTGGTCAGCAATGACTGGGGAAAAATTGGGAAGAAAACTTGAAGAAACTTTATTAGTAGCAAGTCGCTCTTGAACATGACACTTTCACTCCGCATCCAAGTCGGGTTGGGTTGTTCCGTTCACTAGTCATATCACCATTGGTCCATCACACCATCCATATTTGGGGTTAACGCTACCAATTCATCATGTCAGTGTCGCCGATATGTTCAAGAGAAGTCGCTCAGAGAATTCACCTGTGTCTCATCCACTGCAATACATTTACGCTCCATTCTTTCATGACCGCCACCCTGAACCTTATGTCATCAGATCGTTTTCACCTCCATTAAAATCATTTGCTCCGTTTCGTGTTATTGATGTGGGATTCACTAAGGCCCTCCTATGATGGATCACTTCTTGTCGACATCAGCTCATTATCCAGGAAGTCGATCTAGGAACAACCCTTTCGGTACTTTGAAGCTTGCATGCCTCAATGGCAAGTTTCTCACTTCCGGTGACAGGTTTACATCAATGGCCTTCGACCGAAAGATTTTGCGTGGTGTTCGACGCCAAGTCCCTTATTCACACCACGTGAATTGTACTGTGGTACCTTGAGGATCATCATCATTATCGGTGATTCTTCTCGCGCCTGTTAACAACTTACATCATTGGCTGGTGATCAGGTGATGTCTTTCCATGTTCGACTCCAGAACATCTCTCACATGGATCGACTTGTACTTTGAGTGAAGATCAAACGAGATTGAAGACCCCAGGTCTAGTTTCATCCATCCGGGTTGCGATATATATTCAGGAAAATAAAGACATCAAATGTACATCATTGCTTCACAGATAATCATCCAATCCAAAGGATGATGGCTCTACCAGAATCATCAGTCTGCACTCAGACGATTGTCTGTCTTATGTACATGAAAATGAATTTATAAAGCTGAGCATGGGAATGCTCGCCTCAGCTAGATCATGAAAATATTATGAAGATAATGTATTGTATTGTATCTTATTACAGGTCGCCTTCCAGCTTGAAAAAATTTCAGATCCTCATGATAAAGCATTTCACCCGACATCAAAAGATTCACGACCTCATGCTTTAGGGGGCAACTGTTATAGGCATTTTTGGACACTGCAACCCCAATCATAAATGTCCATAAACCAAGGGCTCCTAAGTCCCTAAAAGTGTTGTTCCAACCCCTAAAAGAACAAGGTCAACTGATTACAGCATCTCCCAGAAGTTGTCCATGAAAAACTACTCAGAACTGGTCAAAACTGGACCATCTCACCTGCTCCATGGTCAAAGTGCGCTGCATCCCACCTAAATGCACACGGGAGGTGCGATGCATACTGAAAAGCCCTTCTATGGGGTGCGATGCGCGAGAGTGGACAAATGGCAGGGTCAATCTGTGAGGTGGAGGATCATGGAATCTTCCAGAAACTTCTCCTGTGACACTTGCCTCTCTGCATTCACCCAGGGATGAGTAAGAGATCATCAATCTCCAAGTTGAATCAAGAACTATCAAAGAGAGGACACTAATCAAATCTCAAAAGCTGACTCACCCCCCTTGCAAACATCTATATATGGATCCCTCATCCCAGAGATCCAGGGGGCTGGAATTTTATATCATGTAAGGAAGTGTTGCTAGTTTCTTGGTGTAACATCATAGTGTTGGGTGATCTAAGCTTTTCATGAGGTGAAGAAGGGCTTTCTTGCTGAGAGGATGACGCTGGGTCAGAACAATTGGTTGTAATCCTCTTTGCTATTCTTGATTATTAATAAAGCTATTCAAGTTTTCCTCCACATTCTTGTATGATTGATGATATATGCATTTGTGTGGTCAATATATATCTGGTCCTATATTGTTTATGACTGTAGATCTCTGTTCTTGGATAGTGTTATGCTGCTTTGATTCCACAGGTGCTCTTTGAAGGTGGGTAGACGAGGAAGCGAGTGGCAAAGACCTATCAGAAGGGAGAGGAATCAAGCAAGGAACCAAGCGCAAGACAGAGGTTGGTCTCCTTTTTTCCCCTCTTATCTACTTCTCATGAAGGAAAACGAAAGTGGTTTTAATTTGTTTGTTTCTAAGGTAGCTATCAGCCTTAGTGGGACTAGCAGCTCTGCATAGACACTAGATTTCCCGATAACAATGCAACACAGAATTTGGCAGCGTCTCCACATTGTCATGTGCGAGCTCGGCTCGCAACAGTAGGGAAACAATTCCAGTTCAGAGGAGGCGAAGCGAGGGGAAGACGGTCTGAAGAGGCTATCTTAAAACCCAAATTGATGAAGCCTCGACCCTCGCAGTGCATCAATATGCCATTAATATCAGCGGTGACCTTCTGGGTAGAAGCGTGGGTGGCCAGATGGCCTTGCCACTCGCCAACCCAAGGTCGTTGCATAGTACCAGCGTGCTTAAACACCCAAATCCGGGAAACTTTTAACAAGATTTGATTATCATGGAACATCTTTATGAATTGATTCGTCCATATCAATATTCAATTTCTATTTAATATGTTTTTCCTCGCAGGTTATGCATCTGACAAGAAAGATATTTCGATATCAATATTTTAAAAAATAATTATATTTTATATTTGGTAATATATTTTTTTTAAATAAATATATTTTATATTTGGTAGAGGAAAAGGATTTGTTGAGTGAAAGCAGGTGGTGGAAATGGCTCTTATCCATATTACATTGTTATATAATTTGTTTTTAAATGTATGAACAAATCAGCAAGCTTGGGTAGGGTTTAGTTTTACTTATATTTCAAGTTTAAATTTTATAGGAAAAAATTAAAGATGAAAGCTATTTTTTTTAGTCATTAAATTATTATAGTAACAACTCTTAGTAAGTAAATTGTTATTTTATTTAATTTTAAAGTTTACTCAAACTTAAACTTAATTTAGCTTGAAAAATAGATATTTTTTTTATAAATCCAAATTTGATTTGAGTAAAAGTAAATAGTGAAAATGACTTAGTTTAGTTTCTTGTAACTAACTAAACAGGTTCACAGTGCAAGCTTTAGAGGCATTTTTCATGAGTGGAAAATTGCTTCCTTAAAAAACATCAACAAAGAATTACAAATGATTTGATTTTCTTTTAATAACAATAATAATAAATCAACCTGTATTAATAAATAATAACAAATAATAACTATACCAGTATTAATTTGATAACTGATTAATGATAGTTTTTCTACTAATTTAAAAAAAAAAATACAATCATGATAATGACTCCGGTCATATAACGCTTTCTTTTGTCCTTTTAATAAATTGATTCACCTTAATATCAATATTTAATTTCTCGTCTGATCCCGAGATCAAGGCAAGCTGGTAGTAAAAGCGTAGTACTTTCCTCATCTCCCATTTGAAAAGTTTGCCTCCTCCGAGGATAAAGAGATTGCGTAACTTAGCAGGCTCTTCCAAGTAATTAATTTGATTCGAAGTTTATTTTAAAATTGTCACGCAGATTTGGATTTTGTTGATGATCATGTTAATATGGTGCTTAATGTCTATTGAGATCAAAGTTTGTTCTATTGAACTTAAAGAAACGAATTATTTACTTTGATTTAAGACTTTATTCTTATGTTCAAAAAGTTTGGAGAGAAGCCTCCCTAGCTCACTATAATTTTGACATCCTAAAAGGCTAGGAAGGTCAGTTTTGCAACAAAGATTATGAAACTGAGATCTAATGTGGTTGTACGTGGGGCATTCTAAGAGGAAGTGATTTTCATTGTTAAATATCCCAAACATGAAATGCTTTCAACTTTCTAGATGCTCGATGCCACTTTATTTTTATAGGTGACTTTTTTTTTCAATCTTTTTAAAGGATTCTAATGGCATGTATTGAGTTTTGCTTTGACTGAATATTAATTTGCATTTGACCAAAAATTTATGTTGCTTATCCATAGTTTAATATTAATATTAGGAATTCAATTTTTGTTATTTATTATTATTATTCAATTTTTGTTATTTATTATTATTATTTAAATTTATTTATTTGTAAAATGATTGGTTGTGGTCTTATTATAAGGTGTTTAGTAACTTATGTTTCTAATAATTACTAATTTTTAATTTTTAGTAACTTATGTTTCTAATAATTACTAATTTTTAATTTTTAGTTTTATTTTTTTATCTAATTTTTCTTTTTTCTTTTTTCATCTTTTAATGTTTTTCTCCATATTTTCAATTTAAGAATTATCATATTAAAAGCATATTGTAATATATTTAATTATAAAGAATTATATAGATTAATAAAAAATAAAACACATAAATATATATTAAAATAATATATTTAAATTGTATAATTATTAATATAAACAATATTAATTAATTAAATTTCTTAATTTTTTGTGATGATATTCAACAATATAATATTTTATTAGTTGTTTTATTTTTGTAATAAAGTATTTTTTTTTTAAATTGGTATAAGATTTTATATTAATAATAACAAAATTTACATACATAAATTTTTGTCTTTATTATTTTTAATTTAATCAAATTATATTTAAATTAAAAAAATAAATACTAACTGCTATGTAATTCTTGTTTTACATATTATTAATTAAATTATGTAGTCGATATTATTCCTTACCCATCACTGAAATGTGATAAATATGCTGCAGTCCAAGTCTCTAATTTTGGTTGGGAAAATTCTTAATTATGTGGGTTTTAGCGAGTCTACAAGTATGAAAAGCAGTGGATGGGTATTCTCAATTTTGAAAAGTAGTAGATGGGTATTCTCAATTGAATGGCTCTCGCTCTTTTTTTTGTACGTGCAGAAATTTATAAATAACTTTAGAGGAGTGAAATTGTTTACGTGTAGATGGCTTCACTCAAGGGTTTGGTTTTTTGTTTTTTTATAAATGAATTATTTTAGTAAGTTTAGGATAAATATAATTAGGATCAACTTTATAATTAATTAATATGATAATGTGTTAATTGTTTGTCTTACTTTTAATTTCAATTATGTAAACTTAATGATCAGTTTTTATATTTTCTAAAGCTACATCAATTTTAGGTATATTTTTGTTCATGTCTTTCACTATATCATCCCCATAAATATGGTATACAATTTTCATTTTGTCTGCTTTGTAAGGGTAATATTTATACATGTGTTCTCCCTCAGAGCCCAATGGGCTGAAATTTCTCCTTTCTCCTAAGGAATCAACTTTCCTTGGTTCAGTTTATACTTGTGTTCTCCCTCAGAGCCCAATGGGCTGAAATTTTGCCTTTCTCCCAAGGAATCGACTTTCCTTAGTTTAGTTTGGGCTGGTTGCATTTGTTAATTAACTTGAGAACTGCTCCTGAAAATTGAATGTTTATATCCCTTCTTACTCGCTCCACCTTAGCCCTCTTCTTGTCACTGTAAGTTTTCTAGAATGTTGGCTTATCTTTGTTATGTTCATAAAGGTGTTGTTCCTTCCTCGTAGCCTCATCCAAAGTCTCAGGCTCATCAAATTTTATTTTCTCACTATAAAATGATGGTAAACCACTTGAAAATATTTGAATCTTGATCTTTTCATCCGTCATAAAACCAACATACCTTAGTAATTAAACAAAATTTCTTTTGTACTCCATTGTCATGTTCACCAACTTGACTTCAAAGAATTCTTAGATTTTACTTTCATAATAGTGTTCCAACATATATTTATTTTGGAAAATACCTCTTGAACTACCTCCATGAGATCTGCTTCACATTCAAGTGTTTAACTTCTTGGAATTTCTCCCACCAAATGTTTGTTTTATCTGATAAATTGCAATTTGGGCTTCCAAGTTGGATGAGTAATTGTATAATTGAAGAAACTTCCTTATCTCTAGCAACCGAGCTTCAACTTCATATCCTTCTTATGCTCACTATCAAAGGTAGGATATTTAATCTTCTATTGTAGTAGCTACAACCACCCTCCAAAATTTTGGCCTGCACCCAATTTCGGAGCCTCCCTTGATAGTTTCACTTGATGGTTGCGCACACTCAAGTTCACTCCGTGAGCTCGTGTGAAACTTCACACCCACCTTGCTTGATCATTTCACCCAATTTTTGCATGTTGATGTCAATGTCATGTTTGCAACCATGTTCTAGTTATACTAAGGGTCTTCGCTTCATGTGTACTTGTTGTGTTCACTGTGTAAACATCTGTGGCACTCACACACAAATTGACATACACTGTCACGCAAGCGTCGTCATGGTCGACTAATGATCAATCACAAGTGTTGGGCTTGTCACTTACATCGACGGTCAGTCGTGTTGAGCATGTGTGTCTGGATGGTTTGAGTCATCTCGTCGTCAAAGCATGTAAGTGTGTGTTTGCAAGATTATGTATGTGTCTTTCACTTGTTCACACACTAAGTCACTTTGTTGAAGTTCTAACGACCGGATTCCCCTATGACAGCCGGACCATCACCCCACCGTCGACTCGATCGACTGTCACCCAGAACAACACAGAATCCCCTAGCAAGCCATTTCAAGATGCGCTATCTGCAAGCAAATCAATCAACTTTCATGCTGGTTAACCAAAGAATTTGACCCGGCAACCACCCTGGGACTGACTCCCAACAAAAATTGTGCAAAGGCTACAGACCTTGCCCGCTCCACTGATTGAGAAAGTTGCATAGATAGGATGGATAGACACCAAGTGCCCATCCATGTCTCCCTTTCCAGCCAGCCCTCCCGACAGTTGACCGACAGATCACCAAGAAAATTGCGCAGTTTTCATGAGCAAGTCCTCTATTGCCCAATAGTCTGCTTAGCTCAGAAACTACGTAGAGGTGACCAGCAGGCCAACCTCCCAGCATCAGCATAGTTTTTCCTGCCAGCAGCTCCCGACAGCCGACTGACAGTTCCCTCCAGGAATTGCATAGTTTTTGCTGCCAAGCTCTTGGCAGCGGACTACCAGTTCCCCTCAGGAATTGCATAGTTTTTGCTGCCAGTGACCCAGCAGCTGACTGCCAGTTCCCCTCAAGAATTGTGCAGTTTTTGCTGCCAAGCTCGTACTGCCCACTCGTTCCAGAAATTGCGCAGATCTTGCCTGCCCAACATTTCCGCAACCGAGACTGTTCCTCTAAAAAACTGCGTAGTTTTATCCTCAAGTTGAGCCAGACCCCGCGAATAGTCACTGTTGATCCGTATTTCCCATCTTCATCATCCAGTGACTCCTGCGCAGTTTTCATCAGCAGCGCCTAGAGCCTCCATCCTAGCTTACAACCTTGTCTCCTCTCATGGTCACCTGCATCCAAAATGATCATGTATCATGGTAGACTAAGAGGTTTTTGGATTTGATGTCGTCTCGTCATAAGTGACTATAGATACAGGTACACAAACAAACATGACGCGACTACAAATGGGATGAACAAAGGGAGCACATGCAAAAGGACAGGTTCACTAATGGAAAATCATGCAAAGATGTGTTTGCGGATGGACAAACAAGCAAACAATGCATGCAAAGACATGTGCTCGCGAATGGACAACCATGCAAACATGTGTTCGCGAATAGACGGATTAGAAAACATGCAAAATGTTTTCATGGACGGACGGACGAAAAAACATGCACTTTTCACAAACAAACGACCCTGTCAAGCCTTCCAACATACAAGCAAGGAGTAACGTGCGAATGCAACATCAAGCGAACCTAATGACCATCGAAGACTCCGCATGTGTTGTTATTCAGAGGTGAAGCTGTGACACACCATGAAGACATCCATCACCAGCAACACTACAACTCGACATGCACACCAGCAACAGTACGAATGTACCGACACTGTCATGTCGAGTCATGTCGTCCACATCTCTACTATGGGCCATCCTGTCAATTAATGTATTGTAATGTGGAAGTCCAAGAGACCCACTTGTTGTATGAGGATCCATGTAAAGTAAAAAAGTCATGGAAGTCAAACAGTCATGAGGGTAGTTGAACAAACACAAGGGTCAATTTCACCCTTGGCTATAAATACCCCCTCATTTGTACATGGAAAGGACTTTTTCACGTTAGCTCCTCCCGCATAGCCTTGAGAGTCTATAATCTTTTCTTTGAGGAGTAAGTAGTGGCTCCAACACCCCACACATGGGATTAATAATGTATGGTATAACAATGTGTCTCGGAACTTTTGCTTAATTCAGAAGCCTACCCATAGGCCAACACGTTTTCACACATGTATTGATCGTTGTAAGACTAATCTTTAACACTTGTAATGCATGTTACTTTAACTTGTGTTTAAAATTTGAACTAATTCACCTATTGTAATACATATATGTTAATAAAAATGTGTTGTATATGTTGTTAATGTTGTCTCACCCATGTAGACTACTCTCTCGGACATCAGACAAACCTTTCACATAAAACTTGCTATAACAACTGTTTCACTTGCGCGGACTAATCCGCTGAGTATTATACGTGTTATCTTCCATTGTGTGTTGTGACTGTCGCATCCGTGTGGACTATTCCACCAGAAGCTATGCACGTCATGTTGTGTTGAGTGTTCCTAGCAGAGTTGGGACTTCTCCCAACCAACTTAGGACTCACTCCCACCCTGTCCCTCTATGGTGAAAGAACCACTGACAAAAGAGACACTCAAAAGCACTAGGCACGTGAACCTCACTTCTCGCAAGACTAAGCAGACCACTCTCCTGTGCTTACAAGCAAGAGTTGAGGCAAATATTTCAGATAATGGAAACCAGGCCATCATACTAGATGGGACTCCCACACCAAACAGTGTGAGGTCTAGTTGGGACTTCATACCAGGGTGATCCCCTGATATTGGCAGGTCCAGCACTGTCAACATTTTGGCGCTATAAGGAGGGCCAGATGACAAGCTGAGCCTGTACATCTGGGTTGAATCTCTTACCCAATGAATAATACACAATTTATGCAATTAGTTATCAATCCCCGATGAGCTTATCGATCACTTGTCCTTGTTAAGGTTTGACGGCGAGGAAAAAACATTCTAACTGAGCACATTTATGATTTTCTTCATTTCTGTTAATCTCATGAAATCGATAGTGATGAGCTCATTTGTGTACTCTTCTTCCTCACCCTTAAAGGTCGTGCTAATTAGTGGTGTCATACCTTGCCACCTACTTCCATCCATTCCCTTCTCACTCTCCTTAAGTAGCTCCATCAAGCCTTCGATGACTGTGACCACCAAGATGTCTATGAAAGAATCTCTCATTTAAGAATGAAGCCTAGCGAATCAGTCGAGGACTTTGCTACTCGCTTCCTTCACCTATGTCATGAAATTCCTAAAAAGTTTATGGACCTTGACTTCATGAGCCAAGAGTTGAAACACTTGGTTCATGTCTCCTGAAATAGTGAACCTCCTGATTTTCCTTCTTCCTTGACTCTTGTAGATCATGAGACACCTCATGTCTTGAAGAGGGTGCCCCCTCGCAGCAACCACAAATCTAAGAAACCTACGTAGCGGGTACCCCTTCAAAGTGGTTGCAAAGCTAAGAAATCTGTGTAGCATGTTCCCAACCCATCTGCTCAGTTGTCTCCCACCCCAATAGAGGAAATTCCAGAATGGTGCAAAAAGCCTATGGAGAAAACTCATCCCTCCATTCCACAAGAGGACATCACCATTCATAACCCAAGTCTTGAGTCTAATCTACATCTCTTCCATCCTCCATCATCTACAAGCCATGCCTCCTTGCACCATGACTCGCTTGAGAGATCTACTTCACAAGCTCGCTACGCGGACTCTCTTGATTCTAGAGTTGTTGGCTCAAGTTGCAGTCATGTGCAAAGTAGTATCATCATACAAACAGAGGAGAAAGATAGTGAAGACATAATAAATTCCTTTCAAAACATTCAGCTTCCATTCTTGATCGATTCTCGATCCGTGAATCTTGGTGAAACATCATGCACAATCAATTCTTTCGATCAACCTCCAGTCTTGGGTTGTCATCACTCCCACGCTTCCGTATGTTGTGATGAACGCCCAAGCACATCATATGATCTATTGTCATCTCATGTACACTCTAACTCAGATCTGGAATGCGCACCAATCAAATCAGACATCCATATCGAAGCTTCCTCTGCACCTCACTTGCCTGTGTGTCCTATCATTCACAACGCATCAACATGCGTTGGAGATATTCCACGTTCTCTTTCTTCTTCATCCCATGAGTTATCTCCTCAATCGACACAAGGCAACGAGGTTTCCCATGATGAAAACAATCTCAACACACAGGACTCTTCCCACTCATCATCATCTTGTGTGTTGCATGAACATAGCTCATCAAGTCAGCTTGCTGAAAAATTTGATGAAGCCTGTGATAGAGATGGTTGTCATCTTGAAAGCCATTTTGAAATCAGTAACAACAGCCATCCTCAAGCCATGCATGATCTAGTTCACATCTCAAAATGAAAATTTTCAATTCTAGAAAGTTCTGGGACGTGCCAGGGAGTCAAGGCACTTCAACGTCCGTTGATGGTTATGTCAAGACCTCGCGACTCTGGTAAGCCTGCCAAACCAAACTAGATCTCATTTCTCATGCACAATTCGTATATCTACATGGTTGCACTTGACGTGGATCCTCGTGTAAAGAATATTTACTATTTTGGGTGTGATATTTCAAAATTTCAGATTTTCGCTAATGATCGAATCCACGAGTCCGTTACAACATGTCTGTCTTCATGCACCTCTCTTACATCTAATTCAGGTTGGGAGTGTTCGTCCCTCATTCAATCATGGGACAATGAAGTTGATCATCTCAAAGACTATCTTTTTCTGGAATCATACTTATCGGATGTTCTCTCTCATAATCAGCTCCTTGGTCTTTTTGCAAATTTCGTACGTCAAATCTGTCCACTCATCACACCAGCAATCTCTCTCTGTGATGAAAAGCGCACAACCTATCGCATAAATCAAGTTACTCTCATTTCACCACACCCCAACTGGTTTCACACATTCATAGTGCTAGCATCCTTTCTACATTTCTATGATTACCATGATGCCTGTGCACTTTTTCACCAGTTGCAGGTGGGTGTTCTATCATGTCTAGTGGACAATGAACTTGGTTCCCTCATTCAGAGAGTTTGCATGATTGTTCAAAATTTTTCTTTGTTCATGTCAAACTGGGAATCTACCATCTCGATCGACTGGTCTGATTTTTCTTCTAACTTGGGTGGATGTCATGCAGTTTATCATTTTCCCAACATTATATCTAATGACAGTCACTTCACACACTATGATTTTCATTGTGTAACATATTTATTCTTAGATTTTTGTCAAGCAACTGAGGCACCTCATCCTATGTTGATGGCTATGGCAGGCCCTCACTGTCTTAACATGACTGATGAGAATGACCAGATCTATCCATTCGTATCAGATTCCCATCATGATCCCCTCTCTCAAATCAATAATCCATCTTCTTAAAGATCTGGAATCTTTGAAAACAACCATCATGAATTTCATGATCCAATCGCTTAATCGCTGGAGCAATCTTACTTGGCGAGTCGTGTTGCAGGTAACAAGCTTCAGTCCTTCCTCGCATTCGCTAAGAAACTTGGTGTAGAACAACATGCACTCGCAAGAGGCCTTCGAGGTTTGTTGAAAAACGGTATTCATGGAAGAGGTAAGAGTGTGTGTTGGGTGGTTGTGACACATTCTTCTGCCCACAGGTGAGACCTTCTCTTTCGTGTGCAAGTTTTTCAATTTTTTTCATTTTCTGTTGCACAACATTTTTTATTTGTTTTAATCACTCGTATCTTTGTGACTACAGGTCAGGAATTCCTATGATGGTTTCAATGGAAATTTCATTTCACGTAACCCCGACTGTTTAACATAGGAGTAGGAGTAGTGTTTTCTTTTTCTCTTGTCTTTTCTTTCTAGTTTGCATGTTTTCTTGCTGACTTGGTTGCTTTTCTTGCTTCTTGTTGTTTTCACTTTGTTTGTTTTGCTTACTATTTTTGTTTTTGTTTGTTTGGTTTGCTTAATACCTTACTATTTTTGTTTCTGGAAATAAGTGTTGCCAACTACTACATTCTGGCTTTTGAATAGAGTACATGGCTGAGATTTGAAGAGACTTGTGACACTGCAACACTTGGCCAGTCTTGTGTCCGTCTTCTTTGTGCTTGGTTATAACCTTTAATCGATGAAGTATTGACGGAAAATATGAGCCATCTGCGAGGGAAGTTTTGGTCTAACCATGAACCTGTGTCCACACTGGGAAGCTCCATGCCTACACTCAACCTTCTTCTCTATGTGTTCAAGCTTATCCAACTAGTAGAAATGGATAAGGGGAAAATATAAATGAGAAAACCTATGTTAGAGGTCTTACATGCTTCTCTGGAGGAACAACCTCTTTTTCTCTCAATAAGTTGGGATCCCTCTTTCACCCCAAAAATAAATAAGTGCCTATGCACAGTCCTCTTGAAAAAGTACACAGGTGAAAGAAGAGAAAGGATTCCTGCATAGAGAGGTGAAGCATACAACTCCACCAGGGTATTGACTAGGCTCGCTGGCAGTGGAGAAATGCATGTGTTCCTAGGTGACTTTGTCAAGGTACTGTCCAGGCCTGCTAGTAGCGGAGCAACACTAGAGATGAAAAATTATACTTTGAAAATCTTCAAATCGCAAGCTAAACTGTCAAACCAGGAGGTAACTCCTCAAATGCAATTGTATTATTCATTTAGGTTGTTCATTATTATATACAAGAGGGAGTGACTATTCAGTTCATCTCTCGATGACTCTCCATTTCCTCTATTATTTATTTACACTAGTTACAGCTGTTCACCCAATCCCTATGATTAGGTGTCAACATTCCCCCCTTAATCTGAAGGGATGTTGGTGATTCCAAGCATCGTTCTGAATCTTTCAAGCTTTTCTCTTCCAAGCGCTTGGTGAAGATGTCTGCAATCTGTTCATTAGTGGAACAATGGAGGAGATGGATTGTTTTGGCCTCAACATGATGTCGAATCAAATGGTATTTTGTATTGATGTGCTTCGTTCGATCATGGAACTTTGGGTTCTTCACCAACTTTATTTCCAAGGTATTGTCAATCATGAGTGGAGTCGATTGTACTTGTTTTACCTGCAAATCTTCAAGAATTTTCCTGAACCACACAATTTATTTTGTTGCCTCAGCTGTTGCCACATATTCTGCCTCTGTTGTGGAATCTGCTGGAACTGATTGTTTGCATGATCTCCAGGAGACAGCTCTTGATCCAAGAATCATATCATAACCTGAAGTAGATACCCCAGTTTCTTTGTCTCCATTGAAGTCTGAATCAGAGTATCCAATCAAGCTGAAGTCGCCCACCTATGTATACATGATTCCAAAGTCTTGAGTTCCCTTCAAGTACTTTAGATCTCTTTTTGTAGCATACCAATGTCCCTCACAAGGCTTTTGCATAAACCTAGAGAGGATTCCATCAACAAACAAAATGTCTGGTCTGGTAGTGGTTAGGTAGTTAAGACTTCCTACAAGTTGTCTATACTTTGTTGCATCCTCAAATTCTTTTCCCTCAATGGATGTGAGCTTTAAGTTTTGTTCCATTGTAGTAGTTAGAGGATTGTATTCAGTCATGCAAAATCTGTTCAATAGATCTCCAATGTACTTCTTTTGAGAAAGGAATATGGACTTTGGATGTTGAGTTACTTCAATACCAAGATAGTAATGAACATAGCCCAAATCAGTCATTTCAAAACCTTTCCTTAATTCCTTATTTATGGATGAAATGTAGCTCTCATTGTTCCCTGTCATCAAAAGATCATCTACATATACCACAAGATATACAATTGTTTTGCCAACCTTCTTGACAAACAAAGTTGCAACATCAAGATCATAATGTTTGAAATTGAGTTTCAGAAGATGCTCAGTTAGTTTTTCATACCAAGCTTGCGATGCTTGTTTGAGGCCATAAAAGGATTTCATAAGTTTGAATACTTTATGCTCATGTCCTTTTACAACAAATCCTTTAGGTTGGGACATAAAAACATTCTCTTTTAGATCTCCATTCAAGAAAGTAGTTTTTACATCCATTTGATGGACTTTCCAACTGTTCTGAGCTGTTAGGGAAAAGAGTGTCCAGATGGTAGCCCATTTTGCTGTGAGGGAAAAAGTCTCCACATAATCGACCCCTTCCTTCTGTGCAAAACCTTTTGCTACAAGCCTGGCTTTGTGCTTTTCAAGTGAGCCATCAGCTTTATACTTGTTCTTGTAGACCCACTCGCAGCCAATTGGTTTGGTTCCTAATGGAGGATCAACCGGCTTCCAAGTACCATCCTTTATCAAGGCATCATACTCCTTTTGCATTTCTTCTTTCCATTCATCATTAGAAGCAACATCTGTAGACAAATTCAATTCACAATCATAAGAAACATCCATATCAACAGGTGAATCAAAGTCATCTACATCACCTCCATTTTGCCGATTTGAATTTCTAGTTCCTGTCTTTCCAACCTCATCAGGATGAACAATTTCAAGTGTCTTTGTCATCCACTTTGGGGGACCTTTTTCAGATGGTCTAGTCTGCTCCGTTGATTGAGTTGGGACTGAATCAAGATTGAGTCTCCCAATTCTATCAATCACATCACTTAAAGTATCATCTGTTGTTGGAGTTTCATGCGGGGGAGAGAGTTCTTCAGAAGAAGATTCCATAGGTTGATCTAGTATAGGAATCCCCCCTTCAAGATGTGGAATCTGATTATCAAATTCTTGAAATGATTTTGCATTTGTGAATCTATCCAAGCGATCAAGTTGCCACTCAACAACATTGTTAGTTTTGGATGATTCAAGGAATATTACATCTCTAGATACAACAAACTTTTTATTGACTTCATCATAGAGATGATATGCTTTGGAGGTGTTTGAATACCCTAGGAAGATACACTTATGACTTCTTGTGCCAAGTTTGTTTCTATTTACCTTTGGTATCAAGGCATAACATGTGGAACCAAAGACCCTAAGATGCTTTACTGAAGGAATGTGCCCATACCACATTTCATAAGGAGTCTTGTTTCTAATAGCATTAGATGGACATCTATTCTTTACATATACAACACATAGAAGTGCATCAACCCAAAAACATCAATTTTTCATTTTTGAAAAACATCATGGAGTGCACAATATTTAAGATTTTTCTATTCATTCTTTCAGTTACTCCGTTCTATTGGGGATTATAAGGCATAGTTGTTTGATGTTTGATCCCATGTTGGTGTAGATAGTTTTCAAATTCATTTGAAGTGTATTCTTTTCCATTATCAGTGAAAATAGAGCCAAATTGAGATTGTGCATCATTTTCAATCCATATATGAAAGTTCTTGAATGTTTTAAAAGCATCAGATTTGTTCTTCAATAAATAAACCTAACACATTCTGGTGTAGTCATCAATAAATGTCATCATATATTTATTTCCATTTGCAGAAGGAATAGGCATTGAACCACATAAATATGAATGAATGAGTTCAAGTTTTCTATGTGCTCTGGAATGTGAATCATGAAAAGACTATTTGCTATGCTTTCATAGAATGCAAGAATCACATTGCTTAAGTTTCCTAGGAATTGTAGGCAAACTAGTAACACCATTTTTCTTCAACAAGTGGAGGTTTTCATAGTTCAAGTGTCCAAATATAGCATGCCATAATAAACTTGAAGGAAATGTACCTTCTTTATAATGAGAATTGTATGAGAAATTTTGTGCACAAGCAGAGGTACCCTGCAGCTTGAGAAGCCTTTCTTCTTCTATCCTTGTCATGACAAGTGAGTGGTTTGATGCTTTTCTCACCTCAAGCTTTCCATCAAACATATGAATGGAGGGTCCTTGCTAGCGGATGTGGACCAAGGACAGTAAGTTTCTCCTCAGCTGTGGGAGATATAAAACATGATACAGAAGAAAGTCTGGAAGACCAGGCAATTTAAGCATGATTGTGCCAAGCCCTGATGGCTTGAGTTTTGATTTGTCTGCAAAGTATACTACTCCATCAACATTGTCAGTAAATTCTTAAAAAAAAAAATATCTTCTAAAAGTCATGTGGCAAGTTTCTCCTAAATCAAGCAACCAATCATTTTTCTAAGAAGCAAGTGAAACATTAAATAAGTCTTCATTTACTGCAATATTACAGTGTGCCACAACATAGTGAGTGGATTCAGGTGCTTTACCTTTCTCTTTTTCATTAGTTTTACCTTTGTGTTGGTTTCTTTCTTGCTCAATTCTGTCCAAAGGCAACTTGCATGTGGATGCATCATGTGATCCATCTCTTTTGCAGCATATGCAGTGCAAATCTGACTTTTCTCCTTGAGAGTGTTTGTCTCCCCTGCCTCTGAAATTTCTTCCTCTTCCTCTTCGACCACCTCTTCCTCTGGAAGACTCTTGAACAAGATTCTTTTCTCTGTGTGCAAACACATAGCCTCTTTAGAAGGCTGAGGAGTTGTCTTCTTCCCAAAAGCTTTCTCGCTTTCAGTAAATTTTTTCACAAGGGAGTCAAAGGTAATATCTTTGAGGTTTCCATTTGCTTGTAATGACTCAAGATAATTTGGGTAAGTGGGATAAAGTGCCTCGAGAAAAGCTATCAGAGGAATATCCAGTTCAACATTAGTGACTTTGATATCATGCATAATATATTTTACTTCTGATGTAAGGGCAAGAGGATCATCATTTTGTAATTCAAGGGTGAACAATTTAATCATGAGTTGAACAACTTCAAGTGCAGAGTGTGAGTCATAGAGTTCCTTCAGTTTTTGTAACGCTTCGAAAGCATTTGAAAATGGCGAAATATGGCGACTCACCTCTTCATTTACTGATGCTGCAATCAATGCATAAGCCTTCTTGTTCTTATTTTCCCAAATGGTAAATTCCTTGTTTGAGGTAGGCTGTTCTGGCTCTTTGTGACCGTTTCCAACACACACTCCTTTCCACAGCTCATTAAAAATGAGAGTGTGTTTGATTTTCTGCGATAATTCTGGATAGTTTTCCTTATCGATGAGAACCACTCCCACAATAGATATCAATGAATGCATTTTAAAAATCTGTTTACTGTAAAAATACTTCGGCTGCCAATGTAAAAAAATTGCACCTCTAGTGTTAAAAAATGCAACTCTAGTGTAAAATTGGAAAAAAAAATCACTTTGATATATAGGACAGAGGTATTTTATGGAGGAGGTGGTTTATGGGAATAGGTTTATATGTGGGGTGTTATCACTCAGGTTGTTCCCTTTAACTCCGAAGGGAATATGGCTGAGGTAACCACTAACCAATCTTTTGGCCACAGGTCCTAGCCTACCTGTAACCAGAGAGGGCTCTCTCTTTCTGATTTAACTTTGTTTTGATATGGTTTTAGGCTAGTTATGGTGCACAAGGTTTTGTTTTGAATCTGCTGGGGTGATGATTTCAGTCAGAATAGGTATGTTTTTTTTTTTAGAATGATCTAGACCATTGGGCATAGAGTCCATGATGTTTAATTGTTGGGAGTGTCTTTTTGAGGAAAAAGTTGTGCTACAGAGTTGGACAAGTGTCTATGGAACAATTTTTCAAATCTGTAATATGATGGGAAGAAATCAGGGAGTGAAAGGCAACTAAGGATCTTTCAGTAAGCTGATATGGGAATAGTGGGAACACTACTTAGGAGAATTTAAGAATTCCTGAATAACATTCATATTGATAGAACTAATACACACATGAGCAATTAAGAATTCATGTTTATGATTAATTCTGAAGAAAACATATTTAACACCAGAGATTGAGCACAGGGTGTAACCAAACATTTTCTGCACTATTCTTTTTCTCTATTGCTAGGCTAGTGAAACATGTATATGAGTTAAACAAACATAAAAAGACAAAACATAGTTCAGGATAACTTATTGTTCCATTAGACACCACAGGAATTCTGTAGCAGAACGTAGATCATCATCCAGACATCAAACAGTGCAGAGATAGTGAACCTTTCCAGCTTTTGTATTAGATAATCTGAAAATATACAATATAATGTCTCAGAGAGAAAATCACCAACCCCAAATACGTTGTAAGGGGAGGTATATATACAAAATTTAGATATGAAAATATCTAGCTGATGAGTTAATGGCTCATAAATTCTATGCCAACCCCTGAAGAATTACAGCTGAGAGAGTAAATGATGTAATAACTTCTTAGTGCATTAGCTGTCCAAAATTGTCAGAAAGTTTTGACTTTGTGACCCATTGAGTCGGCTGGAGCCGTGTTGTCCAAAATTTGCGTGTTTCCTCTTCTTGGCTTGCTGTCCCAGTATTACGTTGAGTCATTAATTTCACCTGCCCTGCCTGCTGTCTTCATGTTGCTTTTGACTTTGGTTGACCTGAAGCTAATTAGAAAAGACTAAACCAAGATTATTAAGGCAAAATTTGCAGCATTGCCTGCCACCAATCTTCCTTGGGCAGATGGTGTCTTCATATTTTTATTAAAGTTTCATCTGCCTCTGTATACCTATAAAAATTTGGTGGGACCTCAAACAAGTGATTGATTTCATGCTCAATGTAGAATAAATTTTCTAACTTGTTATAGAGGCTCTGCCCTGATGGAGGTCCTGCTTCTTCAGAAGTGCTGGTGGATGCTGTGATCTGATTTGTAATAAAATTTGTCATCCTAGTGGCATATTGCTCACGGGTGAGCAGTCTTCCTGTGCCGATCAATAGGCTGGGCAATCCTTTGTCTTGCAATGCTCCCATTCTAAGTTTGTAGTCATCTACCTCAGCCTGCATTTCCTGACATTTTCTTTCCACGGTTTGTACAAAATTTCTGAGGGTCAACACTTTTTTAGCTGTTAGAACAGCATCTGTTCTGCTGTTGATGTTTAGGGCTACCAACTCCTCCTTGGTGTGGTTGTTGAGGAAATGTATCATCCTGTTGGCCTGCTCAGGCTTATTCCCTAGTGCTGCTCTGGCCTTCTGGCTTTCAATTTGTGCTTGGCCTATTAATTCCATCTGCTCATGCACTATTTTGATTGACTTCCACTGTTTGGTAATGGAATGGTCAATCCGGGTCCAAAAAATCTTCTTTATCTCTGCCAGAGTATTATCTAAATTTAGTTCCTTTTCCAAGGCCTTTATTTTGTCCTTTAGGGCCTTAATCTCTCTGGTCTTCTCTGCTACTGTCATTTTGGATTTATCATACTTAGTTTCCAGCTCAGCCAATTTCTCTTTGGCTTGTTTGATCTCTGTTGCCTGAAGTTCCAGCTCTTTGACAGCTTTGGTCAAATCATCCAGGCTTATGCTGGCCCCAGGAGCTATTGTTGTTGCCACTGCAGCATCTGTAGTTATTGTAGCCGTTGGAGGAGTCGCTGTTGCCTCTGTAGTTGCTATAGTACTTGGGGCAGTTTGAGGAGGTTGGGAGGTTGATTCTCCCTGTTTGTCTTGGATTGATTTCTCCAGCTCTCCTTCCAGATCAATTACTCTTTGGTTCAGCTTCATCATTAGATCCAATTGATCCTCAGCTTCCTTTTCTTTCTGCAATTCTCCTGTTTGAGGGTGCTCAGTAGGAAGCAATTTCAATCTCTTCTTTAATGCAGCAATGTCATCATCTTTCTTTTTCATAAGGGCCCTCACACCCTTAGGATCCTTAGGATCATGTCCTAAGTCCACAATAATGTCCTCCAATGTTTTGATTCTATTGTCTTTGGCTGTGGAGGACATTCTCTCTAAGTCAAGCTGAGTGTTGGTGTTCTTTAGAGATTCTTTTAATTCATGGGCCATTGTGGCCCTGTCTACCAATGTGGCATAGACCATTTCCCTTGTTTTCTTATGCAGTTCTATCTGATCCATGGGGTGAATGTCTTTTGCCATGACCTCCAACTTTGTTCTAACGAAATCTACAGCTGAGTGAGGTTGCGGTATTTTGGGTTTAAAATGGCTGAGGATTATCTTTTCCTCTTTGATATCATATGCTGCCATCAGCCTTTCTTGTTTGGCCGGTGTTGCCTTAAGAAATTGGTCATATACCTGCACTCTTAGTAGCTCATTTTGTGCCTTAATTTCTTTGAAGCTGGCCTTGGTACTAGATGGCTTCCTGCTTTGCTGAGTGGAGGAGGACACCTCCATGCCATGCTGTCTTTCCTGCTCTTGTTGAAAAGAGCTTGTGGCTGTTTGTTGGCTATCTTCTTTTTCTTTCCTTGGGCTTTCAAGGATCTCTTCACTGATTTCTTCTATAACTGGAGAATCAACCCTTTTCCTTTTGGCTTCAGGTTGCTGAGTGGATCCACTAGCAGGTGTGGACTCCTCTCGGTCTCGTTTTTTGCCTCTCTCCTCATGTGCAGGGGTTTGTAAGGCAGGCACTGTTGGTGCCTCCGTTTGCAGTGGAGGAGTCTGTTCTTGCTACTACCCAATTGAGGAGGCAGGCTGCTCTGTGACTACTTCTTTTTCTGCACCCATTATCCCCTTTCCCTTTTCTGTACCTGCTGCTGATGTAGATGGCCCCTGGGTGGCTGGTGCGGTTGCAGCAGTGGATGTACCTTCCCCAATTTGATGTGGCTATTTGAAAGTTACCTGCTACACACAATCTAAGTCAAGAATTTTTTCTAAATCCTTGACATTTTTCTCCATTATTTATTCTTGAGTTAGTTCCTCAACTAATGTGCCTTGCAACCATTCATCTTGGTTGGCATACTTCTCAATTTGTGGATATTTATAGTGATCATACCCTAGCAGCCTGTATTTGACTCTTCTAGCACTGATGAAGCCTTCTGGGTCATAAGGGACCCACCAGAAGCTTCTCTTTAGTTTATATTTATCCCTGAGAATTTGATCAGCCTCTTGCCAACCTTCTTTCTTATTCATGATAAAGGGGCCCAGATGGTCTTTAAATTTGAGGTGGGCTCTCTTTTTGGCACTATGAAAGTGGGTGGGGTCAGAACTAATGAGTTGCCTATAGTATTCCAAGGCGAACAATCTCATTGGCACATACCTTGGGAGCCTGTAAGGATAGAGCTCACAACCATAAATCCTGATGACTGTATGGTTTTGATATAGGTACCAGTCACCTATTTTATAATTCTTAGACAGCTGCAAAGTTTTCTGGATCTCAAATGACAGTCTGGGAGGAGGGGATCTCATCAGGAGGCAAGAGACTGGGTAAAAGAATTGGTCAACAAACTCACAGTAAGAATATGGGGAGTCTTGAACTTGGTGGAAAATTGATGACCAGAAGATGACGGACCTCTTTTCACCCCTAGAATCCAATTTCTTGATGGGGCATTGGAAGACCTCAGACTGATAATACATGAATAAGTGGTAGATATATGATGAGTATTTAAACACTCACTCCCTATCCACTTTCAAAAGCTGGTCATGTATTTTATTGGCTATAAATTTGGCAAAGTTATACTTGTAAGCAGGGGGCTGGCCTGGACTATATGCAGCTAATAATACCAACACTGTCTCATCAATGTGCTCACTGGTTTTGAAGCCCAACACATAGGAGATCATATCAACTAGGAGCTTGCCTACATCATTGAATGGACATATAAGAAAGGAGGTGGCCCTGTAGGCTGGCGGTCTGCCCTCATGAATGTCTTAGTGACCTTCTCAATGTCAGCACTGGAGAGTTTGGCACCTGCATCCAGCAAATAGTTCATGGAGAATGGAAACAAAAGCTGAGTCTGCTTGAAATTGAGCATTTGGTTGATGGAGTCAAGATTAATGTAGAAAATTATGCTCCCAGATGGAGACTTAACGGTTCTCTGAGTTGGATCATAGTTCTCAACACATAATCGGATGACTTCTGGAAAAATATTAACAGATGGGAGGAAATAATAAGGCAGATTGGACTCCCATATACCATATGTGTCATTGTTGCTCAAATAGCTGTTTCTCAATTGGCAGAAGGTCTGTAAGTGGTTTCTGTCACCAACCAGATCTTGGATAAGGTAATCTCTATTAGCAAGAGGCATGGCTTCAAGCTCCTTGTTTGGTGGATTCATAGGAGTGATACTGAGAGCTGATGGTGTAGCCATTGGAGAATTTTCAAGTGTGAACTTTAGAATGCAGTTTTTGAGTATAACAGGCCGAATATGATAGCTTATGAGGCTTAGAAGAGAAGTGGTAGAATGAGTGCAGTTGGAGCCGAAGTTGCCTTTGAAAAGAACAACTTGAAGAATTTGATTAGAACTTTAGTTTCTTCTGGTGAACTCTCAGAATTTATAGACAGTGAGGGTAATTGCAAAAGAGAAAAAGGCTGCAGATTAGTTATACTGAGAGCTTGAATGGTAACACGACAAAAGGGAACAATGCCGGGCAGGTGTGAGAGTACGCCGAATTTAAGCCTGAAAATGATTGTGCAATGGTGAAATTGTGTATGGTGCGTGGCTATCTTAAATAGGGGGTGGTTTAGATAGTTTTTAGGCCAACATTTACAAGATAATCACCATTAATTTAGGAGTTTTTAGGCAATTCAGTGGAAAAATTTGCAGATAATGGGAAGAACAGGGGCAAACGGGTTGAATTTGGAAAATACCTAGATTAGCCAACGCCGAGGGTGGTCGAATTGTTTGGAGGACGAAGACTGTCGTTGAATTGGCGGGTGGCGGCGTCCGAAGCAGCAAATTTTGGAATCTGGAGGTAGTTGGAGGTGACCAGCAGAATAGCGCAGCTGCATTTATATTGTGAAAATGACAAGAAACGGTCATTTTCGACCTTTTTAACAACAAATTTGGCGCATACGCGCTTTTGGCGCTTTCCCACGATGACGTCATCAGCAGGCCCCGGGTACGGACGAGTGATGTGGATGCTGACTGGGACGATAGCGTGGCGGGACACGGTGGCAGAATGCGGGGGCGTCAGGACAGCGTGGCGGGCGACGTGGGATAGTGGCGGGGGCCTGGGCGTGACGTCACAGTGACGAGGGCGCTGACGTAATGGGGGTGGCCGGTTTGCGGGAGGTGGTTTCTGGTTTCCCCGCACCGCCTTTGGGGAAAGGTGGTTTCGGGGGGGAGGCCTCCGAACACCCCGGGCTGCCGACACGTGGCGGGGGTACGGCGGCAAAACCGCCCATCCCCCGGACATTAAAGTTCGGCATATCCATGGCCCATATCACCCGCCCACCGTTGGATCAGGCGCGGCAGGAGATCAACGGCTGGCGGAGCCTGTTGTATGGTGTGCAGGTTTGGGAGCGGGACCCGCCCAATATTTAATTGATATTTTATGGCGCGGGTTCAAAAACCTTAGTTTTGGTAGGTTTTGGGGTTGGAAATAGCACAGGCTATGGTGGCATAATGTGTAATGAAAAGTGTTTAAACACTTTAACATTAAAAACATTGGGTTTTAACTTTGAGGGGGCAATTTTGCAAGGGTTTAAGTGAATGGGGGTTTAGGTATAGGCTATTAATTTAACCAGGGGTTAGATTAATTCCGGGATAAGGACTCGGAAGGGTTGACTATAGTCCCAGATGGACTAATGTCTCCCATGACATGTTATTTAGCTATAATGCTAGAAGGGTGGGATATTTAATATATTTTTGGGAATTTTCTATAGTTTTTGTAAAAAATAGGGGTGGGGATGTACTTAGGGAGCTATATAATATGATTAGAAGTTAATATGGGTATGTGGGGTGAAGTGGGAAACCAGAGATGGATGAAGTGTGAAGTGATGACTTTACACAAGAAATGTGGCTTCCTTTTGAAGAAGAAGGTCACAACTTGCAATGGCTTTCACAAGGGAGAAGTGCAGGGAGGACCGTTTAGGCAGATCCTAAAGTCCTCAAAGGGATGTTAGTAAGAAATCCTTTGAAGGGAAATGAGGGAAGTTAGACATGCTTTGATAGTTTTGCCACATAGACCATTGTTCTTGCCTTTCTCTTATTGGTGAGATCAGGCATGATTTTCCATATATCATGTGGTTAGATCTTGCTTCTGCAACCTCCAACTGCCTACCCTGCCTAATAGACCTAACATTCTTTCTTCTTTTTGATGGGTGCACTTAGCCTTGCAAACCCTGATAATCCTCTTTTCTTTTTGCTGCCCTCCTATCTAAATCTACCCTTATGTCTTCCAAGGGCCCAGATTAAGCAATTGGGCTCCTCCCTTTCTCTATCCAGCTAATCATCTGTCAAGCTTGAACTGTTTGAACAGGTATTCATTCTCTAGTCTAGAACAGGCAATTTAAAACATGGCATGGCCCAACTTGAACTGTTGGGTCATCCATCAAGATAGCAGTGGCATTTTGGTTGGCCACTTTCCTGGTCTCTCTTCGGGGTTCATTTCAATTATTTTTTCTGACCAATTCATTTTCTTGCCTTTTGATTATTCTTTTAAGGCATACCCTCTTTACATTTTTTAACTGTCTGCTTCTTTCACAAAAATGGAACCTTTGTATCACCAAAGATGAACATTTTTGGCATTTCCACTATCAATCATGAAAAATGAAACCCTATTGGTATAGGAGACTAACAGTGGCTCCACTTGGGGATGACTTTTCCAGATGAAAAGTCAAGAACAGCAGGTCAGACTGCCTTATTTTTCCAATCTTGCTGCAGCTTGAAATCTTCCTTTGTTAAAGACCATTCATCTAAATCTTTAGAAGCTTGTATGAAATACCCTGCAAGCTAATTTGTTGTGAAACTACAGCTCTGTTTTTTACTTGTTTCTCTGAGTGTTCCTTATCACCTTGATAGTTCCCAAGTACTTTCTCTTGTTTTCCAGTGATGGGATCAAAATATGTATCAAAATGGTGCAGTACCTCGATCTATCTCAAAATCAGGTCCACTTGGTCGTTTATCTATCTGCTGTAAATGAAAAGTAATAAAAATACAAATATTTATGTACAATATATCTGTGTAGTGTTTCATCAAAGGGGGTCAAAATAATGCTTGAGCATCCTCCCATTGACTGGGCCATCCTCAGTGTTTGAGCCATCCATACTTTTCAGAAAATAAGTGTTATTACCCTGTACAACATAAACGACATAGGGTCCCTTCCACAAGAAATCAAACTTGCCATGTTTTCCTTTATCCTCTCTCCTGGAATCCCATGTCAACACTTTGCTTCCTATGAAGAAGTCTTCAGCTTTGGTTCTTTTGTCAAATATTCTCTTGAGCTTATCTTGCAGTACTTGGGTTCTCTGATAGACTTCCTCTCTTGTTTGCTGTAGGTGAATTGTCTGATTGATCCTTCTTTGGATGTCATTTGGCTCGGCTTGTATCTCCTGCAGTAGCTTGATTACTGGGACTCCCAAAGATGATGGAAATCTCGCTTCCATTCCGTAAACTAGTTCATATGGGCTTGTGCCAATGGATCTCTTGGTGGTCAGCCTGTCTGCCCATAGTGCATTTACCAGCTTCTTATGCCAATTCTTTTTGTTTTCCTCCAAAAATTTCTTGATGATGTTGATGAGGCTTTTTGTCAGGCGGAAAGAGTCGATAGTGCGGACACAACCAACCTCCCTAGGAGCCTAAGACTCTCTAGTGACAAACAAGACAAATAAGAGCAATCCTTCTCTAAACATGCATTTACTACATAAGAAATCAAGTGTTTAGATCCTACCTGTAGTCCAACGCTGTTGTAGCAGTCCAGCCTCGCTGATCCGGATGAGCTCCTCCTTCACTTCGAAACCTGCATTCACTAACAATCAAACGATTAAATAGCACTTGATAATCTCATAAAATAAAACATATTTAACACATAGACCAAGGAGTACATGAAACAACTCATAAATAACAAGTTATTGAGAAGAATGGACTCATTTGCATTAATAGGAAACAAAAGGAACAATTACAACCTGAGCCTTGGTGTTGTGCAAGTCCCTCCCAGGGTCCATCAAGAGTTCTCCTTTACTTTGACAAAGCTCACCCACTTCCAAATAGAACAAGCAAAGATGGCAATCTCTCCTCACAAGCTTCTAAATGGGAGTCCTAATTCCAACAGCATCTACCCTTAGAAATGTTTAGCTTCCAACCTCCCCTCCTTCTGGCCCAATGCCTGTATTTATAGTGCTCAAGAGGAAGTTATTCAGGTCCACCATCAATGGGATAATCCCCTCTTTGGATGGGATAGCTCCCTTATTGATGGGATAAGTTCCTCTTTGGTAGGGGTACATGAACCATCTGGAGGCGCTCAATACACGTCGAACAACCTTCTAGAATGCTCTACAAATGACCACAAGTAACTTTTTAAAGATGAAACTTGCACATTTTGACCTTTACAGGGGTACACACCTGCCCCTTTACATACAGAGCGTACAAGTACGCAGCTTTTGTGAACATTAGGTGCGTATCCGCAGGTAAGGTTGAGAGAACCTGCGTACCTAGAGATAAATACATTTATAAAGACTTTCTCTCTTTTTGGAGTTTTGACATGGAGAGCAGAGGCATAAGACTTGCCCAGGAGGAGAACATGACTGTTGATAGAGCCATACTAACTGTAAATAGTCATGGTGACATTTTTTAGTGTAACAGATTGCCCCCTAAAGTGCGAAGCCTGTAGTAGATTAGGGTTTTGTATTATCTAGGAAGGGTGAAGCGCTTTATCATTTCAAGGATTATCTCGTGGAGAGCCTGGTCAGAACCTGCAATTTTCAACACAAAATACATGTATAAAATTATATCAACACTGAGGTAGGCATTCCCATACTCAGATCAAAACTTTAACTAACAGACTAACTACTCTGATACAGGAATGATCTTGCAGTACATCATAATTATAGACTTTTGTAGACACAGTATGGGCGCAGCCATCTGTTTATGATTAGTCTACTTAGATAATGAATACAAAACTCCTTGCAGCCTGGATGGTGGAAACTAGATCCAGGGTCTTCATTTCTGCTTCCCGAATTGGTACGATTCTAGCCATGCGATTAAATGGGTTGATGTCGAACATGGTAGAAACCACTTGATTACCAGTCGATGATGTAAACTGTTAACAAGTGTGTGAGAGACCACCAGTAATGTCAATGGTTCTCAAAGTACCCAGTACAATCCATGAGATGTGAATGAATGAGTTGATGTCGAACATTTCACGGAATCCTTCGATCGAAAGTCAATGATGTAAACTGACGTCAAAGGCGAGAAACCTACCATTGATGCATGCAGACTTCAAGGTACTGACGATTTCTAAGTCATCTCTCTAGATAATGTGCTGATGTCGATAGAAAGCGACCCGTTGCAGGCAAGCCCACAACACGAAATCATTTTTCAAGTTGAAGAAATGTTGCTGTAAGGACTGACTCAGGGATGGTCAAATGGACGACAAGTATTTTGCAGATGAAAGTTTTGCTTGCAGACCTCTTGAACACATAACGACACAACAGATGGCTTGGTGATAAACGACTCAAAGTTAATCCCCGGAACCCGGCTGAAGACTTTCAATGTGGTTTGATCAACTGTGAGGTAAAGGATTTCCCAACCCAGGTGAATGAAAAGTGTCGTGTCCAAGAGTGGTAATAAAGTTTCTTCTGAGACAAAAGATAACAAACAGGCTCATTCTTCTCTCTTTTCCCCCACCATTTCTGGCAAGTACCTCTTTATTTTTAACAAGCTTGAGGAGGATAACATATGCTTGATTATAAGCTCATCCTTCGGATGAGTCCAACCTAGTTTTGATTCGAACCCTAGGAAGGAGTGGTTCGTTCCTGTTTGTAATTGAACAGGTCCTTTACTGTGAAATTTGAACGAGCCCAGTATAGGAGAAACTCGGCGTTTTTCAATTTTAGAGAGTCTGAAAAACTTAAGAAGACTCCAGGTTGAACTTTTTCGTAAATTTGTGTCCCCCAAGCCCGAAAAAGTATAAAATAATACTTGGGAGAACCGCTTGATCTTGCGACCAAGGAGTACTTTCATGATTAGTGTCTCTGACCTGAAAAGTAAAAAGCGATCAAGGACACGTCGTTTTATTTCCGTATCGAGTTTGAAACGACAAAAACCCGGCAATCTTTTCCTGATTTTACGGTCAGAAAAGAGCTATAAGGGGACCGTCTTTTAATTCCGTTTTAACGAGTGTAAAAGAAACGCTCGGCGATCTTTTCATATTTTAGGAGTCAGAAAAGAGCTTAAAAGATGACTCTGACGTGAAAAATGATAATTTACCCTAAAGTCCCTTTGTCCAGCACAAAAACAACACATTACTCATACCTGTTTAAGATGGGCAAAAATTCATTGAAAATGTCCTTTCATGGTGAAAAATAAACAAATCTAGCATTTATTTATCCAAAAAACCTATAAAAAGACTTCTTACCATGTCATTTTTACCATTTTACTGTTGAGGTTGAGAAAAGGGCTTTTGACAAGAAACTTCCCGTGGAGATTGCGGAGAATCCGACCGTCAGAATCGAACGCCGTTTCACCAGGTATTCTACAACACCCCTCTCTTGTTTTCCATCCGTTTAGAATTCAATTTTAAGCTTTTATTTGATTTTTTGGGGGCATTGGGGTTTCAAAATGCGCCCTTCGGGGTACGCAGGTCATGCACTGCTGACCTGCGTACCCCGATATTTTCCCAATGGGAAAATTACGGGGTGTACGCACCCGGCCTTAAGGGAACCTGCGTCCGGGCGCTCTGTCCCTAAAGGCCGGGGTGCGTACCCCGCAAAACACAAATTGAAACCCTCGGCCCTCCAAAATAGACCAAAATTTTTAAATTTTATGGATCCTAACTGATGTTTTATGATGTGCAGGGAGCACACCATGCTTGATTGGCGTGAAAGAGAGCACGAGGATGTTGATTTGGCCGCGATAGGTCATCAACCTTCCATTGATGCATTAAAAGCGTGCGGACTGTACAAATACTGGGCTATACCTGGCATGAGGGGCCAAGTGCCTTTTCTTGAGTGGCTGGTTGAAAGGTGGAACATTCAGGAGCAATGTTTCTATATCGGAGAGCACCAGCTCGAGATAGAGTCCTCCGACATATATTTTCTCACTGGCTTGCCTAACAGGGGCGAGCAACTTTCTCTATTCGGGACTAGGCCGGGTGGCCAATCCCTTGCTAGTCTCCGGCTAGAGTGGTGCAACAACCAAAACCAGGAGAAGGGGATAGAAATCAAGTACATATCCCGACCTGAACTTATGGTGATAGCCTTTACTGTTACCAGAATTTGCGGCGCAGCCGCTTTACACCAAGCCACCGGGTCCCAAATGTGGATGGCTATAGACTGTTTCCATGGCACCATTTTCAACTGGTGTGATGCTGTGTTGGCTAATTTGAAGGGCCAACTAACCAGGGCAAAGAGAGGACAACTGAAGACCTTTGGATATGGGCCTATAGTTGTAAGCTTTGCCCTAGAGAGAGTTCCAATGCTGGTTCCCCAGCATCTTACAGTTCCAGTCGGGGCGCCTCGGGAGCCTAAGTTGACGAGATGGGTTGCGGTAATGGCCCGGCATCCTGATGAGGGCGCGACAGTTGTTCGATTTCCTGATGGTTACTTTCACTGGCTAGAGAGCCAGGTCTTTGCTATTCAGGACTTTCCTTATGCCGGAATGGATTTTCGAAATGATCCGGACATGGTTCTTCCACAGGGAGAACAGTGGGACGACAGAGGTATTTCATTTTTCACGAGTTTTTAAATTATGTATTTTTTTTTGTTTTTATATATCGCCTCAAACTGACAGCACAAATTTTCACAATGCAGATGTAGGTCCACGGCGTCCAGCCAACCTCCGGGCTTTTGAGAGGAGAGTACCAGCTGTACCAGCACCAGCCCCACAGGATGCGGCCGCAGAGACCTTAGCCGAGCTGGAACAGGATCTAGAGCGTCTGACGGCGGATATACCAGAGACCACCATAGATGACATTCCCATTCGACTTCAGCGCTATGTGGTCGCAGTCCCAGGACCTTTTAGGAGGTTCTTGTGTAGGGTAGCGCGGGCAGTGGTCTCGTATAGAGAGCATCACCAGTGATTGGCCAGTCACTTTTGTAGACACATATGACATTTTTGGTTTTTTGTACTTATCATTTTTGCCGATCATAAGGTGTTTTTCAACCTATGATCGAAGACGATGTATATTTTTTGACACACTCCTATCTATATATATATCATTATTACCGGCTCATTTTGTTTAACATATGTGATGAAATGTTTTTAAATTTACTTGTATGATTATCGCAAATGTCTGTCCAACATTCGAGAAGCAATTGCATCTGCTAATGTATTTAAAGACCTTGGAATATGCTGATATTCAATGTAATCAAATTCACGTTCCAAGAGACGCACTCTCAAAAACAACCTTAATAACACAGGATTTCTAATGGCATATACTCTATTAAGCTGTAATACAACGAGTTCAGAATCTAACCTCACTATCAAACGTCGAATTCCAAATGAAATGGATTCAGACAATAATTCAACCACTGCACTGTATTCTGCAATGTTGTTCGTCGTTTGACCGAGGCTCACCCCATGCATAGAAACTAACTCGTCAGAGGGCGAATAGATAACCCAAGCTGCGGAAGAGATATTCCGTGTACTACGACAAGCACCATGAGCAAATCCAATGTATGTTTGGAGAGGCGTCGACATCTGCAATATCAAGAGTAAAACCAAGATAAGTCAGAATAACGACGAAAAACACACTTTCTAAGCTAAGCACACTAACTAAACTAACAAACATACTAGCTAGAAAGAAAGCCTAACCTAACTTAACATTCTCCATACCCATCATTTAAGCATAATACCTCTTAAGGTAAAGTCCATTTCTGGGTTTACCTAAAGAGTCCCCATCAAAATCTACCAGCTCATAGGCCCCTTTTGCTAGCTTTCGCTTTACAATGTAGGGTCCATGCCACATAGGAACGAATTTTCCAGCACCTAGATTATCGTTAGCTTGATCATATAATAGCACTAGGTCTCCCTCCGAAAAACTTCGAGGGGTCACATTTCTATCATACTGAGCTTTCATTTGCTTTGCGTGAGTCTCGATTGCCAATGCAGCGTCACGTCGAGTCTCATCTAACTGAGCTAAGTATAATAAACGTTTCTCCTCTTCGGAAGTAGCTGGGAGTAATTCGACAGCCATTTGAAGTGATGGGATTTCGCATTCAATGGGTAACACAGCTTCCAAGCCATAAACTAGCTGGAAAGGAGTGAACCCTGTTGAAGTTTTCACTGAGGTTCGGTATGCCCATAGCGCTGAAAATAACATGTTGTGCCAATTCGACCGATGAATACCAATGGTTCGTCGGATCATGATAACCAGAACTTTGTTGATAGACTCAACCAAACCGTTGGCTTGCGGATAATAAGGAGTAGAGCTATCGTGGCGCAAACAAAGCTGGCTTGTAAGCTCAGTCATCATGATGTTTCGAAAATGGCTCCCATGGTCAGTGATGATTGCTTGTGGGACACCAAACCTAGTTATAATATGATTGAATACGAAAACTGCAGCTGTTTTGCCGCTTGCGTCGAATGTAGGCATCGCCTCGGCCCATTTAGTAAAATAATCAACCGCAAGGATGATATACGCATGCCCCCCGGCCGAGTGAGGGTTACAAGTAATAAAATCGATACCCCATTTGGCGAAAGGACCAACGGCAATTATAGGATGGAGAGGAGCAGGTGGTGCGCGCATCTTGTGATCAAACACTTGACAGTTGTGGCACTTCCGGACCGCAATGATACAATCTTTAAACATGGACGGCCAGAAATAGCCAGCGCGCAACACCTTCTGAGCTGTGGCATACCCAGACATATGACCACCACATGCTCCAGAGTGACAATCATTCAAAACCCTCTCAGCCTCTTCGTGAGTTAAACAACGTCGAAAAACTAAGTTTGCCCCCCGGCGATAAAGTGTATCTCCAATAATCTTGTATTGCTGGGATTGAAACCGAATTTTTCGACGTTCCGACTTTGAAGCTTCAGGCCGAAAGGTTTGGGTTTGGAGATAGATGATTATATCTCCGTACCACGGATCTAAAGTACTGATAAGAAACAAAGATTCATCCGCAATGGACTCCTCTGCCACAGTTTCTGTGTCAGCATGCGGGAAATCACACATCAATTCCGCAAAAACTAAGGATTTCTTAGACTTGGACTTCTCAAACTCCAAGTCGAACTCTTGCAGGATAACGATCCATTTAGAGTACTTGCCCCCTAGCAGTTGTTTTGTCAAAATATAAATCATAGGGTTGCAATCTGAAATAACTGTAGTTTTACGGAGAAGAATGTAGTGACGAAAACGCTGGACAGCTTGAACGGCTGCCAGGGCCAACTTCTCCACATGCGAATATTTTAGCTCAGTGGGGTTTAATGTCCTACTAAGATAATATATCACATGTTCCGCTCCGAATTCATCTTCTTGAACTAACACCATTCCAATGGTGGAATGTGAAGCTGCGAGGTATAGGAAGTAGTCCTGGTTGTAGTTGGGAGGATGCAACAACGATGCATGGGTCAACGTGTGCTTAAGTGCATCAAAAGATTGTTGGGCAATCTCGTCCCAAAAGAATTGAGCGTTCTGTTTCAACAACCGTGTAAAACCTTTAGTGACCTCGGCGTAATTTGGGATGAATCGGCGTAAAAAGTTCGCTTTCCCTTGCAAACTTTGGAGTTGGCGCAAACTCGAAGGAGGAGGCAATTTGATGATAGCTTCGACTTTCGAGGGATCGACGCGAATGCCGGCTTTTGAAACAACAAATCCCAGCAATCGACCCGTCTCTATACAGAACACACACTTGTGGGGATTCAACCGAATTCGATAATGCCGACACCTCATAAAGATTGCTCGTAAGTGGACAAGGTGATCAGCTCGATGTAAAGAATGAGCAGGCAAATCATCGAGGTACGGTTGCATAATGTGCTTGATGTCATGAAATGCGTAAGACATCGCCCGTTGAAAAGTGGCCCCGGCATTCTTAAGTCCAAAAGGTAATTTGCAATAAGCAAATGTCCCCCATGGACAAATGAATGCCGTTTTTGGTTGGTCGGCAGGTAGAATATTGATTTGATTATAGCCCGAAAAACCATCCATGAAGGAAAACATTTCACTTCTGGCACAATCATCAATAATTTGATCGATATAAGGCGTTGGATAGTTGTCTTTTGGACAAGCTCGATTTATATCCCTATAGTCGATACAGATTCTTATTGTTCCTTGTTTCTTGTTGACTGGAACAATATTCGATACCCAATCCGTTAACAGGATTGGATAAATGAAACCTGCTTTCAACAGCTTCTCGACTTCTGCTTTAATCGCAGCCGCTTTCCGAGGGTGAATCTGACGCAACCGTTGCCGGACGGGTTTAGCGTCCGGGTAGGTCTTTATTTCATGAACAACAATGGTAGGGTCGATTCCTGGCATTTCCTCGTAAGACCAGGCAAACACATCGCGAAATTCTTGGAATAGGGCCTTGTAAGTTTGGATTTCTTCTTCTGTACATGAGGCACCTATATGAATGTTTTCCTCAATTCCGGGCTTCACTGAAATATCAATGGGAATAGTGCGAGAAATATTCCCTAAATTCAACTCTGAATCAGAATGTTTCGTTGGATTCTGAGCGTCTTTGACATATTCAGCGGTAAAGATAGATGAAAAATCATTTTCAAAAGCATCATCCTTAGGTAAAAACGAAGATCTGTGATGGAGATCTTCCCATGGTAGATCGTCTACACTTAGGATTTCACGAAGTTTCTCGTCAGATGACACAACTTCGGGAAACGCTATCCGTTCTAAGGTTGATGTGAAAAGTGATTCTTCACTGACCACATTCATTTGGTCGATTTGGGTTGAACGCGAGTCGGTAAAAGACATGACAACTTCATAAGCAATTTCATATGGACTCAAAGGCATAGCATCACCGAAAGAGTCTATCTCAGATTCAGATGGAACAATCCAAGGATCATCATAAATAATGTTGTCTGATGTAATCATATGAATTGATGCAAATGAAGGGTCTGCGTTGATTGGAGGGAAAGGAAAAGTTCCCAGTAAACCAGAATCTTTAACTAAACCTACGCCAACGTCCCTATAAGGGATTTTCGTCTTACCGACATGCTGGATACTCTCTGAAGAGGCTGGGTTGGACGAAAAGTATGTCAGTTGATCAATTATCAGGATCTTACCGTTATGTGGAAACTTTATTACTCTGAAGACCGATGAAACAACCGCTGTCATAGCATATGACCAACTTCGACCCAAAAGAAGGTTGTAGTCTAGAGGGGCATCAACCACTTCCACATCCAGACTAACGGTTTTACCTTCTACCCCTATAGGCAATTCCTGTAGAATACCAAACGGACGGAACCCACGGCCATCAAAGGCCTTAAGGATGGTCGGGGATTGGTTCAACGAAGGAGAACCAAGCGATCTCCAACATTGAATCGACATAATACACGTAGAAGCTCCCTCATCAATCACAGTCCGATGAATAGGCCTGTTTTTGACTATCACTGGAATTTGGAAAGCCATTTGATGGGGTAGACGCGGTGTACTATTTTCTAGATCGAAGATTATCAGATTCGGGTCCTGAACATCAACAGCTCCGATAGCCGACAAAAGTAATTTTCGTTGTGCTGGGCATGATTGTAGCACTTCTAAAGCCGACATTGCTGAGGGTGAAATAGCTAAGTCCTCAACAATGTTGTAATTCTGGGCTGCTCTCGCATGTGGATTGAAAGCAGACCTTCGAAGTACACCCTTGGCGGGCGGTTTGATGACTAAGTCCGGGTTAGGTTTCTCGATCTGTAGTGGATCGGAACCAGGAGCTGAGGTTGATGGATTAGAATGAGAAGATTCTGCTTCCTTACCATCAACAGGATTCTTACTACCATAATCTTGCGATCGAGTCGCAATCCTCACATGAGACATCATCAAAATGGGTTCTTCACTGGCACTCGAGGAAGAACCTATCATCTTACTCTCCTGCTTTGGAAATGGATCTTTTAACACAGTAGGAGTGGGAGAACCTTTGACTATTTTCACAACCTCGGCCCGATGAGGGCAATCTCTTGTAAAATGATCCTCTTCACAAATAAGACAAGGATATCGAGGTTTGCGCTTTTCGTCATTGGTTTCCGACTTTTCCGTTTTCTCCTTCGGAGCCTTGTCTGCTTTAGCCTTCTTCTTTCCTTTCTTCTTTCCACCATTTTTTGATTTGGCCGTAGATGATTCTACAGCGTGAATATCGGTGGAAAGTTCAGGAGAAGACTCTCCTGTCGGGGAATCGAGCAAAGTGATTATAGGAGTAGTAGAAGCCTTGGAAGATTTCTTTTTGCTCTTTGTATTCACGATGCCAATCATACCATCAGCGGCATGAGATCCCGAAGGAGCAGCAACAATTTGATTTGATTTTGGAAGATCTGGAATCTTCTCGTGTAACGTACCCGACTGAGTATAAACTAAGTCAAGGTACTCCGCCTGAGCAATGACTTGCTCCTCAGTAACTACCCCGGCCTTAGCTACATCTTCAGTAATCTTCGGTAATAATGATTTAACAAACCATTCAGCTAAGATTTGGTCCGGAATAAAAACTTTCACTAGCCTTCTTCGACGTCTCCACTCATGAATGTGATCAGAAATATACGTGGACGTTGATTGTTTTAGTGAAGTTAATAACTCCGTGCCGTTATCGTATCTGACCGGCAACTGAAAGTGAGTTAAGAACGAGGTAGCTAACTGGCTAAAATTGTAAAAAGAGGCCCGTGGTAACTCAATGTACCACTTGGCCGCGAGACCAATGAGTGTACGCTGGAAAAGACGTAAGCGGATCGAATCATCCGAGATAGAATTTGAAGCACACCAGAGATGGTAAGTCATCACATGATTGGACGGATCCTCTCCAGACTTACCTTCGAACTTTGGTATATCACTGGGCAACTTATTTGGCATTGGCGGCCAGAACGAAAGATATTGAATTGGATCGTTCGTTAGGCGCGTCAAGTCTGGTAAATCCAAAGTTGCGATAAACGGTAATTGCCGGTTAGGATCTCTAAAACTCTGGGTCACAAGACCAGTCCCAGGAGGAGGATATCCAGGATAACTAGGAACAGGAGTCGCATTAGGGATATTATATCCTCCTGGAAAACCAGGATTAACCGGACCGTACTGGGATTGTTGGGGTTGTTGATAAGTGTACCCAGGATACGGTTGATACTGGTAAACCGGCTGTTGGACAGCTTGCCCATGTTGGTACTGTCCCTGGTACGGTTTTTGAACAAATTGAGGTTGAGTAGTGACAACTGTACTTATACCAGGCTGACCTGTAGGCATCTGGACCGTGGTTTGAATCGTAGATCCAGACAACGGTAAAGATGTCTGAGGAGTGGTTGCAGAGACAGTAGAAACCGGAGCTGTCGATACTCCAAAAGTAAGTGCAGCAGATGTAGCGGTAGTTGCAGCAGTCGTTTGAGATGGAGTACTAGGTGCAATTGGCGGCTGAGTAACTACCGAAGTTACAGAAGTTTGAACATTTGACTGGACAGGTTGCGGTTGCTGGGGTGGACCAGAAACTACGGGTTGTCCAGCTTGAGGTACCAACTGTATACTTGGCTGCAACACCTGTTGACCCTGTGATGGAGCCCACACTAGCATTCCGGGGTATTGACCCGTAACAGGTTGAGGATACTGAGATCCATAACCGGATTGAGGATAGGATTGATAATTGAAAGGTGCAGTTCCCATACCTTGAACATATGACTGCCCTTGAGGTGGTTGATAACCTTGACTCGAGTATTGACCTTGAGGTTGATAACCTTGAGGTAAATACGGATACTGGGGTTGACCTTGACCTTGAGGTTGATACCCTTGAGGTTGATACCCTTGGGGTTGATACCCTTGGGTTGATACCCTTGAGGTAAATATTGATACTGAGGTTGACCCTGGGGTACATATTGAGGCTGGGGTTGACCTTGAGGCATGTATTGCACCATAGGTACATACTGACCTTGAGGTTGCCCCCCAGACACGATTTGTGTACCTTGAGGTTGCCCCCCAGGCGTTAACTGAGGCTGCCCCCCAGGCGGTAATTGGCCACCTTGAGGTTGGGAAACGGGAACTGAACCTGACATCATGTAAATGTCTCCTACACCCAATGGTATATTACCATTGTTTCCAGCTGATAACCCATGATCAATGGGTTGAGGAGATGCCCCCGCAAAGGTACCAGAAAGTGATTGATACCCGGTGGGAACAGAAGGACTGCTGTGTAAGAAAGATTCAGGAGTTTGAGTAAACACGGACGACTAACCAGACATATTTACAGGAGTATAAATACCTCCAGGTGGAAAAGGAGTACGAGGTGTAGAAAAACCTACCCCTGAGTTGTCTAAATAATTGGTTAACGAAAGGTACCAAGTGGTACTTCTAGGAGGACTGTAAAAGATAGATTCACGCTCCCTGAGGTCAATAGTAAGTTGATCTTCAAGGTTAGAGACGCCTATTTCTTCCTCTGGAGCAAGTTCTTCAATAGCAATCAAACCAGTAGGAAGATTTTCGGTGATAACTCGTTCTACTCTTGGTGAATCTGGAACACTAGAAGTCGGAGTAACAGGTTCAGATATTTCAGGTTCTTCGCCTATATCACTAGTAGACGAAAAACTACCAGCAAGCTCAGAAACTGTAACAGCTTCAGGATTATAACCTGTCTCTAGACTTTGGTAATCTGGATGGACTACCGAGGAAGATTCTCCTTCTTCAGGTGAACCTACTCTACTGCCACTAGGAGGAGTTACAAGGACCTTCAAACCTTCTAGATTACTGGGGTCGTCTCGAGGAGGTTCACCCCGAAGTCTACGGGATCTCCTCAACAATTCGGCCACAGAAACAACTTCAGGAGACTGGCCCCGAAGTCTACGGGACTGTCTCGGTAATTCTGCCACAGCTAAAAACTTTTAACTACTACACACGAAAACAAAGTAAAATCTCAAATCAAACCACCTAAAGTCTCTAAAGAACCAAACAAATTTGAATCACACGCCTAAAGAATCTAGGGCGTCAAACCAAGCACAAACAGTAGCCTTCCAGACCAAAAACGCTAGTTGGAGATGAAACCCAACATCGCCGGATTCAGTACAGAAGTGGCGGGTGGAACAGTTACCCCGGCAACCTGCTTAATGAATAGACCGGCACAAGTTCCTCCACTTTAACCGTCTCGAGTGAAGTGAACCCCCCGGAAAATCCAAGTGAGTCTAGCCGACGTCTGCTCCAGGTACAGTGGGATCTTCCCTCCACCGTCACCTCGGTAGAATCCTAAAGATAATGGTCACTAAGGTTACCAATCGCAACAAATGCACCTGGGGGAACAGTCTACACTCCGACAGCACGCAAGGGCAGAGTATCAAGCTCAATCCCCTTGCCGGTTCCTTGACAATAATCTAAGGTTTACCGACAAGTGACCCTGGTTCCTCGACAATGGTTAATCCGAGGTTTACCGTTTGTAATACGTGCGTGTCTGGCGTCGTTCCCAACGAGGGAGGATTGATCCCCTCACTGGTTCGGACACGAGCTCGTGCTTCTCCTTTAAGAGGAGCTTTCCCAGAGTACAAATGAGACAATTGGATTTATTCTATCACAAGATAAGCTACTTGTTTGGTTTTGTTGTCTTGGAGAGTTAATTACTCTCCTACTCCAAGACACTAGCCTGATCTAAATTGGTGTTTCAGAGCCCTAGTAAATAAAAGTTACTACGTCGATTTTACTTTAAGCGTTAATTTTATGGTTTTTCTTAAAGACAAAAGGTAGCGGAAATGAAACCAATGGTGTGTAGACTCGACTCAAAGCACTACAAAGATGCACCTAAGATGATTTACGCTACTTTTCCCTTTCAATGAAATTCCTAACTAAGAGAGTTGAGAAATGCAAATTTTATAGAAAACAACTTTCTTAGTAAAGACAATCAAAGAAACAATTCTCTTTATCTTTCCAAGCATACAAACATAACCACTCCTTACGTGCACGAAAAACTCTTTTTCTTTCAAAATGCCTCAAAGCTACTTGAAACAAAACTTTTCAAAGGAGATGTTTTTGTATTTTCTCTTATTTAATAAAGCATATAAATCTATTTTAACGAAAATCAATCTCAAAAGTTATAAAATCTATGAAAACTTGACTCACAAGCAAATCAAAAAGAAATTTACTCTAAGGAAACCTAACGAGGCAAAAGCCTACAAAGATGATTCTAGGTTGTTTTACTTGACCACAATCAAGCCAAGGACCAGCTAATGCAGAATCAAAAGACCAGTCAAAACAAAACTCAAATCTTTTTGTTCTTTTTGTAAAATGGAGTTCAATACTCAATCAACAAGCACTTCGAAATTTGCCAAAGAGACCACTCAAAGGTAAGTTGCTCTCACAGGTAGACTTTATGACAGGTCCGACTTCTAAGAAGGCTGACAAAACTAGAGAGATCTAAGGCTTGACAACTTCTACCGCCAAAGTCACTACAAGACCTACTCAAAAATCAAACCCTAGGGCTTAAACTTCTATGAAATCCACTAAAACACTCAATGCTATCGAAACAAGTTTAGGTGAAGATCTTTGACAAGAGACTAATGGATCTGGGCAGTAAAACCTAAGAAAAAGCAAAATCTAAGAGGAAAAATGTAAAAAATGGAATTTTCTTAATTTTTAGCAGGGTACGCAGGCAACCCGTTAAGACAGGTGCGGGCCCGCTCTGTGCACACAGAAACAGTGCGTACAAGTACGCACTGTGCAATACTCAGAGGGTGCGTACTACTGAAAAAGCCAAGAAAAACTAAATTCAATCTAACCCTAAGCTAACCCACCCAAATACAAAGTCACAGAGCCAAAAATCAGAAAATAAATGACTTTTCTCAGATCAAAGTTGCATATAAAGGAAAAAACTTTCACATCAATGGAGTCCCCAGCGAGTCGCCATTTTGTCAGGCGGAAAGAGTCGATAGTGCGGACACAACCAACCTCCCTAGGAGCCTAAGACTCTCTAGTGACAAACAAGACAAATAAGAGCAATCCTTCTCTAAACATGCATTTACTATATAAGAAATCAAGTGTTTAGATCCTACCTGTAGTCCAACGCTATTGTAGCAGTCCAGCCTCGCTGATCCGGATGAGCTCCTCCTTCACTTCGAAACCTGCATTCACTAACAATCAAACGATTAAATAGCACTTGATAATCTCATAAAATAAAACATATTTAACACATAGACCAAGGAGTACATGAAACAACTCATAAATAACAAGTTATTGAGAAGAATGGACTCATTTGCATTAATAGGAAACAAAAGGAACAATTACAACCTGAGCCTTGGTGTTGTGCAAGTCCCTCCCAGGGTCCATCAAGAGTTCTCCTTTACTTTGACAAAGCTCACCCACTTCCAAATAGAACAAGCAAAGATGGCAATCTCTCCTCACAAGCTTCTAAATGGGAGTCCTAATTCCAGCAACATCTACCCTTAGAAATGTTTAGCTTCCAACCTCCCCTCCTTCTGGCCCAATGCCTGTATTTATAGTGCTCAAGAGGAAGTTATTCAGGTCCACCATCAATGGGATAATCCCCTCTTTGGATGGGATAGCTCCCTTATTGATGGGATAAGTTCCTCTTTGGTAGGGGCACATGAACCATCTGGAGGCGCTCAATACACGTCGAACAACCTTCTAGAATGCTCTAGAAATGACCACAAGTAACTTTTTAAAGATGAAACTTGCGCATTTTGACCTTTACAGGGGTACGCACCTGCCCCTTTACATACAGAGCGTACAAGTACACAGCTTTTGTGAACATTAGGTGCGTATCCGCAGGTAAGGTTGAGAGAACCTGCGTACCCAGAGATAAATACATTTATAAAGACTTTCTCTCTTTTTGGAGTTTTGACATGGAGAGCAGAGGCATAAGACTTGCCCAGGAGGATAGCATGACTATTGATAGAGCCATACTAACTGTAAATAGTCATGGTGACATTTTTTAGTGTAACACTTTTATTGGAAAACTCAGCTAGGCCATTACCCTGCAGATAGTAAGCTGTGGAATGTCCCAAGGTGATATGATATTTATGGAAAAAGTTGATCATTTTTTTGGACTTGAAAGCAAGAGCATTGTCTGTGATAATTTTCTCTGGACAACCAAACCTGGACAAGATGTTAGTTTCTAGGAATTGTATAATGATGGAGTCATTGGCCTGGCGACAAGGGATGGCTTCAATCCATTTGGTGAAATAGTCTGTAGCAGTGAAAATCCACCTATGCTGACCAGAGGATGAAGGGTGGATTTCGCCAATGAAGTCTAAACCCCATTGCTGGAATGGTCTCTCAGTTGAGATCGGTTTGAGTGGTAAAGGTAATAGCTTTCTTTTGCCTTCAAAAATTTGGCATTTGTGACAAGAGATTACAAATTTTCTCACATCAGTAAACAGGGAAGGCCAGTAAAACCCCACCCTCAGGATTTTATCAGCTGTAGATTTCCAGTACAGGTGTCCTCCACAGTCACCTGCATGAAATTCCTTGAGGACATTGTCAATTTCATTGAATGTTAAGCATTTAAGTAAGATTCCTTCATGATTTCTCCAAAACAAAACATTATCTATGATACAAAATTTTGATGCTTTCATTTTTAAGAACCTTTTCTTAGTTCTAGACAACCCTGGAGGAGCTTGCAGGTTTAACAATACAAAACATATATTAGTATACCAGGGAGATTGCATAAAGGCTTGGTTGATCTGTGGAGTCGCCATCTCTTGTTCGTTGTCCAGTTCATTAATGTCAAGGGCTTGGAAATTGGTTTCAGTCATTAGCTTGGCTAGACCTTGTCCTTTTATGAGTTTGGTAGGCTTGATTTCAATGTCATATTCTAAGATATTGGCAATCCATTTGCCCCTTTTGCCTTCAATTCCTTCTTGGGTTAGAATGTCCTTAACCACTGCATTTGGGACATAGGCAATTATATGAGAGTACAAAATATAGATTCTAAAGTCTTTGATGGCCTTTACCAATGCATAGGCTTGTTTTTCCATAATCTGATATTTCAAGGGAGCATCTCTAAGGGCTCTACTAAAAAATGCAATGGGTTTTTCACAGCCCTGGTCATCTTTTTGTAATAGGACTGCAGCAATTGTATGCTCAGATGAAAAGGAAAAAATGATGAAGTCTCTATCAAACCTAGGACTTGTTAGGACTGGTGTGTTTGTCAATGCTCTTTTGATGTCCTCAAAGGCTTGCTTGGCTTCCATGGTCCATTTGACCTTGGAATCCTTCTTCAACATATTATTTAACAGTCTTATTAGCTCGGCCAAATTAGGAATGAATCTTCTCAAGAAATTAATCTTACCTAAAAAACCTTGCAATTCTTTGATATTTCTTGGATGAGGGACCTGAAGGATAGCTTGAATTCTGTCTGGATCAATCCTAATACCATCTTTTGAGATTATATGCCCTAAGAGTTTACCTTCCTTCAGGCCGAACAATGATTTCTTTGGCTTCAAAGATATGCCATATTTTCTACAAATTAAGAAAACCTGCCTCAAATGCTCTAAGTGTTCTTGGTCTGATTTTGAAAAGGTGATAAGATCATCCAGGTAGACTACCAGAAAATCATGGATTTCTTTGGCAAAGGCTATATCCATTGCTCTTTGGAACGTAGCCCCTGCATTCTTAAGCCCAAAAGGCATTTTGACATATTTGAAAGTCCCCCAAGGTGTTGTGAAGGCAGTTTTGTCTTGATCATCAGGGTGTACTAAAATCTGATTGAATCCAGAGAATCCATCTAATAATGAGATCCTAGAGGCTCCTACTACCCTTTGCAGGATATGATCCATTTTTGGTAAGGGGTAATGGTCTTTGAGAGAGACTTTGTTTAAATTCCTTAGGTCAACGCACAATCTAATCTCTCCCGTCTTCTTCCTAGTAGGGACCAGGTTTGAAATCCACTCTGAAAACCTGATTGGAGCAATGATTCCAGCTTCATACATACATTTCACTTCCTTTTCAATGAGGGGAAGGAGCACAGGGTTCACTCTTCTAAGCTTTTGTTTAAAAGGTTTTTGGTTTTCTTTTAAAGGTATAGTGTGTTGGATGACTGAGGTATCATAGGACTTTAGGTCCTCATAACTCCAGGCAAAGATGTCTTGAAACTCCCTGAACAATTCAATGTATTTTAACTTTTGATCAGCTGGTAATGCCTTAGATAATTTTATCATTTTGGGATTCTCTGTGGTTCCAATGCTACAGTCTTCAATTTCAGCATTCGGTGTTTGCATTTTTGGTTTTCTTGAGATATCATTTGAATCAAACAGATCCTCCAAAGGGGTCAAGCCTGTGGGCAGAAAATTGTCTTTTAACTCAATTACCTCGGCTTTTGTCTCAGCTATTTCATATAAATATGTTTGCCTCAACTCTTGTATATTTTCGTTATTAAAGGTGGTAGGGTGCAAAACCAGATTTGTTGTTTCAGCTGATATATTTTGCTTGGTTGTGTATGCCTGTTGTTGGTCATCCATAGTGCTAATATCAATGTTGATGCTGGAAAATTCTTCTTTTAGAGTGAGAAAGTTATTTATCTGTGTGTCACTCTCAAAGACTTGCCAATTCTTGATGTTATCCGGGACTGCAGGCCTATGTTTGATTTCAGCAGTGAAAGTGTGATTGGGTTTGAAAGGTAGCTTGCAAGTGCTGGCAAAGGTTGCCAAGCTATGAGCATGTAAATTGAGCTCTCTAGAAATTTTAGTTAACTGAGATTCTGAGAAGGTATCAAGTACTTGGATAGCTGCTCCCTTATAAGCTCTTAACCTTAGATCATTTGTGATAAAGTTTCCTTTCATCTGTTGTATGATCAGATCTGAATCTCCTAAGATTGAAATTTTGGTTGCACCTAAATTTTTTATGAGTTTGAGACCTAACAGAAGGGCTTCATACTTAGCCATATTATTTGTGCATCGAAAATTTAGCGTATATGCATGACCTTCAGCTCGGTCATTCTGCATATTGTGAATCTAGACTCCTACTCCAGCTCCTAACTTGTTTACAGAGCCATCAAATTCTAAGTACCATAAGGTTTCATGGTCAAGGTTTGGATTGAGACTTTTAGAAAGTTGGATCATGGGCAGATTGGTTTTTTGTAAGTTATTTGATACATCATCCTCCTTTGTCATATCCACTGTATCGAAGGTCTTTTGGTCTTGAGAGGCAAATTGTTCATTCAATCCCTCTGTCTGTGCTGCCACTAATAGTTTAGAATAAGCCTTACTGCACATGTCAGCATTATGGAGAATAAATGAATCCATATCAGAATGTATTGAATAGATAGGGAAGTTTTGGGGCTTCTCTTGACTTCTCACCACATATTTCATTAATGTTTCACGGTATAATCTCTTTGGCTGTCCAAATACTGAAATGGTGGCGTAGGACATGTCTAATTGCAAAGATCCTTGGAGTTTGGCCCCCCAAGATCTGGATAAGAGCATACCGTACTTAGGAGGTATGTCAGCTACCACTACATCCATCAAGATTGTTTTGGTTGGGTACTGGACCAGGGAGACACACAGATCTTTAATCAAGCCTAGGCACCTGACTTGGCTTGAATTAAATGAGAATTGATCTTTGTAAGGTCTTGTGATATCTAGGTCCAGTTTTTCCATTACAGATTTGGGCATTAAGTTGTGTGAGGCCCCGGAATCAAACATTGCATTGTGTAAAACCTTGTCATGAATGTTTAAACTGACATAGAAGGGTGGAACCCATCCATTTGCTGTTTTTCCATTAACCTCAGGACCAAATAGTAACTCAGGCTGGTCATCTAGAACATTCACGGCATCCTTATTGTCTGATACTTGGAGTGACCTATTAATCTGCTGTCTGTACACTTGATGCTTGGCCAATTCAGAAAGAGGAACAACTATATTTAGCTTACTAATTTCTGTTTCTAAGTTAAAGGGCTTTTCCATTTGAGTCTTGGCATTAAGCGCAGCAGATTTTTCCTTTTCAGCTAGGTTTTCAGTAATTCTTTCTTCGAGATTGGTATGATTTTGAGTGAAATTGGTACCAAATTTATTTTCAGGGATGCTGTTTGAACTTCCCTTCGAAAGATCGGATGGGGATGGCTGGTTTCCAGAGGGCTGTTGATCTGATATATCCTCCACAGTGACTTCTGTGGGATGGGGTTTTGTTTTATCAGCGGATTCTGGAAGAACGGTTTTATCCTTAGTCTTTTTGGGCTGCTTACTGTCCTTTGGTTTGAAAGGTTCAGGTACATCTATAGTTCTACTCCTTAGTTTGTACTATTTATGTACCTCATACACCGCTACATCAAAGCCTTCCCTAAAATCAAAAGATTCTCTTGACTTAGTTTGAAATTGATTGCAATTATAGGCCTCTTGATCTTCTTGTGTTAAAAAGACCTGATGTTCGCTGTCTAGACCCATTAGGTTGATGTGAGGATCCTCGGTTGGTTCGCTAGATGTTGAGGCCTCAGCATAATTTTCTTGAAAAGGAGGTCTAATGTGCTGGTCAGGATCAGCCCTTCCAACATTTGGATTTTGATTCTTTCTAAAATTTGGGTTTCTAGCAGTACTTGGTTGACCTTCCCATGATGATTTTCTTTCTATGGTTTCTACCCTATCCCCAAGTCTGTCCATGCCTTTGATGATTGCATCTAGCTTTTGCTCAAATGCTGAGGGTTCTTCCTTAAAAGTGGTTCTTCTTTCAGCTTTTGCCCGATTTCTTTTAGCAATAAGGTTTGCCTCTACACTGACAGCTATGTTTTGCATGTCTGCCAGGGTTGCAGGGGCTCTTTCCCTTAGTTGATATGCCATATCAACATCAAATCCATCAGGGAGTTTGATTAAGGCTAAGTCAGGTGGAGGTCTAAGATTTTGAGGGATGGCATCATAAACATTGTTGAATCTGGCACAATAATCTAGGACAGTTTCTTGTGGGCCTCTCCTTATGGTGTCATACTCAGATAAAATATGTAGTGGGTCTTTCTTCTTTTCCCATCTATTCAGGAAGGATTGATAAAGAGCACCCGAATTGGCTATGGAATTTGCAGCAAGTGCTCTGAACCAAGTTCTTACTTCACCTGTTAAACTTTGGACAAAAATTTTCATTCTCACATCATCATCATCTATTTCATAGTTTTCAAAGTAATCTTGCATTTTCCTGGTATGTTGTAAGGCAGTATATGTGCTGGTTCCATCAAAATAAGTGATCTTACTTTGGTAGTCCTGAGGCATAGCCCCAGGATTAGCAGGTAGCTGTAGAGGGGCATAACGATTTGCCATATTTACAGGGATCAATGGGACAACAGGTAGAAGGGGAACAACTGGAACAACAGGGACAACAATGGCAGTTTGTGTAGTGGATGGAGGTGTGAAGAGTATGTTTTGAGAAGTGGATGAGGAAGAGGGAGAAGACGAGGTTATGTGAGGATGAACTGATGGTTTAGCAGGGGTTGGGATATAACTTTGCTGAACTGCCTCAGGGCTAGAGTCAACAAACTCTTCTTGTTCCTTTTGCTTCCTAAGAACCTTAGGAATCAAATTAGGATTATCGAAAACAGCTGGAGGATTTGGGTCAGGATTTGACCTGGTATGCCTAGTTCTCTTTTTAGGAGCCAGCTTTCGAATTTGTTTTTGGTATTTTTGAGAATGTTTTCAGAATTAACAAGGAACTGCTCAAATTTTGGAGCAGCTATCTAGAGCCTAAAACTAGCATGAAGTTTGACTGAAGCAGCTTTTATCTAATCCTGTAGATGCAAAGCAAGAACAGTTTCAAAGGCTTCCTGGCTGGCATTCAGACTTCATCTGCAGTTTTAAAAAGTAGACAGCAGTTGAAAAACTTGTTCTATCCCCAGTGGAGTCGCCAATAATGTTATCGCTCAGGTTGTTCCCTTTAACTCTGAAGGGAATATGGCTGAGGTAACCACTAACCAATATTTTGGCCACAGGTCCTAGCCTACCTGTAACCAGAGAGGGCTCTCTCTTTCTGATTTAACTTTGTTTTGATATGGTTTTAGGCTAGTTATGGTGCACAAGGTTTTGTTTTGAATCTGCTGGGGTGATGATTTCAGTCAGAACAGGTATGTTTTTTTAGAATGATCTAGACCATTGGGCATGGAGTCCATGATGTTTAATTGCTGGGAGTGTCTTTTTGAGGAAAAAGTTGTGCTACAGAGCCAGACAAGTGTCTATGGAACAATTTTTCAAATCTGTAATATGATGGGATGAAATCAGGGAGTGAAAGGCAACTAAGGATCTTTCAGTAAGCTGATATGGGGAATAGTGGGAACATTACTTAGGAGCATTTAAGAATTCCTGAATAACATTCATATTGATAGAACTAATACACACATGAGCAATTAAGAATTCATGTTTATGATTAATTCTGAAGAAAACATATTTAACACCAGAGATTGAGCACAGGGTGTAACCAAACATTTCCTGCACTGTTCTTTTTCTCTATTGCTAGGCTAGTGAAACACGTATATGAGTTAAACAAACATAAAAAGACAAAACATAGTTCATGATAACTTATTGTTCCATTAGACACCACAAGAATTCTGTAGCAGAACGTAGATCATCATCCAGACATCAAACAATGTAGAGATAGTGAACCTTTCCAGCCTTTGTATTAGATAATCTAAAAATATACAATATAATGTCTCAGAGAGAAAATCACCAACCCCAAATACGTTGTAAGGGGAGCTATATATACAAAATTTAGATATGAAAATATCTAGCTGATGAGTTAATGGCTCATAAATTCTATGCCAACCCCTGAAGAATTACAGCTGAGAGAGTAAATTCTGTAATAACTGCTTAGTGCATTAGCTGTCCAAAATTGTCAGAAAGTTTTGACTTTGTGACCCATTGAGTCGGTTGGAGCCGTGCTGTCCAAAATTTGTGCGTTTCCTCTTCTTGGCTTGTTGTCCCAGTATTACGCTGAGTCATTACTTTCACCCACCCTGCCTGTTGTCTTCATGTTGCTTTTGACTTTGGTTGACCTAAAGCTAATTAGAAAAGACTAAACCAAGATTATTGAGGAAAAATTTGCAGCATTGCCTGCCACCAATCTTCCTTGGGCAGTTGGTGTCTTCGTATTTTTATCAAAGTTTCATCTACCTCTGTATACCTGTAAAAATTTGGTGGGACCTCAAACAAGTGATTGATTTCATGCTCAATGTAGAATAAATTTTCTAACTTGTTATAGAGGCTCTGCCCTGATGGAGGTCCTGCTTCTTCATAAGTGCTAGTGGATGCTGTGATCTGATTTGTAATAAAATTTGTCATCCTAGTGGCATATTGCTCATGGGTGAGCAGTCTTCCTGTGCTGGTCAATAGGCTGGGCAATCCTTTTTCTTGCAATGCTCCCATTCTAAGTTTGTAGTCATCTACCTTAGCCTACATTTCCTGACATTTTCTTTCCACGGTCTATACAAAATTTCTGAGGGTCAACACTTTTTTAGCTGTTAGAACAACATCTGTTCTACTGCCGATGTTTAGGGCTACCAACTCCTCCTTGGTGTGGTTGTTGAGGACATGTATCAACCCGTTGGCCTGCTCAGGCTTATTCCCTAGTGCTGCTCTAGCCTTCTGGCTTTCAATTTGTGCTTGGCCTATTAATTTCATCTGCTCATGCACTGTTTTGATTGAATTCCACTGTTTGGTAATGGAGTGGTCAATCCGGGTCCACAAAATCTTATTTATCTCTGCTAGAGTATTCTCTAAATTTAGTTCCTTTTCCAAGGCCTTTATTTTGTCCTTTAGGGCCTTAATCTCTCTGGTCTGCTCTGCTACTGTCATTTTGGATTTATCATACTTAGTTTCCAGCTCAGCCAATTTCTCTTTGGCTTGTTTGATCTCTGTTGCCTGAAGTTCTAGCTCTTTGACAGCTTTGGTCAAATCATCCAGGCTTATGCTGGCCCCAGGAGCTGTTGTTGTTGCCGCTGTAGCATCTGTAGTTATTGTAGCCATTGGAGGAGTTGCTGCTGCCTCTGTAGTTGCTGTAGTACTTGGGGCAGTTTGAGGAGGTTGGGAGGTTGATTCTCCCTGTTTGTCTTGGAGTGCTTTCTCCAGCTCTCCTTCCAGATCAATTACTCTTTGGTTCAGCTTCATCATTAGATCCAATTGATCCTCAGCTTCGTTTTCTTTCTGCAATTCTCCTGTTTGAGGGTGCTCAGTAGGAAGCAATTTCAATCTCTTCTTTAATGCAGCAATGTCATCATCTTTCTTTTTCATAAGGGCCCTCACACCCTTAGGATCCTTAGGATCATGTCCTAAGTCCACAATAATGTCCTCCAATGTTTTGATTCTGTTGTCTTTGGCTGTGGAGGACATTCTCTCTAAGTCAAGCTGAGTGTTGGTGTTCTTTAGAGATTCTTTTAATTCATGGGCCATTGTGGCCCTGTCTACCAATGTGGCATAGACCATTTCCCCTGTTTGCTTATGCAGTTCTATCTGATCCATGGGGTGAATGTCTTTTTCCATGACCTCCAACTTTGTTCTAACAAAATCTGCAGCTGAGTGAGGCTGCGGTATTTTGGGTTTAAAATGGCTGAGGATTATCTTTTCCTCTTTGATATCATATGCTGCCATCAGCCTTTCTTGTTTGGCCGGTGTTGCCTTAAGAAATTGGTCATATACCTGCACTCTTAGTAGCTCATTTTGTGCCTTAATTTCTTTGAAGGTGGCCTTGGTACTAGATGGCTTCTTGCTTTGCTGAGTGGAGGAGGACACCTCCATGCCATGCTGTCTTTCCTGCTCTTGTTGAAAAGAGCTTGTGGCTGTTTGTTGGCTATCTTCTTTTTCTTTCCTTGGGCTTTCAAGGATCTCTTCACTGATTTCTTCTATAACTGGAGAATCAACCCTTTGCCTTTTGGCTTCGGGTTGCTGAGTGGATCCACTAGCAGGTGTGGACTCCTCTCGGTCTCGTTTTTTGCCTCTTTCCTCATGTGCAGGGGTCTGTAAGGCAGGCACTGTTGGTGCCTCTGTTTGTAGTGGAGGAGTCTGTTCTTGCTACTGCCCAATTGAGGAGGCAGGCTTCTCTGTGACTACTTCTTTTTCTGCACCCATTATCCCCTTGCCCTTTTCTGTACCTGCTGCTGATGTAGATGGCCCCTGGGTGGCTGGTACGGTTGCAGTAGTGGATGTACCTTCCCCAATTTGATGTGGCTATTTGAAAGTTACCTGTTGCACAGAATCTAAGTCAAGAGTTTTTTCTAAATCCTTGACATTTTTCTCCATTATTTCTTCTTGAGTTAGTTCCTCAACTAATGTGCCTTGCAACCATTCATCTTGGTTGGCATACTGCTCAATTTGTGGATATTTATAGTGATCATACCCTAGCAGCCTGTATTTGACTCTTCTAGCACTGATGAAGCCTTCTGGGTCATAAGGGACCCACCAGAAGCTTCTCTTTAGTTTATATTTATCCCTGAGAATTTGATCAGCCTCTTGCCAACCTTCTTTCTTATTCATGATAAAGGGGCCTAGATGGTCTTTAAATTTGAGGTGGGCTTTCTTTTTGGCACTATGAAAGTGGGTGAGGTCAGAACTAATGAGTTGCCTATAGTATTCCAAGGCGAACAATCTCATCGGCACATACCTTGGGAGCCTGTAAGGACAGAGCTCACAGCCATAAATTCTGATGACTGTATGGTTTTGATATAGGTACCAGTCACCTATTTTATAATTCTTGGACAGCTACAAAGTTTTCTGGATCTCAAATGACAGTCTTGGAGGAGGGGATCTCATCAGGAGGCAAGAGACTGGGTAAACAAATTGGTCAACAAACTCACAATAAGAATATGGGGAGTCTTGAACTTGGTGGAAAATTGATGACCAGAAGATGACAGACCTCTTTTCACCCCTAGAATCCAATTTCTTGATGGGGCATTGGAAGACCTCAGACTGATAATACATGAATAAGTGGTAGATATATGATGAGTATTTAAACACTCCCTCCCTATCCACTTTCAAAAGCTGGTCATGTATTTTATTGGCTATAAATTTGGCAAAGTTATACTTGTAAGCAGGGGGCTGGCCTGGACTATATGCAGCTAATAATACCAACACTGTCTCATCAATGTGCTCACTGGTTTTGAAGCCCAACACATAGGAGATCATATCAACTAGGAGCTTGCCTACATCATTGAAATGGAAATATAAGAAAGGAGGTGGCCCTGTAGGCTGGTAGTCTGCCCTCATGAATGTCTTAGTGACCTTCTCAATGTCAGCACTGGAGAGTTTGGCACATGCATCCAACAAATAGTTCCTGGAGAATGGAAACAACAGCTGAGTCTGCTTGAAATTGAGCATTTGGTTGATGGAGTCAGGATTAATGTGGAAAAGTATGCTCCCAGATGGAGACTTAACGGTTCTCTGAGTTGGATCATAGTTCTCAGCACATAAGCGGATGATTTCTGGAAAAATATTAACAGATGGGAGGAAATAATAAGGCAGATTGGACTCCCATATACCATATGTGTCATTGTTGCTCAGATAGCTGTTTCTCAATTGGCAGAAGGTCTGTAAGTGGTTTCTGTCACCAACAAGATCTTGGATAAGGTAATCTCTATCAGCAAGAGGCATGGCTTCAAGCTCCTTGTTTGGTGGATTCATAGGAGTGACACTGAGAGCTGATGGTGTAGCCATTGGAGAACTTTCAGGTGTGAACTTTAGAATGCAGTTTTTGAGTATAACAGGCCGAATATGATAGCTTATGAGGCTTAGAAGAGAAGTGGCAGAATGAGTGCAGCTGGAGCCAAAGTTGCCTTTGAAAAGAACAACGTGAAGAATTTGATTAGAAATTTATTTTCTTCTAGTGAACTCTCAGAATTTATAGACAGTGAGGGTAATTGCAAAAGAGAAAAAGGCTGCAGATTAGTTATACTGAGAGCTTGAATGGTAACACGGCAAAAGGGAACAATGTCGGGCAGGTGTGAGAGTACGCCGAATTTAAGCCCGAAAACGATTGTGCAACAGTGAAATTGTGTATGGTGCATGGCTATCTTAAACAGGGGGTGGTTTAGATTGTTTTTAGGCCAACATTTACAGGACAATCACCATTAATTTAGGATTTTTTAGGCAATTCAGTGGAAAAATTTGCAGAGAATGGGAAGAACACGGGAAAACAGGTTGAATTTGGCAAATACCTGGATTAGCCAATGCCGAGGGTGGTCGAATTGTTTGGAGGACGAAGACTGTCGTTGAATTGGCGGGTGGCGGCGTCCGAAGCAGCGAATTTTGGAATCTGGAGGTAGTTGGAGGTGACCAGCAGAACAACACAGCCGCGTTTGTATTGTGAAAATGACAAGAAACGGTCATTTTCGGCCTTTTTAACAACAAATTTGGCGCATACGCGCTTTTGGCGCTTTCCCGCGATGACATCAGCATGACGTCATCAGCGGGCCCTGGGTACGGACGAGTGACGTGGATGCTGACTGGGACGACAGTGTGGCGGGACACGGTGGCAGTATGTGGGGGTGTCAAGACAGCGTGGTGGGCGACGTGGGATAGTGGCGGGGGCTCGGGCGTGACGTCACAACGACGAGGGCGCTGACGTAATGGGGGTGGTCGGTTTGTTGGAGGTGGTTTTTGGTTTCCCCGCACCGCCTTTGGGGAAAGGTGGTTTCAGGGGGGGGGCCTTCGAACACCCCGGGCTGCCAACACGTGGCGGGGTTACGGTGGCAAAACCGCCCATCCCCCGAACGTTAAATTTCGGCATATCCGTGGCCCATATGACCCGCCCACCGTTGGATTAGGCGCGTCGGGAGATCAACGGCTGGCGGAGCCTGTTGTATGGTGTGCAGGTTTGGGAGCGGGACCTGCCCAATATTTAATTGATATTTTACGGCGCGGGTTCAAAAACCTTAGTTTTGGTAGGTTTTGGGGTTGGAAATAGCGCAGGCTATGGTGCCATAATGTGTAATGAAAAGTGTTTAAACACTTTAACATTAAAAACATTGGGTTTTAACTTTGAGGGGGCAATTTTGCAAGGGTTTAGGTGAATGGGGGTTTAGGTATAGGCTATTAATTTAACCAGGGGTTAGATTAATTCCGGGGTAAGGACTTGGAAGGGTTGACTATAGTCCTAGATGGACTAATGTCTCCCATGACATGTTATTTAGCTATAATGCTAGAAGGGTGGGATATTTAATATATTTTTGGGAATTTTCTATAGTTTTTGTAAAAAATAGGGGTGGGGATGTACTTAGGGAGCTATATAATAGGATTAGAAGTTAATATGGGTATGTGGGGTGAAGTGGGAAACTAGAGATGGATGAAGTGTGAAGTGATGACTTTACACAAGAAATGTGGCTTCCTTTTGAAGAAGAAGGTCACAACTTGCAATGGCTTTCACAAGGGAGAAGTGCAGGGAGGACTGTTTAGGCAGATCCTAAAGTCCTCAAGGGGATGTTAGTAAGAAATCCTTTGAAGGGAAATGAGGGAAGTTAGACATGCTTTGATAGTTTTGCCACATAGACCATTGTTCTTGCCTTTCTCTTATTGGTGAGATCAGACATGATTTTCCATATACCATGTGGTTAGATCTTGCTTCTGCAACCTCCAACTGCCTACCCTGCCTAATAGACCTAACATTCTTTCTTCTTTTTGATGGGTGCACTTAGCCTTGCAAACCTTGATAATCCTCTTTTCTTTTTGCTGCCCTCCTATCTAAATCTACCCTTATGTCTTCCAAGGGCCCAAATTAAGCAATTGGGCTCCTCCCTTTCTCTATCTAGCTAATCATCTGTCAAGCTTAAACTGTTTGAACAGGTATTCATTCTCTAGTCTAGAACAGGCAATTTAAAACATGGCATGGCCCAGCTTGAACTGTTGGTTCATCCATCAAGATAGCATTGGCATTTTGGTTGGCCACTTTCCTGGTCTCTCTTTGGGGTTCATTTCAATTATTTTTTCTGACCAATTCATTTTATTGCCTTTTGATTATTCTTTTAAGGCATACCCTCTTTACATTTTTTAACTGTCTGCTTCTTTCACAAAAATGGAACCTTTGTATCACCAAAGATGAACATTTTTGGCATTTCCACTGTCAATCATGAAAAATGAAACCCTATTGGTATAGGAGACTAACATGGGGGAGGTAACATATGGGGAGTATTTAATACCAAAAAAAATTCGAAAGGTTGTGGTATAAGGAGGAGCAATGATGCCAACGCTTAAGGAAGAGCGTTTATGGAGCAGTGCTTATGGAGGAGTGGTATGGAACAGCGATTGTAGTGGAATGGTATGAAGCCGAGGAGTGAATTCACCTTCCTATTTAGGAAATCAGGTGCGCATGAAACCTGAAGTAAAATCCAAGACAGATGGAACCATTTCAAAGTCTGCTGCTCAGATTGTGCATGAGAAACATGGGAATGCTGTGAGGAGGGCGTACCAGAGAGGAGGGATCGTATATATCCGGCAACAACGCCAATGGGAAACATTACAAATAACAACGATGCTATTAAACATCCCATTCTCAACACCAGTGATATGGTAACTGCTCACAGTCGACTCATACAAAAAATGTTATCCTAGTCTTTAAAAAATATTTACCACAGAGGAAACATATTGTTGCCTTTCTCCATATCAGACACCCTCTGGGACTACTTCAAGAATGCTCCGTTGCTCTCAAGGGCCAACTTTTCGAAGGAGAGGAGTCTCCAACATTCAACAGAGTCACCAGCACTCAACGTATTCAATGTGAGAGATATGAAGGCCAGAGGCATAGTCGAGGTATGCCTGGAATACGAGAACAATTATGCACATCTCAGAGAGCACACAGAATATGGGAGAGATGTAATTTTGCAAGGGATACAAAACATAGGCAAAATAGGCAGAATGGGAGTTACAAATTAGAGAGGGAAGCCAAAAATGGTGCTGGATTTGATACCATGTCAGACCAGGAGGTAACTCCTCAAATGTAATTGTATTATTCATTCAGGTTGTTCATTATTATATACAAGAGGGAGTGACTATTCAGTTCATATCTCGATGGATCTCCATTTCCTCTATTATTTATTTACACTAATTACAGTTTTTCACCCAATCCTTATGATTAGGTGTCAACATAAACTACCCTTCTCAAATTCGAAACACTGTGATCAAGCTGAACTTTTGATTGTGTTTGACTGAGTTGGAAAAAGGTGAACCATGTGTCCGTGGGGTAAGTGGGGAAGCCAGAGTAACCCACACAGTGATTCAATACTCCCCAAAAGACCAAGGCCCTGTGCTATTACTAAGCCAAAACAAAGAAACTAGAGTTCTACCAGTGTGTCACCAAGTATTGTAGCGGCTACAACCACCCTCTAAAATTTTGGCCGGCACCCAATTTCGGAGCCTCCCTTGAGAGTTTCACTTGATGGTTGCGCATACTTGGGTTCACTCCATGACCTCGTGTGAGTCTTTGCACCCACCTTGCTTGATCATTTCACCCAAGTTTTGCATGTTTATGTCAATGTCATGCTTGCGACCATGTTCTGGTTATACTCAGGGTCATCGCTCCATGTGTACTTGTTGTGTTCGTTATGTAAACATATGTCACACTCTCAGACGGAGTCACATATACTATTGTGCAAGCGTCGTCATGGTCGACCAACAATCAATCACAAGTGTCACACTGGTCACTTACACCGTCAGTCATTCATGTTGAACATGTGTGTCTCGATGGTTTGATTTGTCAAGGCATGTAAGTGTATGTTTTCAAGATTACGTATGCATATTTCGCTCATTCACACACTTAGTCACTTTGCTGAAGTTCTGTCGACCGGATTCCCCTCTGACAACTGGACCATCACCCCACCATTGACTCGATCGACTATCACCCAGAAATGAACAGAAGCCCCAAGCAAACCATTTCAAGTTGCATTGTCTGCAAGCAAATCAATCAGCCTTCATGTTGGTTGACTGGAGAGTTTGACCCAACAGCGACCTCGGGACTGACTCCCCTCAAAAGTTGCATAGAGGCTGCAGAACTTGCCAGCTCTGCTGACTGAGAAAGTTGTGCAAATAGGCTGAACAAACACCAAGTGCCCATCCCTGTCTCCCCTATACAATTGCGTAGTTTTCCAACTAGCCCTCTTGACAATCAACTGACTTCTTGCCAAGAAAATTGTGTAGATTTCATGAGCAAGTCCTCTACTGCCTAACAGTCTGCTCAGCTTAGACACTGTGCAGAGGTGACCAGCAAGCCATCCTTCGAGCATCAGTGCAGTTTTCCCTGCCAGCAACTCCCGACAGCCGACTGATAGTTCCCCTCAAGAATTGCGCAGTTTTTGCTCCCAAGCTCCAGCAGCTGACTGCTAGTTCCCTCTAGGAATTCCGTAGTTTTTGCTGCCAAGCTCCTTGCAGTGGACTACAAATTCCCTTTAGGAATTGTGTAGTTTTTGTTGCTAGTGAACCAGTAGCTGACTGCGAGTTCCCCTCAGGAATTGCGTAGTTTTTCTTGCCAAGCTCCCGCTGCCCGCTCGTTCCAGAAATTCCGTAGATCTTGCCTGCCCAGCCTTTTCGCAACCTGGGATGTTCCTCTAAAAAATTGTGCAATTTTTTTCTCCAGCTGAGCCAGACCCCACAGATAGTCACTGCCAATCTAGATTTCCCATCTTCATCACCAATAATTCATGTGCAATTTTCATTAGCAGTGCCCAGAGCCTCCATCCCAGCTCACAACCTTGTCTCCTCTCCTGGTCACCTACATACGAAACGATCATGTATCATGGTTAGACTAGGAGGTTTTTGGATTTGATGTCATCTCGTCATGAGTGACTACAGGTACAATACACAAACAAACATGGCACAATGTTGGATGGGATGAGCGAAGGGAGAACATGCAGAAGGACAAGTTCACTAATAGACAAATAAACAATGCATACAAAGAGATGTGCTCATGAACAAAAAATCATGCAAAGATGTGTTCACAAATGGACAGAAAAGCAAATAATGCATGCAAAGAGATGTGCTCATGAACGGACAACCATGAAAAGATGTGTTCGTGGATGGACGGACAAGCAAACATTCAAAATGTGTTAACGGACAGACAGATGAACGAACATGCACTTTTTGCGAATGGACGAAAGTCTTGTCAAGCCTTCCAAAATACAAGTAAGGAGCAACATGCAAATGCAACATCAAGCGAACCTAGAGACCATTGAAGACTTTGCGCATGTTGCCATGTGGAGGTGAAGTTGTGACACACCATGAGGACATCCATCACCATTAACACTACAACGTGACATGCACACCAGCAGCAACACGGATGTACCAACACTGTCATGTCGAGTTATGTCATGAGTCATGTCGTCCACATCTCTAGTGTGGGCCATCCTCTCAATGAATGTATTGTAACATGGAAATCCATGAGACCCACTTGTTGTATGAAGATTCATGTAAAGTCGAAAAGTCATGGAAGTCAAACAGTCATTTGTAAATGGAAAGGACTTTTTCACCTTTTTCACTTAGTTTCACCCTTGGCTATAAATACCCCCTCATTTGTACATGGAAAGGAATTTTTCACCTTTTTGTAACATAATTTGGTTTTGATAAGTTAGTATATTAGTTAAAAATAATTTTAAAATGTCAAGTTAGGATATGGATGCAAAAGAAAGAAAAAGTAAAATGTTAGGAAAATTTGATATTTTATAGACATCCATCTCAATAAAATGATAGGAGTTAGCTACCCTAACTAAATAAGGAAAAAGAAAAATAAAATGTTAGGGAAGCAAAAAGAAAGAAAATACTTCATTTTCATACAAAAATAAATGTAAAGGCTGTTATTCCAAATGTGCCACATCAGAAAAATGTCAAATCGTTTTAATATATGACTAATTATTTAATCGGGATTAATTCTTTGTTATAAACTATGGAATTTCAATTATATTATAACGTGCAAGTTTGATTTGACCCAAATCAATAAATGACAAAAATGTCTTGTCGTCTTTCATAAAAAGGATGCATGATTCGACGGTTGATCTACTCCCCACCAGATTAATGGCGGGGACAGATTTCGCACCCCCTCCACTGTTTCACATTAACGTGATGGGGGGCGGGGGTCCACAAAGTGGTTTCCATGGCAGACTCCCCGACCTTACATGTCACCCCCACATCACTCCACACCCCTCGCACAAAACCACAAACAACTCCCTACCCCCCTGCAAAACAACTTGTGGTTTTCTTTGCCCACAACTCTTTCACCTTGCCAAAATCGTTATCTCTCCACTAATCCTGAGATGACACCTCACCTATCCATTGATTATTCTCCCCATCCGTTACCTCTTTACACACTTATCCCCTCATTTTGCATACCCGTTGTATCCATCCATTGCAGTCCCACTCCCTTGCATTTAAAGTTGCTACAGTTATTAACAAAACTATTACCCCTTCCTGCATATTTAAATAAAATGAAACCAGCCTCTTTGTCACTTTCTTCTGATCATTTTCAATTATTTGCAGGTTTACAGTGTTGCAAAAGTTTTGGTCTTCTGCTCATTCTGTCACTTATAACCATTTTTCTTCCTGTCTGCCACCATGGACCCAAAAGAAAAATACAAGAAGCAAACCACAGAGGAAAGTATTGTCACCTTGACCCAGCTTGACCTTGACCATATCCCGATTGTTGATTCACGATTCAAAGTTGCAGAGGCCAAGTGTGAGTTTGATTTTTATGAACTAGACTTGTGGCTTAAACAAAACTATCTCGACCACCAAGATCCGATTAAGTTTTAGGAATCCCTATGACCTTTCTATAGTTTCCCAAAGACACATGAATTCCATGATCTTATTACTTGGTGTCAAGTCAAGTATGACTTTGTGAAAAGGGTAGTCATGGCTCAGAATGGAGACATTCTGATAACTATCTTTACTCAAACCATAAATGAAATTCTCTTAGTTCCTCAAATTGACTCCTTGACTCAGTTTTCACCAGCAACACTTATGGATCTATACCATAAGTTAACTTTCCCACAGAGAGCCCAAATATTCAAAATCGTTTTGCCTGCGGATGTAGAATTTCCCAAAAGAAATCCACCTTATTCATCTACCATGTTTCCTGAAGCCTCTAGACATTGCATTTCCTTACTTTCCTATCTATTAGGATACCTTGATGACCAGTCCGATGATGAGGTAATCCTTGGTTTCTTATCCATTTTCAATAAAGACCAACAAACAACATTCATGTATAATCACAACCAATTCCTGGTTGATAATATACATGCACAATTCATGAACTTCAGTCTGCAGGGAGTGTTCAATTGCAACTTTGTAATTGTCCACATGCTTCTTTTTCAACAAAGTGATCTGTTACCAATCAAACTTGGCAAGCAGGTGATGAGCCCCAAAAATGGGTAACTTATTGGGCTCATTTTGCCTATTGTTCTCCATTAATCCACCATTCTTCATAGTTTATGTATGCTTTTGAAGTATGTTTATGTTAATTGAATGAATGAGAATAGTCACTTGACCATGAAGGCAAATACGTGTTTGTTGCAGATTTTTGGACAAATTTTCGACCAAGGTCAAGCATTTATGGGCCATTTGACAGCCAAATACGAGGGGACAAGGCTGAGGATTCATAGGAAGGGTGTCTCCTACACTAAATGGCCCCTTCCTCGAGTTCTCCACCATCAGCTCGGAGTTCAGCAGCCCACCAAAGTTGATTTCCAAGGGCAGCCAAGCAGCTTTTGTAAAGTGGCTGAGTACTTGCAGTTTTGAGGAGCCAAGCCCCTTGAATTAAGGAGGACTCTTGGAGGTCCTCATAGTGCATAAGTAGGAAGGCTTCCAGCCTTCATAGTTTAGTTGTTGAACATTTGTATTTCGCATTATAGTGCTGCTTTGTTTCTCAGCTCATTTTGGAGCTTTTGCTGTAACACATTTTGGACATGGTTGTTTTTTGAGTAATGGAAACCAGTTTCATGTTGCATCAGTTTTGAGCTTCTTTTTAAGAGCCTGTGGCTCTTGGGGTTGGGCCCAACCCAAGCGCCAGGGCCTCCTCTGTGTACTGTTATATTTTTTTTGCTATCTTCATAAAATAATTTCTGCTAGTAGATTAGAATCTTGCTTGGTTATCTAGGTCATTTTTGATGATTGAAAGAGCTTTCATGGTTCAGAGTGATTTTATAGGTTGAAAACAGAAAATATCTTCGAAAAAGGCCATCAAGAAACCCTGGATCTCACCTCTCCCTCCTCGGGACCATGAGCTGGATCTCACCTTCCCAACCTCCTGCAAGCGCCCTCACCATTTCCTTCCACCAATCAACCTCTGCACAGTCAAAACAGGTAAGCACATGCATAATAATTCTACAAGATTACTCAAAAATACAAAAAGACATTCCTTTTCAGATTTCACTGCAAGAGTAGCTTAGTCACATGCATTCTACATTTCTAGAATTCAATGGCATCCATTTCCACTACTTTCATCTCTTTTCTTGCACCGGTAGGGTTAGTCTATAAAACTAGGGTTTGCTAGGGTTTGCATTCCTTTTCCAGTTTCAGCTTCTTTCTGCAAGTAGACTAGCTTCCTTTGAGTTAGCTTTCATCCATCACCATTAAAAGATTCTTCTAAGAGCTCATAGAAGTTGGCTTAAGCTCCTAGCAGACTTGTGCCAGCGGAATCAGTGACAACCCGCGATAAGAGCTAGTACTTGTGCATATAGCACCGTTGCTTCCAAGTTTGTTACGAACTACCGGGTTGATAAAAGTAAAGAAGGGAGTCCCAGGAGTTGCAGCATTATTGATGCAATACTGGAGCCCACCATATTTTTGGTGTCGTTGCTGGGGAAGCGTCAGAGTATTAGTGATTACTGCTTTTCTTCTACTTTCTACTTCAATCTTCTACTAAGTAGTTTATTTTAGCAAGAGTAGAGTAGTTGTTTCATTTCCATTCTGCAATTTCATTTCCACAAAAGTAGATTAGACATTTCCTGCTTTCATTTCATTACAGAAAAGCATAGATTAGATATTTCCTACTTTCATAGATTAGCATTTCAATTCCGCAATTTCAATTCTGCAAGCGTAGCTTAGCATTTCGTTTTTGCAATTTCATTTCAGCAAGATAGATTTTAGTTAGTTGTAGTTCAATCGCTTTCATTTTTGCAGGTACAAGTAGAAAAAACGCCAAAAATCCACCAAAAATATTCCATTTCATGGCTCGTAGGAACAGAGACAATACAGGGAAATTCTTACCCAACACCCCCATCACATCACTGAGTCACCCTTCTCTCTTCTACAGTGGCATTGATCCAGAAGAACCTATAGGTGAACCTCCAGAGATATACGAAGATCCTATAACATAAGAAGAGCAAGAAAACATTTCTTTTGAGACCATGGTTGAACAAATAAACGGTATAGAAGATGAGGAGAGAATAGAAGGTGCCTTTCCCATCCGAGAGACCAACGGGGACATGAAAATGAAAAACATAAATCCCTCAGCCTTACCTCACTTCCACGGATTGACCACTGAAGACCCTGATACCTTCTTGTTTAAGTTTGCTGTCCTTTGTCAAACTTATGACTATGCAGAAGATGAGCAAAAGTTGAAACTCTTTCCCTCTATCCTCAAGGATGCAACACTATGCTGGTTCATGGGGTTACCTGGAAACAATATCACAGCTTGGGCTCAGATGCAGCAAGCCTTTAACAAAAAATACCGGGACTACTGTAGGTCAAAGGAAATGAAGGGAGAGATCTTTCAGATGACCATGGGAAGTGATGAGTCTTTAGAAGACTATGAATAAAGGTTCCAACTTAGTTATAAAAGGGCCAGGTGAACACTGGACCCCGAATCTCTGAAGCTAGTTCTGCTCCGAGGAGTCTCTGAAGACCTTCTAGATACCCTCCATTTTCTAGCTAGAGGAGACATCTACCAACTACCTTATGAGGACATAAAGACTGTGTTTAGAAACCACTCTAGGGCAGCCAGGAAAAGAGGAAGGGGGAATCCACTTTCAACTAGTGCCACCTTCTCCAAGCATGAGTTTGCAAATCAGATGGAAAACCTCAAAAGTGAGATGAGACAAACCATTGCCATGCAACTGGATACCTTCCGAATCCAACAGAAGAAAGAGGAAGCTGAGAAGGCTTTGGCCATCTTTTGTCCCAGATGTACAAGGAAGCATCCTAAGAATGAGTGTCCATTGCACTCAGTGGAGGTATGTTTCGTTTGTGAGGAAGACCACCCCACAAACCAGTGCCCAACCTTACCCGGACTTAAAGCCATGTACCAAGGGGCTGAAGGGGCCACTGAGCCACTCTACTTCCTCAACCAAAGGAGGCCACATGGATCCAGACCTTACCAGCAGGGGATGCAAGGAACATCCCAAACTTATTACAACCCCAACCAATCCGCTCACATGCCTTCTTGGGGCCCCCTTGCTCATCCTTCTTGGTCCACACCTCCTCCTTGGTCTTATCCATCTCAATACCATACTCAACCTGCTGCTCATTCGTTTCACTCTCATACTTAGCCACAACCTCAGTGGAATGCACCTCAACCAGGGTGGAGGCCCCAATTCAACTCTCCTCCCACTATTTTGCCTCCACCGCTTGCTCAACCACAACCATTACCTCTTTCTCCTCCAAGACAACCTCATATGGCCGCTCAACCAAACCTGAACCCCAACAACAGACAGGCCCAGCAGGTATACACTGGAAAGACAACATGCCCTACCTATGTTGTGGAGATTTAGGAGATCAACCTACGATCTGGAAAGGCACTTCCAGATCACCAGCCTCCTCCCTTGGAGGATGAGGAAGGGAAACAAGAAAGTGAACCCAAAGCCATTCCACCCTTTCCTGAGAGACTAACGGTAGCCACGCAACCAAACCCAGAGGAGACCGAAATTCTGGGAGAACTTAAATAGTTGTGTGTGAAAATCCCACTTCTCCAGGCTATAAAAGATGTACCAATTTACAACAAATTAATCAAGGAGAAGTGTTTCAGGCACCTAGGCAGGCGCAAGAGAGATGCCCCGACTATCAATGTCATAGGACAACTGTTCGATCTGATGTTGGGGAAAATAATCTGTCCAAAATATTTGGATCCTGGGAGTCCTGTAGTTGATGTCCACATCAATGGCACCATAATCCCCCACACCCTGATCGATCTAGGGGCTGCCATCAATGTGATGACCAGGGACACTATGCTCAAACTCAACCTTCAGAGTTCCTTAAGAAAGACCTCGACAGTATTATAGTTAGTAGACTACTCCACCGTGACTCCCGAAGGGATTGTGGAGGATGTCCTGATCTCTGTTGATTCTTCGGAGTACCCTGCGGACTTTTTGGTCCTTCAGCCAAAGGCAAAACTCACTGGATACCCCCTCATTTTGGGAAGGCCTTGGTTAGCTACTACAGATGCTTACATCAGTTGTCGAGCTGGGAGCATGACCATCAAGAATGGGCCTATGTCCAAACAGCTAGTCCTATACCCTCCTGCCCAACCTCTGCTAGAACATGACTTACCTCTCTGGTTGGAGGAGGAAGATGAGGATGAAGTCTACTCTGCACTAGTGTGCACAATGGAAGCCACCCGGGGAGGTCCTCAAACCGAGGATGACCTAATTGAGAATTTGATTCAAAATCCACCTCCCGGTGTGCTGCCATTAGAAAATTTGGTGGAAGGTACCCAAGCCTGCGCTTTAGTGGACCTCTGTGTGGCTGATCTGACCTCTCCCAGAGTTAAGAATGTGGAATTTGGCCCTGAAAGAACCTTGAAGATCATCTCATCCTTATCTCCCTCTCAGGAGAAGGAGCTATGTAGCTTATTGAACCACCATTTGGAGGCTTTCGCTTGGAGCTATAAGGAGATGAAAGGAGTCCATCCGTCAGTTTGTACCCATCACATTGAAATTAAAGAGGATTGTAAACCAGTCAGGTAGCATCAGAGGAGAATGAATCCAACCCTTAAGGACATTGTTACAAAAGAATTGTAAAAGTTGTTGGATGTAGGATTCATCTACCCCATCTCAGACATCGAATGGGTTTCTCCTCTAGTGCTTGTGCCCAAGAAAAATGGGAAGTGGAGAATCTACGTAGATTATCGAGAACTTAACAAGCCACCAAGAAGGACCATTTCCCTTTGCCTTTCATAGATCAAGTGCTAGATGGGATGGTAGGGAAGATGTTCTTTTCTTTCCTAGATGGGTTCAGCGGGTATAATCAGATCCAAATCATCCCGGAGGACCAAGATAAGACCACCTTCACTTGTCCATGGGGTACCTTTGCCTACTAGGTCCTTCCCTTTGGGCTATGCAACGCTCCTACCACTTTCTAGAGAGCAGTACTGAGCATGTTTGCTGAGCTGGTTCATGATTTGGTAGAAATCTATATGGATGACTTTACTCCTTATGGGTCCAACTTCCAAGAAGCATTGACTAACCTGGGAAGAGTTTTAACCAAGTGTATTGAGATGAACCTGTCCCTCATTCCTGAGAAATGTGAATTCCTGATGACTGAAGGGACCGTGCTAGGTCATACAATCTCCCAGCAAGGATTACAGGTGGATCCTAACAAAATTGCTATCATCCAAAAGGTTCCACCTCCTCAGAAGGTAAGAGATGTTTAGAGGTTTCTAGGCTTAGCAGGATACTATAGAAGATTCATCAAATATTTTAGTAAGCTAGCCTCGCCATTGTTTGGTCTTTTGGGGAAAGATGTTGAGTTTAAATTGACTGACAACTGCCAAAAGGCTCTGGATGAGTTGAAGGATAAGTTGGTAACTGCCCCAATCCCGAGAGGTCCAAACTGGGCCCTACCTTTCCACATCCACACTGATGCCTTGAACAAAGCCATAGGGGTAGCCTTAGGACAAGTTGAAGAGAAGTTACCACATGCCATATACTTTGTTAGCAAAAACCTGTCCAAGGCAGAATTAAACTATACTGTGACTGAGAAAGAGCTCCTAGCTGTAGTCCATTCTCTAAACAAGTTCAGACACTACATCACTGGTTATCAAACATGTGTACACACTGATCATGCTGCGATAAGGTATTTGATGAATAAACCTGATGTGAATGCTTGTATCATTAGATGGTTACTTTTATTGTAGCAATTTGACTTAACCATTGTTGACAAGCCAGGAAAGGAAAATGTCGCTGCTGATTTTTTGTCTAGATTAGATTTGCCTGCAGGTGAAGAAGGGACGGTGGATGACCAGATGCTAGATGAACACCTGTTTTCTATTTCAATACTCTCTCCATGGTTTTCTGATATAGCAAACTACTTGGTCTCAGCATAGTTCCCTCCACACCTATCCTCGAAAGAGAAGAGCAGAATTGTGAGGAAAAGTGCCCCCTTTACTTGGATTGGGGGCAACTTGTTCAAACTCGGCCCAGATCAGATCTTGAGGAATTGTGTTAAGGAGGAGGAATTTTTTGACATTCTCCTAACCTGTCATGATGGACCCTGTGGAGGCCACTTTGCAGCAAAAAGGATTGCCTTCAAAATTCTACAGGCAGGCTACTATTGGCCCACTCTTCATCAAGATGTCAGAAGATACATCAACCAATGTGACTGATGTCAAAGGATGGGGAAATCGACTCTGAGGGATGAAATGCCCCTCCAACCTCAAGTGACTTTCGAGCCATTTGAGAAGTGGGGCATGAATTTTATGGGTCCTATCAACTCTCCTTCAAAGCAAAAGTATTACATCATTGTGTGCACAGACTACCTGACAAAGTGGGCAGAAACAAAGGCAATCAAGACAGTGACAAAAGAAAAAGTGGCTGAGTTTTTAAGGGAAAATATCTTCTACAAGTTTGGCTACCCAAGCGAATTAGTCACAGATCAAGGAATTCAGTTCACCTCTAACCTGATTGAAGACCTACTCGCTTATCACAAGATCAAGCACAAAACTTCCACCCCTTATCATCCGCAAGCAAATGGGCAGGTGGAAGTCACTAATAGGGATTTAGAAGAAATTTTGACTAAGGTGGTGAGTAGCAGCAGAAAGGATTGGGCAGATCGCTTGGTTGAGGCCACCTGGGCCTACAACACCACTTGAAAACCACAACAACTTTCACACCTTATGAGCTGGTCTACGAGAAGAAGGCTCTGCTATCCATAGAGTTCGAGTACAACACATTAAGGTTGGTAGCTTAGCTGGACCTGGATCTCAGCCATGCACAACAGGAAAGGTTACTATAGATGAATGGATTAGATGAACAGAGAATGCAGGCCCTCCTCCACTGAGAAGTATTTCAACTCTAGAGAAAGATATGGCATGACCGGCACCTTAACGCAAAGCGATTTCAGCCAGGAAATTGGGTGCTGTTATATGACTCAAGATACAAGGATTTCAAAGGGAAGCTGAGCACAAGGTGGCTGGGACCATATACAGTGGAGAAATGCAACGAAAATGGTTCAGTCCTTATCAGAACCATTGATAAAGAAACCATCCCCATGCTCGTCAACAGACATCGATTGAAAATCTACCAGAAGCCCCTTTCTAAGCAGGAGTTCATTGAAACTCTAGATAAATCAGTGCTGGTAGTGGAGCAAGGCCTTGTCTCTACTCCACCCACACCTTGATCATCAAAAAAAAAAAAAAAAAAGAATAAAAATATCCTTGGGTGAAAACCTCTTAAAGGTGCCCGGGGTAGACAGTGAGGGTGAAAACCTCCTGGAGGCGCCCCAACTGTCTCACCAAAAAAAAGAAGAAGGAAAACAGGCCTAATTTCTGTTGAATAATTGCAGGGTGTAGGGAAGACATTGCAGGTTAGGAGGGTCATGTAAAACAAGGACAGAGGTTAGCAACAGGCTGCAAGCATCCCTCACAAAAACTTCCTCCATGACCACCCCCCTTTCCTAGGCTTTGATCACATTAAAGCTAATATTTCACCTTATACAGGAAGTTCTGGATCTTCTACAGGAAGTTCTATATCTTCTACATGAAGATCCTATAGAACCTCTAGACAGGCAAAAATTGATCGTGGAAGGGAATCCGAAGGTTGGAATCTGCCTGCTAGGCCTGCAACCACCCCAATTTACGTCCATCACCATACATCACCCTGTTTCATCTATTTACACCTCCATTGCACACATTCTGTTATTTATTCCTGCATAGTCAAAAAAAAAAAAACCCTATTTTCCTCATACTGCCAGCAAGAACTTTGAGTGACAAATCTAGTAGTCGTGTTTCGCTCTCCCTCCCTGTCAATCTCCATTTGGACTCCTCATCAACCGAATCCCTCGTCGGCAGTATAGCCCTGCTCATTTAGCTTGCATCCCAGGAGGAGAAGCAGCTACAGGACATCTTACAGGAATCCTATAGCAGCTGATCCCTCTAGAAGACATACTTTGGAGATGAGGACAACCGAAAATAGCAAAGGAGACATGCAAAGAGCTCATCTTGAACGTGAAAACATCATCACTAGCTGAAACCAAGAAAGACCTAAGCATGTAGCGACAACAACCAATGGAATGGACTTCGAAACACGTGCATGCAGCGTCAATGAATGAAAGAATGGGTTCCAAAACCTGTGCAGGAAGCAACAGCAAACGAAGGAATGGTTCCAAGACTTGAAGTCTGCACAACGCGGCTGTGACCATGCAGGTAAGTGCCTAAACTCATTCATCAATTGCGTAAACTATATTTTAAAAGCTACATGCATATGGAAATGGTTCGGATAGAATGGGATAGGTGGCCAGTCAACTGTTCACCCTCGACTAGTTACATAGCCTCGTGGGATCCGAACAAGCTCAGTTACATTCAAAATTGCCGACGAGACATGTAGCCAACATGTTTGGAGTGTCCATTTAGGGAGAAATTATTGGGACTGGCAGTGGTGGTGGCAGTTAACAGCAGAGGGAAGGTGATGGCGGCTAGAAACACACAGAGAAATTATGGTCGTGATGTTGGATCAACGGTTTGGTCCGGCCACCTCATCCCCTCAAGATGAATTATGCCGTAGTTAAAAGATGCTCGGCTGAAACTCACACCACCCTTTTTTCATTTGCACTTGCAACGTCCTCGACTAAAGTACACGTCCTCCGCTTCCAAAAACTTTTAACCAATTGTCCACCACTGGTTTTTCTACCTATTCTCGAGAATCTCCCACATATCGGCCTCGTTCAGAGGCACAGAGACATTCTACAGGAACCGGGGAGTCTTCTACAGGAAAGCCTGTACAACTTTCCGGAGCAGAGAAGCCTGGGATTTCTCTTCATCGAATTTGGAGCTCCAACCGAGGGTAGGCTCGAAAAACTCTTCTATGCATGGTATGATTTGAAAAGGTGGTGAATTGAATGGTATCAGACTAAGGAACTAGAGAAAAATTTGCCTGGGGATTGGAAGTAAAACGTTTGCCTATGTGTTGCACTGGGTTTCTCAGTTGTTTCTGCATCCAGATTCTCCTCCACGTTCTTGTTTTTAAAATTCTCTTGTAGGGAAGATATGCAATTATGGGGGCTAGCCTGTGTATGAAAATTTTGAATTTGTATATCTGTATATGTGCTGAGAAGAAACATTGAGCTCTGTACTCTGTTTGTAGAAATGGAATTATTCCCTTCATAAACAGGCAGCCGAGTTCTGGGCAACAGCAGTCTTGAAAACCAGGGAATAACTGCTAATTAATATTGATACCCGAGAAATCCCTTCTTGAGTTAAGGGGGAAAACCATAAGTAGCATTCCTTTTTCTGATCAAAGCAAAAAGAAAAAAGAGCACTCTCACCATGCCAAGGGGATTCATAAGGAAAGAACCCTTAGACACCAGCAAACTACACGAGCATCTTGAGGTGGTGGACCTTTTCACCTGAGCCAATTGGATGTCATTTTTTTGACAAAATTCGGGGTCATGACGAGGAGATAACAGAGGAATTTTTGATGTCCCTGAGACCTCAATCAAAGACACAGACCACAGTAAGTTTTAGGGGTTTGACCCTAGAACTTACCCCTGAGCTCATCAATCATGTTACTGGTCTGCCATTAGGGCTCCCTTGGAGCAAAGAAGAGAGGTCATTGGGCCAAGTTGCCAAGAAAACATTCTTCCTGCCTGAGGAAAATCCTGTAGAAGAAAAAAATGGGGTTAGGAGAACCAGCTTGCCTCCTCTATGGAGTGAGGTCAGTTTCCAAATTATGAAGTACATTACATGTGAGGGGAGGTTTAGCATTGTCTATGGATATCATTTCAGGTTGCTGTGTGAACTAAGGCATGGGATTGATTCACCTCCAGCCCAGAAGCTGAGCATTCCCTATTTTATTCTTCAGTCACTAATTGAATGTGGTACAAAATCGAATGAAGGGATCCCAGATCAGCTGGCCCATCATGGGCTCATCAAGCTATTAGTGGAAGATGCCCTACACACCTACATTATCCCCATATCTTGGGAAATCTTCTGAAACATGTCTCAGGATGACGATATTAGAATTCTGGCCGAAGAAATCACCTCATCCAGCAGTGAGGAGGGAGAACACACTGAAGAAGGTAAGAAAACCAATGGTGAAGGAACACAGGACATTCAAGCACAACAAGGACAAAAAGAAAAAGGGGGAGAGGGCCAGATTGCTGAGCCTAAAACAGAGGAAGAAACAACAGCACAAACACCAAGGGAAAAGAGAATGCAGAGGAGAGCAGAGAAGGCAGAAAAACCCCAAATGAAGGCTGTCACAGCCAAAGCAGACACACAGAAACAAAAGGGAAAGACAGATCCTGAAATGGCCGCAATACAGACAGAAACAGTTGACACAGGGACTTCTACAGGAAGCATGGAAAAAGAACAGAAAAGGGGGAAATCACCTGAAATATTGGCAAGGGAGGCAGCAGCTGTGCTTGCCGCCTTAAGAACACCTCCAAAACAAAAAGGGAAGAGAAAGAGGCAAACCTCCATGTACTTTAAAGCAAGAAGGAGCACACGGATCAAAGTAGGCAGACCCCAGCCGCAGTCAAAGGAGCCAATTGTCATTGAGGACACAACACCTAAACCAAAAGAAGGGTCTCCTTCAAAGATATCCATCACCTATGAACGAGGAAGCCCAAAAACCTCCACCTGGAGAGAGAGAATGAAGACAATGGACTCAAAGAAAGCTCTACAGGAAGCTGAGAAATCTCTACAAGAAACTCGGGCTAAGCTAAAAGAGACCGAGAAATTGGAGGAAAAGGTGGCCAAACAATCATAGGAAGAAGAAAATATAGAGGAAATATTGGAACCAAGCCCTCAGCCTAGCTTGGGCTCATACTATAACCTGTTAGAAGCCGGGAAAATAATTCCCCAGAAATTTGTGATGCCACTCTTCTTTGCACTAGAAGAAGAAAGAATTAGGACTCACACTTGGATGAGGATTGCCAAGTCCAAGGGTGTGGCAGACATAGGCCACCTGGAAGAACAACTCAAGGAGTCAAGGGGAGAATTGGCCATGGTGAAGCATGTGGAAAGCAGTCAAAGGGCCAAACTATAGGAAGAGAACGAGCTGCTGAAACAGCAGCTACGGCTATAGGGAATTCATAAGGAAGACAGACCCTCCATTCTAGGAGAACAGCAACAACAGGAAAAGCCTCCAGCAGACAAAGAAACCTCTGATGAACAACAGAGAGTGGACGGGCTGCAGGCCGAGGTTGAGGCGCTAACAAAACAACTACAGGAGAAGGAGTCACAGGCAGCAGAGGAAATACAGTCTCTAAAGCAACAGGTACAAGAAAAGGAAGCCCAACTGGCTTGCATGGCCAGCTGGGTAGTAGAGGCCTTGCAGTGTAGGCAATCTGCCAAGTCATATGCCTTATTTCTTAAAGATAAATGGTTGCAGTTCCAGATTAACACCTTGGCCCAAAGGAGCACCATTCCATTTAAACATTACCATCAATTCATGACTTTGTGTGATAGCAGCTCAGTAGAAGATAAGGCCAAGTTATCCGAATTCTATTTACACAACTTGGCCCTTCCAAAAATGACTCTTTGGGACCCCAATGCTACATTGGGAGATGTGCAACTTATGGCCATGGCCTCTTGGTTAAATCATGAGGAAAAGAGGGCAACAAAGATTCGGGATATTATGGATAGGGAGCTAAGTGAACCACTCATGATCAGGGCAGAACCAAAGGATACATCAGCTTTAATATATGCCCATCAGCACCTGGCCAACAACCCTTAGGTTTTACCAGATTACATTGAACGACAAGCTCAAGCCATTGCTCACTTTGAGGACATGGAAAGAATGTAGGGGGATAACTGCATTCATGCTTGCATAAGGAGGTGGAACACACTGCCCCATAGTTTGAAAATAAGAGAATACCACTCCCCAACCAGGATGAGGGAGGCCTTGGCAAGGGTACCCCTCTATAAATAGTCAATGCAAAATCTGCAGGCCAACTGGATCGGCCTAAAGTTCAGTCCTCCCTTGCTTTTAGGATTGCTGGAAGGAGTCAAAGAAGAAGAAGAACACAGGCAGTGGGAGGAAGTAGAAAGAAAAGTAGGATTTCATGACCGAGAAGAAGACATCACCTTGGAGGCCTGGGATGTGAGGGAGGCAGTCAAAGCAATCAAAGATGATGAGCTGGATTAGTTGCTCAGAGGATGAGCAACCCATTTAGCAGGGGGGTGATGATGAGCCCCAAAAATGGGTAACTTATTGGGCTCATTTTGCCTATTGTTCTCCATTAATCCACCATTCTTCATAGTTTATGTATGCTTTTGAAGTATGTTTATGTTAATTGAATGAATGAGAATAGTCACTTGACCATGAAGGCTAATACGTGTTTGTTGCAGATTTTTGGACAACTTTTGGACCAAGGTCAAGCATTTATGGGCCATTTGATAGCCAAATACGAGGGGACAAGGCTGAGGATTCATAGGAAGGGTGTCTCCTGCACTAAATGGCCCCTTCCTCGAGTTCTCCACCATCATCTCGGAGTTCAGCAGCCCACCAAAGTTGATTTCCAAGGACAGCGAAGCAGCTTTTGTAAAGTGGCCGAGTACTTGCAGTTTTGACGAGCCAAGCCCCTTGAATTAAGGAGTACTATTGGAGGTCCTCGTAGTGCATAAGTAGGAAGGCTTCCAGTCTTCGTAGTTTAGTTGTTGAACATTTTTATTTCGCATTATAGTGCTGCTTTGTTTCTCAACTCATTTTGGAGCTTCTGCTGTAACACATTCTGGACATGGTTGTTTTTTGAGTAATGGAAACCAGTTTCATGTTGCATCAGTTTTGAGCTTCTTTTTAAGAGCTTGTAGCTCTTGGGGTTGGGCCCAACCCAAGCACCAGGGCCTCCTCTGTGTACTGTTATATGTTTTTTGTTTTCTTCATAAAATAATTTCTGCTAGTAGATTAGAATCTTGCTTGGTTATCTAGATCATTTTTGATGATTGAAAGAGCTTTCGTGGTTCAGAGTGATTTGATAGGTTGACAACAGAAAATATCTTTGAAAAAGGCCATCAAGCAACCCTGGATCTCACCTCTCCCTCCTCTGGACCATGAGCTGAGACCCATGTGTCCTTGCTGCCAGAAAAACACTATTTTTGCTTCTTCATGCAATTGCTAGTGTTAGTTTCTCAGTTGCAAAATTTGATACCAGATGTGATTACATGCTTAGATCCATTCTTGCTAGGTTTTCATAAGTTATTTTACATTTTTCTACCAATGAATTTCTGTTCATCATGGGTGCTGGTTCCTAGGTCAAATTAGGTTAGAATAGCTAGATATTTGGTTTGCATGGTCTTTGTTTGGTCAGTTTCAAGAAGTAGTGTGAAGAACACCTGTGATACCTCCCTGCCTACCCTTCCGCCATCAGTGCAACCTGTTCCATTCCCTAACTCAGATTCTTGCCCTTCATTTGCCACATTTTCTCACTTTGACCTAATTTCCATATTTTTGTGCAACATTTCTCTATCCATCATTGAACAAATCCAACCATCCTCATCACTTCTCAGCTTCATTTTCCAGGTTATAAACCTCTTCACACCCTCATCCAACCTCCATCTCCACTTCTCCACCTTTCTTCCACCTTCAACCCTCCAAAATCTCCTTTCGGAACATCGTGTAGAACCCCTGCAGACTTCCTGTAGAAGATCACGAGAGCAGTTTTTTGAGATCCGATCATGGTGAAACTCTCTGGAAGGGTGTTAGGGATCCCTTAGGCCCTCTTCTCACCTTCCCAACCTCTTGCAAGCACCCTCACCATTTCCTTCCATCAATTAACCTCTGCACAGTCAAAACAGTTAAGCACACGCATAATAATTCTACAAGATTACTCAAATATACAAAAAGACATTCCTTTTTAGATTTCACTGCAAGAGTAGCTTAGTCACATGCATTCTACATTTATAGAAGTCAATGGCATCCATTTCCACTACTTTCATCTCTTTTCTTGCACCGGTAGGGTTAGTCTGTAAAACTAGGGTTTGCATTCCTTTTCCACTTTCAGTTTCTTTCTGCAAGTAGACTAGCTTCCTTTGAGTTAGCTTTCATCCATCACCATTAAAAGCTTCTTCTAAGAGCTCATAGAAGTTGGCTTAAACTCCTAGCGGAATTGTGCCAGCCGATCCAGTGACAGCCTGCGGCAAGAGCTAGTACTTGTGCATATAGCACCGTCACTTCCAAGTTTGTTATGAACTACCGGGTTGATAAAAGTAAGGAAGGGAGTCCCAGGAGTTGCAGCATTATTACTGCAATACTGGATCCCACCAGCAGGATGAACAAGGAGTGAATCAATCAGTGATTTGCTGGACATAAATGGTCAGGGAAGCTTCCACCACCTCATCATTTGCAGAATTTGTAGATGCATTCATACATCCACTGGTACAACTCCTTAACAGTCAAACAGAGCCTAGGATTGGGAATGAAATTAAAAGCATCCTACATCTAAGTGAACAAACCAAAACCGGTGACTGGTATTTATACCAGAACTACTCTGAGATAAGAATATATGGATGTGATCTTGCACCATACAAGCTGCCTAAATATGTTCCTTTGAGAATATTTTCTCTAGAATATATCAGGCAGATGATTCACATGGATGAGCTACATTTTGTGTTAGGTAAAAGGAAGTCTCAGTTCAAGCTTAAAGCACAGATTGGGTCATTTATTTGCAACACTAGATCAGCTAGTATTGAGGAAGATGAATGATTGTAAAAAATGAATTTCCATCCCAGTTTCACCTGGTCCTATGAGCCTTTTGGCATCATTTCTTCTTTAAGGGTTAGTTTCAATATGACTCCTTATAACCATACGCCAAGGCCAGAAATTGAAAAGTTTATGAATCAATAAATATGGATTGATGGGACTCTTCGAGAAGAAGATGAGAAAGTTTTGTCTACTCCCACTGACCAGACTCTAGTTGCTCAGAGCAAGTAATAGAAGAGGCTGAGAGAAGAAACCTCATCCACTGAAGATGTGCTGAAAGGATTTATTTTTCAGCAAAAGAAGCCTAAAGTTAGCTTGGCCACATCAAAAAAAGAGACTCCACTAGTTATCATTGATCTTGGAGATCCATAAGTGTTTACATCAGCAAGAGTTACTACTTCAACCACTCCTCCCACAGTTAGTGCTTCAACTACTCCACCTGCAACTTCACATTCTAGAGAGCCTCTAGAGATTATTCAGTCAATAGGAACCAAAACTTCAGATGATCAAAACATATTTTCTAGGTTCCTAGAAATTAAGCAGAAAATTGAGGCTTTAAAGTCCAATGTGTACAGTCAGTTCTGGAAGAAAAATTCCACCTCCCAACATAGGCTCCTTTCTGCTTTTGATAGTGAGAAGGGTGTTATCACTCAGGTTGTTCCCCAAAATATCTGAGAAAAGGGAATACGGTCGAGGTAACCACTAACCAATCTTTTAGCTGCATATTCTAGCCAATCTGCAACAAGAGAGGGCTCTCTATTTATGATTTAGCTTTGTTTGCTATATTTTAGGCTAGTTATGAGGCACAAGTGTTTGTTTGATGTTTGGAAGGTGACATTCAATAAACAGGGCTACAAAGTAAGAGAAGTTCAGACCATTGGGTTAATGGAGTCAAATGAAAATAAACTTCTGGGTATGGTTTCTTTGGCAAGAGGAGAAACTACAGAGCAAGATAATTAACCATGGAACAATCTTCAAGCTGGAATAAGATGAAATGGGGTCAGGGAATGAAAGGCAATTAAGAATCTTTCATTATGCTAACAGAGGGAAAATGAGTGAATACTACCAAGGAGCAGTTAAGAATTCCTTAATTATATTCAGGGTGAAAGAACCAGGGAGACAGGATAGTCAAGAATTCCTACCTATGCTAGTCCTAAGGAAAACATAAAAATTGATAGGAAATGAACACAGAGTACAACAAAGTAAATTCTGGGCTATTCTTTTTTCCTGCAATTCAGAATATGATATATAGATGATATATAAAACATAGGAACAGTAAAACAAGAGTTAAAAAAGACTTATTGATCCATGAGGTAACACGAGAATTCTGTAACATATTCTTCTGCCATTAGTTCCACAACCAGCAAGTTCATCAACAAAGCATTCCAGCAATCTTTATTCAGAAGAGTTCTCAAAATTTACAGTGCAGGTCCAGAATGATATTCACCAACCAACCCCCAATACATCTCTAGGGGAGGTATTTATACAAAAAGAGTTACAAAATATCTCATAGGGAAAATATCAAGCAATAAATTTATCCATCTACTTCTTCAAAGGCAATAAATGACATTGAAAATAGAGCGCAATGAATGTAGGAGTAACTTCCGCTATACTGGCTGCCTTAGGTGGTCTTCTATACTTGACTTTTTGACTCAACAAGTCGGCTGGTAGCTGTCTCTTCAATTTGCGTTCCTGCGTTGCTGTCACGGCCCTGTCATCTGTGCTTGATTTTGCTTTAATTCGTTTTGGCGTGAATTCCTTTCTCTGTTATTTTCATTTTTCTGATAGGTGGCATGTGAATTTGAATTTGATTATGTGTAGATGATCAAAAAGAAAAGAACCAAAGACTACCTTGGTAAAACCTCCAACATACCCTGCCACCATTGGTCTGTTGGCAACTGGTGTCTCTGTAATTTTATCAGTATTTCATCAGCTTCAATGTACCTGTAGAAATTGGGTTGTACCTCAAAAAGATGTGTTATTTCATGTTCAATATAGAACATATTTTCCAATTTGTCATATAAGCTTTGCCCAAAGGGAGGTACTATGTCTTCTGACGTGCTTGATGATGTTGTGATCTGATTGGCAACATATGTATTCACCCTATGAGCATATTGTTCATGGGTCAACAGCCTCTGATTGGCGGTTAAAAAACTGGGTAGACCCCTTTGCTGCAAGGCTGTAAACTTTTCTATAAAAGAATTTATTTCTACCTGCATTTCTTGACATTTTCCCTCCAGATTTTGCACAAAATTCTTCATAGTCAGCACCTTTTTAATTGTCAAAATTGTACCTGTTCTGTCTCTGATATCTAGAGCTGCTAGTTGCTCTCTGGTATGAGTATTCAATAAATGAATTAGTCTATTTGCCTATTTGGGCATGTTTCTCAATAATGCTCTGGCCTTTTGAATCTCTACTCGGGCTATTTCTATCAATTCAATTTTCTCATGAATTGTTTGAATTGATCTCCATTGATCGGTGATGGACTGGCCAATTTTAGTCCACAAAATTGTCTTGATTTCTGACAGAGTTTTATGAAGAGTAAGCTCTTTTTCCAAGGATTTTACTTTATTTTACAAGGCCTTTACCTCTCTTGTTTTCTCAGCCATAGTTATTTTGGATTTATCATAGCTTACCTCTAACTTCACCAGTTTTTCTTTGGCTTCATTTAGCCCTGCCATTTGGACTTCTAAGGCCTTTATTTCCTCCATCATCTTTTCCATGCTCATGCTGGTATCTGGCCCTGTTGTTGTTGCTGTTGTTGAAGTATCTGTGGTTGATGTACCTATTGTCGATGCTGGGGCAGTGGGAGGGACTGATGTTGTTGTTGTAGAAGGAGCAGTTGTAGCTATTGGGGCTGTTTGAGCTGGCTGAGAGGCCAACTCTCCCTGTTTTTCCTGCAATGCTTTCTCCAAAGCCTGCTCTGTTTCACTTAGCCTTTGATTCATTTTTATTAACAGCTCCATCATATCTTCTTCTTCTTTTTCTTTCACCATCTCTGTGGTCTGCGGATGCATAGTAACCACCAGTTTTAACTGTTTCTTGAGGGCAACTATGTCATCCTCCTTTTTCTTTATCAGTGCTTTTATTGCCTTATGGTCCTTGGGATTATGTCCCAGTTTATTATGATTTCTTCTAAGGACTTTATCTTATTGTCCTTCGCCAGAGAGGATACCTTTTCCAACTCTAATTGAGCAGATGTATTGTTTAGTGAATTCTGTAGTTGTTGAGCTAGTATGGCTTTATTTGCTAAAGTGGAATAAACCATTTCACCGGTTTGTTTGTGCAGCTCACCCTGGTCCAAAGGGTGGATGTCTTTGGCAAGAGCTTCCAGGATTGCTCTAATATAATCGGTAGCTGACTGTGGCTGTTGCATTGTGGGCTTGAGATGACTCAAGATCAATTTCCCTTCCTTGATATCATAGGCAGACATCAATCTCTGTTGTTTGGCAGGAGTCATTTTGAGGAAGTGATCGTAAAGCTGCATTCTTATTGGCTCATTTTGTTCCTTGATCTCCATGAATGGCCTCTTAATATCAGAACTTTGTTTGCTTTATGGCCGTGTTGATGAAATTTCCATAATAGGCTGTTTTCCAAATTGTTGCCCATAAGAACTGGTAGGTGATTCTGTCACTGGGGAAGTTAGTGGGCTGGTTGCCCTTTCACTTCTTGGACTTTCAATGATCTCCTCAATAACTTCCTCTTCAGGTAGAGGATCCACTCTCTACCTCTTTGTTTCTAGCTGCTCTGCTGGCCCACTCATGGGTGTGGCCTCTTCTCGGTCCCATTTTCTGCCCTTCTCCTCATTGAGAGGAGTGTTAAGTTATGGTATGTTCTATGCTTATAACAGTTTACTTCTTTTTATTATTATATTCCATCGATTAGCAATCAAATGTACGTAAAGTAAAGTGCAGATAGAACATTAAACGATCGACAGAAAACAAGCCAAGACAAGAGACACAAGATGTGGCGGCTAGCCAGGGACAAACCCCACAATGTGTGGGGAAACCCTTTGATCAAATCTTCTTTTATCTTCAATAATTCAGCAGAGAGAAATAGTACAATAAATCTGATTCATATTAGCAGTAGCAAACCCTAGATCAGCAGCATCAACATTAGCGGCTTCAATATCAAACTAGGGCAGACCATATCTCACAAAGCGACCATCGGATTGACTTCATTCCACCACCAAAAGTTTCGGCTTCCAGAGGAGGTTCAGATGAACCTATAGCGCAGTTTAGATGAGGAGATCTTCTAGGCCACGCAAGTCAATCTTTACTTCTGCAGTTGCAGCTTCAGTTTCAGCAGTTTCCGGCTTCAAACTAGGGCAGTCGATATCTTGCAAACCGTTCGTCGGATTGACTTCATTCCACCACCAAAAGTTGCAGCTTTCAAAGGAGGTTCAGATGAACCTATAGCGCAGTTCCAAAGAGGAGATCTTCTAGGCCACGCAAATCAATATTTACTTCTGCAGTTGTAGCTTCAATTTCAACAGCTTCTGGCTTTACATGTGTGAGAGAGAGAGACCCATTTTAGTGCAGTAGAGAAGAGAATCATATCTGCGTAGTAGAGAGAGAGAGATGTGATGAGATGAGTGAGTCTAAATGAGGAAAAGTCGTCTTATATTTATACACAATATTGGTGGGTGAATAGATGCGATTGTTGGGCTTCTGAGCCTACATGAGTTGTAGGTCGGCTTGATAATAATTCCATAATCAAAATAAATTCATATCTCCATGAATACTTATCGGAATCGGATGATCTTTATATCAATCCTACACCTCTCGACGAGATGAATCTAATAAAAATATTATCAGCCATGAATAAGATGACCCGCATGAAGTTTTGCCCTGGTTGCCAATTTTAACACTCCCTCTCAACCATGGAGAACTTCATCTGCAATCTGTCTATCGATCGTTACTATTCATCCATCAAATGCACTGCCTTGTACAACCTGACCCTTGCCCTGCTCTGCTCTATTTTTCCTGTTCTGCTTTGTCTTGTTCTGCCCTGCACTGATCTGTTCTGTTTTGTTCTGTTCTGCTCTGCTCTTGCATTGTTCTGTTCTACTCTGCTTTTGTCCGAATTATGAAGAAGAAGAAATGATCGAGGATGTATCATACTGACTCAAAGTCAGTCTCAAAGTATGTAACACTGGTCCTAGACCAGTCTCAACCAACCCAAAGTCAGCGTCATAGTGAGTACAATTCCAATGGTCCCAGACCAATATCATCCTCCACTGGCTCAAAGTCAGTCTCAGAGTATGTACCACTGATCCCAGACCAGTCTCAACCGACCCGAAGTCAGCGTCATAGTGTGGTACAACTCCTACCACTGTTCCCAGACCAGTATCATTGATCCCAGATCAATGGAGGTCATCCTAGCATAGGGAGTACGGTAGTTACAACGATGCGTCCATCGGTACTACTATGGTCCCTAACTTCATTTCCCTGCTCATTGATCAGATGAGAGGTACTTCCCATGAGTCCCAGACTGCATGGGTAGGATGCCTGGACAGGAGAACTAATCAATCCTGTCCTCACAGGAGAACACATCAATCCTGCTACAATTGCCATGGAGAACACATCAATCCAGGCCTCACAGGAGAAATAATCATCCTGCTACACAGGAGAGCGAATCATCCTGTTCCACAAGAAAGCAAATCATCTTGTCCCACAAGAGAGCGAATCATCTTGTTCTAGTGTGCACCACCAGGGGAGGGTGAGTCACCCTGTGGTTGTATGTTGCTCCAGTAATAACCACAAGCCCTCAGATCTCCCAGAGCTCAATGTATGCAACATGCAGGACCCTTGTACAAGGGTTTCTTACCGACTCCAAGTCGTTTGGTAAAATCACAGATTAGATCTTTCCTCGGGGCTTTGACAAGGTGTATCAACTTGTACATCATCTTAATGTGATGGAGCTTCCTTGCTCATTGACTTACCATATCCCAGATGATGTCTATCTGCTGGAGCAATTGATGAATACGAGATTCCTCAATAATTGAATCCCACCTCTGGTTGTTACAGAGAATCACAATGGTATCCAAACAGCTCACTGAAGAGCTTTCGCAACCAGACTACCTCACACGAGGTCATGCTAGCAACAGTATATCCTACTTCAGCGGTGCTCAAAGTCACCGACTTCTGCTTCCTGCTCATCTAGGATATCGAAGCAGATCCGAAGGTGAAACAGTACCCGGAAGTGCTCTTACGGTCCGCCACACTGCCTGCCGAATCAACATCAGTATATCCAAGTAGTATCTCCGGCAGTGTATCTTAATCCATGAGAGATTGTGTACTGAAGACATCTCGGAAGATTCCTGGCATCAATCCAGTGAGGCTCAACCAAATATGAGCTCACAATGCTAACTGCAAAACATATGTTCGGACGGAGGTTCACCAAGAACATCAATGCGAATGAGTTTTTGAAACTCAGAGGCATTTCCCAAGTCTGGTCTGACATCACTACCATATAACTTCTAAAAGTTAAGATTCTCGAGGTAGTCACAGGCTTGCAGTCCATCATACTGAATCTTTTCAATATATTTACCACATATTTTCCTTGAGATAGGAAAATTTCCCTTGGCTTCTGCCACACTTCAAGTCCTTGGTCCTTCATTTCAAATTCAGAAGCCATCTCCCTCTTACATTTGTGAATGAGAGGGTTTGCACCTGTTAGAAAGAGGTCATCCACCTACAATACCGGTATGAGAGGCTTGTCATCTTCAACCTTAAAGTAAAGGTTAGGATCGGCTTCACTCCTAGTGAATCCCAGCTTCATCAAGTAGCTATCGATCCTCTCATACCATGCTCGGGGTGCTTGCTTCAGCCCATAGAGAGCTTTCTTCAACCTGCATACATGAGATTTTCGATCATAAATCTCAAATCCTTCGGGTTGCTCCACGTAGACCTCTTCTTTGATCGAGCCATGCAAGAACACAGTCTTGACATCCATCTGATGTAGGTTCCATCCTTGTGAAGCGGCAAGGGCTATGATCGAGCGGATGGTCGTATATCTGGCAACAGGTGCAAATATCTCATCATAGTCTATACCTTCCTTTTGGGAGAAACCTCGAGCAACAAAACGAGCCTCATACTTTTCCGTGCTTCCATTTTCTGCATGCTTTATCTTGTAAAGCCATTTGGAAGTAACAACAGTCTTGTCCTGGGGTCTGGGAACTACTTCCTAAACATCATTCTTTATGATAGACTCATATTCTTCGGTCATAGCATCCTTTCATACTTGATGCTTGACAGCATCTGAGAATGACGAAGGCTCATTTTGTATGATCGTGCTCATGATGGTCAGGTATCCTTGATACCTATTAAGTTTCTTACTTTGATGGAAGGTTCCTCAGGGTGCAGCATGTCCTTCAGCATCATCAAGTAACCCCTTAAGCCATGAAAGCCTCTTCCTAGAAGAGGAAGGCTCATATGGAGGAGGATCAATTGGATCCATGGGTTCTTCTACATCAGGCATTGATTCATCATCCTTTTCTTTCGGTTCCCTGGTGTTGGCTTCTTGAGAGCTCCTCAAAGTTGGAAGATTGATCACCTTGCTGAGAGCCATATCTTCGTCAAAGGTGACATCATGACTAATTATGACTTCCCTTTGACCGGCTACATAGATTCTATAGCCTTTAGTATTTTCACCATAGCCCACGAAAATTCCCTTCTTTCCAGATGCTCCCAATTTATTTCTTTTCTCTTTCAGCACATGAAAGTATACAGGGCTTCCAAAAATTTTAAAATGAGAAACATCAGGTTTCTTACCGGTGAATTTTCTTCAGGAGTCTTGGAACCCAATGCTTGATGAGGGCATCGATTTTGTACATATACGGCAGTGTTTGCAGCTTCAGCCCATAGAAACTTTGGACATCTTTGATCATGTAGCATGGCCCGGACAGCTTCCATCATCGTGTGGTTCTTCCTTCCCACCACACCATTCTGCTCAGGAGTATGTGGTGTAGTAGTCTCCCTCTTAATGCCAACCTCAGGTATGCCTGAGTAAACCAATTGTAATATATCGGAGGTCTTGCTTTGGCTTGAGGGGAATGGTCCCCTTTTGAGCTTTCCTTTGGCACATCCCGGACATACACCTTCTTTCTCTACTTGGAATTCGGGCATCCCTGTTACCATCTGTCTTACATCGGGTAGAGCTTTGTAATGAAGGTGGGCAAACCTCCGATGCCAAAGTTCGGACTAAAGAGTTGTGTCACAAGACATGACACCTAGCGGACTTCCATTGACCTGATATAATGAATCAACACTAAACCCAAGAGTAAAGGCATCTTTAACATTATTTTTCCATATACATACCTTTCCATCAGAGGGATTTCGATCATTGTCCCGGTGTGAGTCCTTTCTATTAGAGCACTCCCTTGCATAGTGACCTACTTTATCGCAGATGTAACATCGTCCTTTTCTTCCACCCTTAGGTCTAGCCTTTCCTTTTGGTTTAGTCACGGAATTATTTCTTTTCTTAGCATGAGAAGAAAAGGCAGCGGGAGGACCTTTAGGCATGGGCATTTCTTGCTCTTCTTCCCTTGTTTCTTCTTGAATGCATCTAGCCATTAATTCCTCGAAACCAGGAATTACATTATAGTTCAAAAGAGTAGTCCTGAACACATACCATTCAGATGGTAATCCTCCGAGAGTTGTGAGTTCCATTTCTCTGTCAGTAATGGTTTCCCCACTAGATAGCATATCGTTCTTGATCTCGGTCGTTCTTAAGAAGTATGCTTGCATACTTTCATCTTTACCCTTCTTGATTTCCCTCAACTTATTTCTAAGAAACAAAACTTGATTTGCATCATTAACTTTAAATAAACTCACCAGTCTGTCGTAGACTTCCTTGGAGGTGTCTAGATTAGAGATGTAGGCCACCAAGCGCTTGTCGATAAAGTCCCGGATGATCTTCTTTGTTTTGACTTCTCCATTTTTCCATTTGTTCCACGCAGCAGCAGATGCATTTGATGAAGGCTCAACAATATTACCTCTTACATGGTCCAGCACTCCTTGATCTTCAAGGGTTAGATCGATAGACATCTTCCATCCGTGATAATCAGCTTTCTCACGGAGCTTGTCTTCAGCAGGAAAGAGTGTTGAGGACCCCATAGTTCTTTTAGGATAGCCTTGCCAATCTTCTCTTCAATGATTGCTCTTGCTCTTGCTCGGGCTTTGTCTTCACCTCAGCTCTGATACCATGTTAAATTATGGTATGTTCTATGTTTATAACAGTTTAATTCTTTTTCTTATTATATTCCACCGATTAGCAATCACATGTACGTAAAGTAAAGTGCATATAGAACATTAAACGATCGACAGAAAACAAGCCAAGACAAGAGACACAAGATGTGGCGGCTAGCCAGGGAAAAACTCCACAATGTGTGGGGAAACCCTTTGATCAAATCTTCTTTTATCTTCAATAATTCAGCAGAGAGAAATAGTACAATAAATATGATTCATATCAGCAGTAGCAAACCATAGATCAACAGCATCAGCATTAGCGGCTTCAATATCAAACTAGGGCAGACCATATCTCACAAACCGACCGTCGGATTGACTTCATTCCACCACCAAAAGTTTCGGCTTCCAGAGGAGGTTCAGATGAACCTACAGTTTAGTTCAGATGAGGAGATATTATAGGCCACGCAAGTCAATCTTTACTTCTGCAGTTGCAGCTTCAGTTTCAGCAGTTTCCGGCTTCAAACTAGGGTAGTCGATATCTTGCAAACCGTTCGTCGGATTGACTTCATTCCACCACCAAAAGTTGCAGCTTTCAAAGGAGGTTCAGATGAACCTACAGTGCAGTTCCAAAGAGGAGATATTCTAGGCAACGCAAGTCAATCTTTACTTCTGCAGTTGCAGCTTCAATTTCAAAAACTTTTGGCTTTACATGTGTGAGAGAGAGAGACCCATTTCAGTGCAGTAGAGAAGAGACTCATATCTGCGCAGTATAGAGAGAGAGATGTGATGAGATGAGTGAGTCTAAATGAGGAAAATTCCTCTTATATTTATACACAACGTTGGTGGGTGAATAGATGCGACTGTTGGGCTTCTGAGCCTACATGAGTTGTAGGTCGGCTTGATAATAATTCCATAATCAAAATAAATTCATATCTCCATGAATACTTATCGGAATCGGATGATCTTTATATCAATCCTACACCTCTCGACGAGAGGAATCTAATAAAAATATTATCAGCCATGAATAAGATGACCCACATGAAGTTTTGCCCTCGTTGCCAATTTTAACAGTCTGCAATGCTGGTATCTATAGTGCCTGGGTCCGGGCAGGAGGAATTTTCCCTTGGCCTTGCTGCTGTGATGATGTTGACTGATCGGTCATTTCTTGCTGCTCTGAATGTAGCACTTCTTTGCCTTTAGATGTCCCTGCAGGTGGAGTATCTTCTTGGGCAGGTTGTTGTGAAGTTGTAGCCGCTGATGTGCCCGCTCCAATGTGTTGAGGCAATTTGAAAGAGACTTGTCCAAAAGAGTCCAGGTCAAGAGTTTCTTCAAGGTCTTTCATTGCCTGCTCCATTTTCTCTTCCTCAGTAATCTGTTCTACCAATGTGCCTTCTACCCATTCATCTTGGTTAGCATACTGTTCTATATCAGGGATTTTATAGTGTTCATAGCCTGATAGCCTATACTTTGTCTTTCTATCATGGATAAATCCCTTTGGGTCATAGGGCACCCACCAAAAACTCCTTTTTAGTTTGAGATGTTGACTTAATATCTTTTCAGCATCTTTCCACCCTTCCTTTTTGTTAATGATGAGGGGGCCTAGTTGGTTTCTTAGCTTCAGTTGAGCCTTGTTCTTGGCCTCATAAAAATGAGCCAAATCTGAGCTAATGAATTGCCTAAAGTATTCAAGGGAAAACAATCTCATAGGCACATATCTTGGCAGCTTGTAGGGGCACAATTCATAGCCATAAATCCTGATCTCTGTGTGATTTTGGTAAAAGTACCCGTCACCTCTTTTATAACTTTTGGATAGCTGTAATATTTTCTACATTTCAACTGAGGGTCTGGGAGGAGGACTTCTCATCAGCAGAGATGAGACTGGATATATGAATAGATCAATGAACTCACAATAAGTAAAAGGAGAATTATGGACTATATCGAAGACTAGGGTCCAAAATATGACAGATCTCCTTTCTCCTTTTGCATCCAATTTCTTGACAGGGAACTGAAAACTATCTGTTTGATAGTATAAGAATAGATGATATATATAGGCTGTAAACTTGAAAACCCCTTCTCTATTCAGGCTCATGAATTGTTCATGGATTTTGTTGCTAATGAAGGTAGCAAAGTCAAACTTGATGGCAGGAGGGTGTCCTGGAATAAATATAGACATCACAGCTAGAATGGTTTCATCAACATACTCACTTGTTCTAAAACCCCGAACATAGGATATCATGTCAATGACAGTTCTTCCAACTTCATTGAAATAGACCTGATGAAAAGGAGGTGAGTCTCTGGGTTGGGAGTCTGGGCTCATGAATAACTTGGAAATTCATCCTATTTCTACAGAGGATAGTTTGGAACCTTGGTCCAGCAAATGTTTCATAGACACAGGAGCCAGAGGCTGATTAGGCTTGAAATGCAACATCTCATTGATTGAGTCAGGAGTGATATAGAATAGGACAGTGCCATTTGGGGACATGACTGCTCTTTGAGTGGGCTCATAGTTAGCACAGCACAAGCAGATTATATCTGGAAATACATTGACTAATGGAAGATAATATATGGGCAGATTGGACTCCCAGATGCCATAGAGATCAGTCTTGTTTAGGTTGCTGTTTCTAATTTGACAAAATGTCTGCAGATGATTTTTGATACCCATTAAGTCTTGTATTTGGAAGTCCCTATCAGCTAAGGGAAACCATTCCAACTCCTTATGTGGTGCATTCAAGGGGGCAACATTGAGGGCCACTAGAGGTTCCATTTTCAATCTTCTATGATTTTTTTTATTTGGAATTTGGGCTTTCACAGCAACAGTAGGTAAAATATGAGTTTCTGGGGTTTTCTGCGCGAATTGCGGGTCGAATTAAGCTTGAACTTTAGCTAAACAGATGAGTTTGCAGGGGGAGACAAGTTCTGAGAGATTTCTCGGAAAAATGGGCCGAACAGAGGTTAAAATGCAGAGGTTCAGGGCAGCACTGTGTTTTTTAATTCGAAATTTGGTTCTACGGGCAACTTTTGGAGAAAAACTTGGAAAAACAAGGTTTGGGAGAAGAATTTGTGTAAATACTTGTTTTATGGACGCCTGGTGCACAATGTGTGTGGTAGACTGAGCTGAGGGAGCGACCAACGGAGTTGATTTCCCTGGGTGGTGGACTGTGCAGTGAAAATGGCATTCTAGTCGTTTAAAACCATGCAAACATCGCACAAAAGAAACAAAGTGAAATGGACAAAAACGACATTTTAACGGCTTTTTGACAAAAATTTGGATTTTGGTGGGTTTGTGGCGCTCTTTGGTCGGGTGACGTCAGCATGACGTCATGAATTTGTCATATAGCGGGGGTACGGAGGCTAACTTGCCAGTGATGTGGCGGACACGGCGGATGATACGGAGGCGGGGTGATGAATGACGTGTCTGATGACGTGAGGGTGACGAGCGGGTGACGTCAACAGGGCTGGGGCATAGGCGGTAAGTGGTTTGGCCCCCACACCGCCTTTGGGCCATAATGGTGTTGTCAGAGGGGGCATTGATCACGCCAAGCGCTTGCCGCTTGTCTTGTGTACGGCGGAAATGCCGCCCATCCCCCTGAGGCTATCGTTCGGCATATGATGGCTTGCAATATGCATGCGGGCCGTCCAATCTGGGGGATTGGATCCAACAGTTGGCGGCATAGTAAACTGGCGAAGGGGTAATATATGGGACCCGCCATATTAATCCATCGCTTTTTATGGTTTTTGCGGAAAATCACAGTGTATTTCGATTTTGGGTTTTGCGGGTTGGTTATTTAATTAACCAAGTGTTAATTAAATCCCAAGGTTTGTGTACGTGGAGGGGTTATTATAAGGTTCCAAGTGAACCTATAATTCCCGAAACATTATGGTATATGGCTATATTAAGTCGGGGGTTGGGATATTATAGTATTTTGGGGTTTTTATGCTATTTTATGTATAATAGGGGCGGGGAAAACTTTAAATAGGAGCTATATAATAGAGTTAAAGTGTTAATATGGTTTTGTAGATAGAAAATGCTAAGTTTATAAGGTAATAACTTAGGTTTTTATGGAAATGAAAGGGAAATGGAATGATTATTGTTACACAAGAAATGTGGCTTGTTTTGGCTAAGTAAACACAGAGTTCCACTTAGTTTTCTCATAAAATGAAATGGACTAAGACTATTGAGCAGATCCCAATGTCCTTGAGGGGATGTTAGTAAGTGTTCTTGGGGAAATGAGAGGGGAAATTAGTCATGCTCTGCTTGAACTACAACCACCTTGCTATGGTATTTGTGATATTCATTAGATAGATCATTTTTAACAAGACAAAATTGATCACAAACCTGCTTCCACAACATCCAACTGCCTACCCAGCCTAATACACCTAACATTTTTTCTTCCTTTTGATTGGGTGCATTTGAACTAGCAAATCCTTTCTCTTTTGTTTTCTTTCAGCTGTCCTCCTATCTAAGTATGCCCTTATCTCTTCGAGGGGCTCAGATTTAGCTGTTGAGCTCCCTTTGCTTCTCTACCTAACTATTTGCTTGCCAAGCTTGAACTGTTTGGACAGACTTTATTCTCTATCTCTACAACAAAAAATTTCAACATGGATTGGCCAATATTGAGTTGTTTGGCCATCCATCAAGTGCGACAGAAGTCACTGATTGCATAACCTGAATTTGTTTGCAAAAAATAGGACAGTAGTGGCATTTTGACTAGCACACTTTCTTGGTCTTTTCTTTGGGGTTCATTTTCTTTCTTTCTTTACCAATTCATTCTTTTTGCCCTTTGATTTTTCTTTTAGGGCATACCCTCTTTACATTTTTTAAATTTTTTGATCTTTTGGAAAATATGGAACCTTTGCAGCATGGAAATGATGATCATATTTGGCATTTCCACAGTCAATCATGAAATATGACACCTATTGGTATAGGAACCTAATAGTGGCTCCACTTGGGGATGGCTTTTCTAGATGAAAAGCCAAGAACAGCAGGTCAGATGGCATTATATTAAACTCTTGCTGTAATTTGAAATTTCCTTTTGCTGTAAACCAACGAACTGTATCTTTGTGGCATATATACATTTCTCATAAGCTGATTTGATCAATTACAACTCTATCTTTGCTGGTTTGTCTGAGTATTAGTCATCATGTTTATAGCTGCCAAGTTCCCTTCTTCATCTCTTCTGATAAACTCAAAATATAACACAAAAGGTGGCACAATTCCTTCCTTTTTCCTCAAAATTCGTTGCATCTTATTCACTATCTTATTTCTGTAATAAACTACTGAACATAAACATTATTATGTACAAAATACAGTGTTGTGATGTTAACAAAGAGGATCAAAATAATGCTTGAGCATTCGCCCATTGACTGGTCCATCCTCTGCTTTTGTATCCTCCAAACTTCTCAAAAAGTAAGTGTTGTTTCCTTGTATAGCCTGAATAACAAAAGGTCCTTTCCATAGGAAATCAAATTTACCATGTTTTCCTTTATCTTCCCTCTTAGAGTCCCATTTCAGCACTTTGTCTCCTATGAAAAAATCCTCTGCTTTTGTCCTTTTGTCAAAAATCTTCTTCAGTTTCTCTTGTAGGACCTGAGATCTGTGATACACTTCTTCTCTGGTCTGCTGTAAATGAATTGTTTGATTGATTCTCCTCTGAATATCATTGGGTTCTGCCTATATTTATTGCAGTAATTTTATCACAGGGATCCCCAAAGATGAAGGGAATACAACCTCCATACCATAAACCAACTCATAGGGGCTTGTCCCAATAGATCTCTTGGTGGTTAACCTGTCTACCCATAGTGCATTAGTAAGCTTTTTGTGCCAATTCTTCTTATTTTCATCCAATACTTTCTTTATGATGTTGATCAAACTATTATTGGATGATTAAGCTAAAACATTACCTTGAGGGTAATAGGCTATGGAATGGCCCAAGGTAGTATGGTACTTGTGGCAGAAATTTATCATTCTCTTGGATTTAAAGGCAGCATCATTGTCAGTTATTATTTTCTCTGGCTCTAGATAGGATATTGGTTTCTAGGAATTGCATGATGATTGAGTCATTGGCTTGCCTACAAGGGACGGCTTCTATCCATTTGGTGAAGTAATCTGTGGCAGTTAAAATCCACTTATGTTGGCTAGAAGAGGAAGGGTGAATTTCTCCAATGAAATCTAAACCCCATTGTTGAAATGGTCTCTCAGTGGAAATGGGTTTTAGGGGTAAAGGTAACAGTTTTCTCTTGCCTTCAAAGATTTGACATTTATGGAAAGAAACTACAAATTTCTTTACATCAGCAAACAGGGAGGGCCAATAAAACCCAGCTCTTAGGATTTTATCAGCTGTTGATTTCCAATACAAATGTCCACCATAGTCCCCTGCATGAAATTCTTTAAGGACTTTGTCAGTTTCATCCTTTGTTAAGCAGCTTAGTAAAATTCCTTCATGATTTTTCGAAAATAAAACATTGTCTACAATACAAAACTTTGAAGCTTTAATTTTCAAGAATCTCTTTTTAGTTCTCGATAACCTTGGAGGAGCTTACAAGTTTAACAATACATAAGTTATATCAGCATACCAAGGTGATTGCAAGAAGGCTTGATTGATCTGTGGAGTCGCCATCTCCTGTTCGTTATCCAGTTCATTGATGTCAAGGGCCTGAAAATTGGTTTCAGTCATCAATTTGGCTAATCTTTGTTCTTTTATCAGCTTTGTTGGTTTGATTTCAATATCATATTCCAAAATGTTAGCTATCCATTTTCCCCTCTTACCTTCAATTCCTTCTTGAGTCAGAATGTCTTTGACCACGACATTTGGGACGTAAGCTATCACATGAGAGTACAAGATATAAAATCTGAAATCCTTGATGGATTTTACAAGGACATAAGCTTGTTTTTTCATGATTTGATATTTGAGTGGAGCATCTCTAAGTGCTTTGCTGAAAAAAGCAATGGGCTTCTCACATCCTTGATCATCCTTTTGCAATAGGATAGCAGCAATAATATGCTCAGATGCAAAGGAAAAGATTATAAAGTCTCTATCAAACTTTGGGCTTGTGAGGACCAGTGTTTTAGTTAAAGCTATTTTGATTTCCTCAAAGGCTTGTTTAAATTCCATTGTCCATTTGACTTTGGAATCCTTCTTTAGCATATTATTCAACAATCTTATTAGTTCAGCCAAGTTGGGTATGAATCTTCTTAGGAAATTGATTTTTCCTAGAAAAGCTTGCAATTCTTTGATATTTCTTGGGTGTGGCACTTGGAGAATAGCTTGTATTCTGTCTAGGTCAATTTTGATGGCATCTTTCGAGATTATGTGACCTAAGAGTTTTCCTTCTTCAAGGCCAAACAACGATTTCTTTGGGTTCAATGATATGCCATATTTTCTGCAAATTAGGAACACTTGTCTGAGATGTTCTAAATGTTCTTGATCTGATTTGGAAAAAGTTGTGAGGTCATCAAGATATATGACTAAAAAATCATGAATTTCTTTTGCAAAGGCTATGTCCATTGCTCATTGAAATGTGGCCCCTGCATTTTTAAGTCCAAAAGGCTTTTTTACATATTTGAAGGTTCCCCAAGGTGTTGTAAAGGCAGTTTTATCTTGATCACCCGGGTGAACTAAGATCTGATTAAATCCTGAGAATCCATCTAACAGTGAGATCCTAGAAGCTCCTACTACCCTTTGTAAAATGTGATCCATCTTGGGTAAGGGGTAGTGGTCTTTGAGAGAAACTTTATTCAGATTTCTTAAGTCAACACACAGTCTTATCTCTCTCGTTTTCTTCCTAGTAGACACTAGATTTGAAATCCATTCTGAGAATCTAATAGATGCAATTATTCCAGCTTGGTACATTCTTTTGACTTCCTTTTCAATGAGAGGAAGAAGAACAGGATTGACTCTTCTCAGCTTTTGTTTAAAAGGCTTTTGATTTTCTTTTAAAGGTATTGTGTGTTGGATGACTGAAGTATCATAGGACTTGAGGTCCTCATAGCTCCATGCGAAGACATCTTGAAACTCTTTAAACAACTCAATGTATTTCAGTTTTTGACTTGGAGGCAAGGCTTTGGACAATTTTATCATTTTAGGGTCATCTGCAGTTCCTATACTACAGTCCTCAATTTCTGCATTTAAAGGCTGCATTTTTGGCTTTCTTGGTATGTCATTTGAATCAAAAATATCCTCCAAAGGAGTCAATCCAGTGGGCAAAAAATTATCCTTCAACTCAATTACTTCAGACTCTTCCTCAGCAATTTCATCAAAGTCCATTTGCTTCAGCTCTTGTAGATTTTTGCTAGTAAAGCTTGTTGGATGCAAAATGTGATTTGTTGTTTCAGCTAATATATTTTTCTCAATTTTGTCTATTTGTTGTTGATCACAAATGGTGCTTGTGTCTATGTTTGTGCTTGAAAATTATTCTTTCAAAGTCAAGAAATTATTGATTTGTGTGTCATTTTCAAACACTTGCCAATTTTTGACATTATCTGGAACAACAGGTCTATGTTTAATTTCAGCAGTGAAGTGATGGTTGGGATCAACTGGCAGCTTGCAAGTGCTGGCAAAAGTTGCCAAACTATGCACATGTAGATTATGGTTCCTTGGAATTTTGGTTAGCTGAGATTCTAAGAAGGTGTTGAGTATTTCAATTGCTGCCCCTCTATAAGCTCTCAGCCTGAGATCATTTGTAACAAAGTTCCCCTTCATCTATTGAATAATCAAATCTGAGTCTCCTAGAATTGAAATCTTAGTTGCCCCTAGACTTCTAATCAGTTTGAGTCCTAGCAAAAGGGCTTCATATTCGGCCATATTGTTTGTACATCTAAAATTCAGCCTATATGCATGTCCTTCAGCATGGTCATTTTGCATATTGTGTATCCAAACCCCTGCCCCTGCTCCCAATTTATTCACTGACCCATCAAACTCTAAGTACCATAAGATTTCTTGATTGTAACTAGCCTTAGGAGTTTTGGAAACTATCTTAATGGGCAGATTTGGATTTTGTAACTCATATGGTATGTCTTGTTTGTTTGTTGCATCAATCACTTCAACAATTTTTTGATCCTGAGCAGTAGATTCTTCATTTATGTCTCTTGCTTGTGCTAATTCTAGAAGTTTGTCATCAATTTTGGGGCAGATTTCAGCATTGTATAAGATAAATGAATCCATATCAGAGTGCATGGAGTAAATGGGGAAGTTTTGGGGTTTCTCTTGACTGCTGACCACATATTCCATCAATGTTTCCCAGTACAATCTCTTTGGCTGGCCAAAGACTGAAATGGTGGCATAAGACATGTCTAGCTGTAAAGATCCTTGGAGTTTTGCACCCCACGATCTGGATAAAAGCATTCCATATTTAGGTGGGATGTCAGCTACCACTACATCCATTAGAATTGTCTTGGCAGGGTATTGCACTAGAGATACACACAAATCTTTGATTAGGCCTAGACACTTGACCTGGTTGGAATCAAATGAAAACAAGTCTTTATATGGTCGTGTGATATCTAGGTCCAATCTTTCCATCACAGATTTAGGCATTAGGTTATGGGAAGCTCCTGAATCAAACATTTCATTATGTAGTACTTTGTTATGAATGTTTAAGCTTACATAGAATGGAGGGACTCCTCCATCTACTGTTTTACCATTTACCTTAGGACCAAAAATTAGTTCTGGTTGGTCATCTAAAACATTGACTGCATCTCTATTTTCTAATATTTTAAGTGACCTACTGATTTGTTCCCTATAAACCTCATGTTTAGCCAATTCGGATAATGGAATGGCTATTTTCAATTTGCCTATTTCAGTTTCTAGGTTGAAAGGTTTTTCCACTTGAATTTTTGTATTCTGGGCAGTAAGGTTTTCCTTTTCTGCTGTGTTTTCATTAATCTTTTCTTCATCATAAGTGCTATTATGAACCAAAATTGCTTTGAAATTGTTTTCAGGAAAGCTGTTTACATTTTATTTTGGAGGAAAGGAGGTGGATGGCTGATTTTTTAAGGGCTGTAAGTTTGATATGTCCTCAACCATAGGTTCTTTTGGGTTGAGGTCAGTTTTAACAGGGAGCTCTGTCAGGGCAGTTTTATCCTTTGCTTTCTTAGGTTGCTTGGTATCTTTCAACTTGCTAGGTTCAGGCACATCTATCGTTCCGCTTCTCAATTTGTATTGTTTATGGACTTCATAGACAGCTGCATCAAATCCCTCTCTGAAATCAAATGATTCTCCCGATTTGGTTTGAAATTGGTTGAAATTATGATCTTCTTGGTCATCTTGGGTTAAAAAGATTTGTTGTTCACTGTTCAAACCCATTAGGTTGATTTGAGTATCCTCTATTGGTTCACTAGAGGTCTGATATTCTGATCAGGGCCAGCCTTCCCGGTGTTAGGATTTTGATTTTTTCTAAAGTTTGTATTTCTAGTGGTGTTACTTGGTTGACCTTCCCAAGAAGATTTTCTTTCAATGGTTTCCACTCTATCACCCAATCTATCCATTCCTTTAATGATTGCATCTAGTTTTTGCTCAAATGCAGAAGGCTCTTCTTTGAAGGGAGTCCTTCTTTCAGCTCTAGCTCGAGCTCTTTTAGAGATCAGATTTGCCTCTACACTAACAGCTATGCTCTGCATGTCTTCTAAGCTTGGAGGAGCTCTTTCCCTTAGCTGGTAGGCCATGTCAGAGTCAAATCCATTAGGGAATTTGATCAAGGCTAAGTCAGGTGGAGGTCTAAGGTTTTGAGGGATAACATTGTACACGTTATTGAATCTAGCACAATAGTCTTAGACAGTTTCTTGTGGGCCTCTTTTCAAACTCTCATATTCAGACATGATATGCAATGGGTCTTTCTTCTTTTCCCATCTATTCAAAAAGGTTTGGTACAGGGCATCTGGATCAGTGATTGTGTTTGCAGCAAGTGCCCTAAACCAGGTCCTTACATCATCGGTTAAACTTTGAACAAAAATTTTCATTCTGACATCGTTATCATCAATTTCATAGTTCTCAAAGTAGTCCATCATTTTCTTAGTATGTTGTTGGGATGTATAGGAGCCAATACCATCAAAATATGTAATTTTTCTTTGATAATCTTGAGGCATAGCCCCTGGATTTGTAGGCAACTGCAGAGGAGCATATTGTTTTTCCATATTTACAGGTATAAATGGGACAGCTGGAAGCACAAGGATAACAGCTGAGATAAATGGAGTGGACGGGGGAGTGGAAAAGGTGCTTTTAAGTGATGATGGTGAACTAGAAGAAGCTGCAGCCACAGTAGAAAGGACTGCTGCTTTTCCAGGAGGTGATTGGGTCAAATTTTGCTGAAGTATATCAAGGTTGAAATCAACAGAATTTTCTAGACTTTCTTGTCTTCTTAGGGTCTTGAATATCAAGTTAGGATTTTCAAAAATAGCTAGAGGATTGGGGTCTGGATTTGATCTAGTGTACTGAATTTTCTTCTTTGGAGCCAGCTTCTAAATCTGTTTTTGGTATTTTTTGGAGATATTTGAAGAATGATGCTTTTGACAATATCTTTCTAGGAAAAAGTAAATTGTAAGAGCCTTGAATTTTCCTAAAGATCTTTTAAAACAAGAGGAAACTGATCAAATTTTTGATACAGCCATTTAAAGCCTAAAGCTATACTGGAGATAGACTAGAGCAGCTTTTATTTACTCCTGTAAATGCACAGCAAAAATAGTTTCAAAGGCTACCTGGCTAACTTCAGGCTCCATCTGTAGCTTTTAGAAAATAGACAGCAGTAACAAACACAGTCATTCAGTTCCCCAGTTGAGTCGCCAATGATGTTATCACTCAGGTTGTTCCCCAAAAGATCTGAGAAAAGGGAATACGGTCGAGGTAACCACTAACCAATCTTTTAGCTACAGATTCTAGCCAATCTGCAACCAGAGAGGGCTCTCTCTTTATGATTTACCTTTGTTTGCTATATTTTAGGCTAGTTATGAGGCACAAGTGTTCGTTTGATGTTTAGAAGGTGACATTCAATAAACAGGGTTGCAAAGTAAGAGAAATTCAGACCATTGGGTTAATGGAGTCAAATGAAAATAAACTTCTGGGTATGGTTTCTTTGGTAAGAGGAGAAACGACAAAGCAAGATAATTAACCATGGAACAATCTTCAAGCTGGAATAAGATGAAATGGGGTCAGGGAATGAAATGCAATTAAGAATCTTTCATTATGCTAACAGAGGGAAAATGAGTGAATACTACCAAGGAGCAGTTAAGAATTCCTTAATTATATTCAGGGTGAAAGAACCAAGGAGACAGGAGCAGTCAAGAATTCCTGCCTATGCTAGTCCTGAGGAAAACATAAAAATTGACAGGAATTGAACACAGAGTACATCAAAGTAAATTCTGGGCTATTCTTTTTTCCTACAATTCAGAATGTGATATATAGATGATATATAAAACATAGGAACAGTAAAACAAGAGTTAAAAAAGACTTATTGATCCATGAGGTAACACGAGAATTCTGTAACATATTCTTCTGCCATTAGTTCCACAACTAGCAAATTCATCAGCAAAGCATTCCAGCAATCTTTATTCAGAAGAGTTCTCAAAATTCACAGCGCAGGTCCAGAATGATCACCAACCAACCTCCAATACATCTCTAGGGGAGGTATTTATAAAAAAAGAGTTACAATATATCTCATAGGGAAAATATCAAGCAATAAAATTATCCATCTACTTCTTCAAAGGAAATAAATGACATTGAAAATAGAGCACAATGAATGTAGGAGTAACTTCCGCTGTACTGGCTGCCTTAGGTGGTCTGCTATACTTGAATTTTTGACTCAACAAGTCAGCTGGTAGTTGTCTCTTCAATTTGCGTTCCTGCGTTGCTGTCATGGCCCTGTCATCTGTGACTGATTTTGCTTTAATGTGTTTTGGCGTGAATTCCTTTCTCTGTTATTTTCATTTTTCTGATAGGTGGCATGTGCATTTGAATTTGATTATGTGCAGATGATCAAAAAGAAAAGAACCAAAGACTACCTTGGTAAAACCTCCAACATACCCTGCCACCATTGGTCTGTTGGCAACTGGTGTCTCTGTAATTTTATCAGTATTTCATCAGCTTCAGTGTACCTGTAGAAATTGGGCTGTACCTCAAAAAGATGTGTTATTTCATGTTCAGTATAGAATAGATTTTCGAATTTGTCATATAAGATTTTCCCAGAGGGAGGTACTATGTCTTCTGAAGTGCTTGATGATGCTGTGATCTGATTGGCAACATATGTATTCACCCGGTGAGCATATTGTTCATGGGTCAACAACCTCTGATTGTTCGTTAACAAACTGGGTAGACCCCTTTGCTGCAAGGCTGTAAACTTTTCTGTAAAAGCATTTAATTCTACCTGCATTTCTTGACATTTTCTCTCCAGATTTTGCACAAAATTCTTCATAGTCAGCACCTTTTTAATTGTCAAAATTGTACCTGTTCTGTCTCCAATATCTAGATCTTCTAGTTGCTCTCCGGTATGAGTATTCAAAAAATGAATTAGCCTATTTTCTTGTTCGGGCATGTTTCTCAATAATGCTTGGCCTTTTGAATCTCTACTTAGGCTATTTCTATCAATTCAATTTGCTCATGAATTGTTTGAATTGATCTCCATTGATCGGTGATGGATTGGCCAATTTTAGTCCACAAAATTGTCTTGATTTCTGACAGAGTTTTATGAAGAGTAAGCTCTTTTTCCAAGGATTTTACTTTATTTTCCAAGGCCTTTAGCTCTCTTATTTTCTCAGCCACAATTATTTTGGATTTATCATAGGTTACCTCTAACTTGGCCAGTTTTTCTTTGGCTTCATTTAGCTTTGCCATTTGGAGTTCTAAGGCCTTTATTTCCTCCATCATCTTTTCCATGCTCATGATGGTATCTGGCCCTGTTGTTGTTGTTGCTGCTGAAGTATCTGTGGCTGTTGTACCTGTTGTCGATGCTAGGGCAGTGGGAGGGACTGATGTTGTTGTTGTAGAAGGAGCAGTTGTAGCTATTGGGGCTGTTTAAGCTAGCTGAGAGGCCAACTCTCCCTGCTTTTCCTGCAATGCTTTCTCCAAAGCCTGCTCTATTTCACTTAGCCTTTGATTCATTTTTATTAATAGCTCCATCATATCTTCTTCTTCTTTTTCTTTCACCATCTCTGTGGTTTGTGGATGCATAGTAACTGGCAGTTTTAACTGTTTCTTGAGGGTAGCTATGTCATCCTCCTTTTTCTTTATCAGTGCTTTTATTGCCTTAGGGTCCTTGGGATTATGTCCCAGCTCAATGATGATTTCTTCTAAGGACTTTATCCTGTTGTCCTTGGCCAGAGAGGATACCTTTTCCAACTCTAATTGAGCAGATGTATTGTTTAGTGAATTCTGCAGTTGTTGAGCTAGTATGGCTTTATCTGCTAAAGTGGAATAAACCATTTCACTGATTTGTTTGTGCTGCTCAACTTGGTCCAAAGGGTGAATGTCTTTTGCAAGAGCTTCCAGGTTTTCTCTAATATACTCGGCAGCTGACTGTGGTTGCTGCACTATGGGCTTCAAATGACTCAAGATCAATTTCCCTTCCTTGATATCATAGGCAGACATCAATCTCTGCTGTTTGGCAAGAGTCATTTTGAGAAACTGATCGTAAAGCTACATTCTTATTGGCTCATTTTGTGCCTTGATCTCCATGAATGGCCTCTTAATATCAGAACTTTGTTTGCTTTGTGGCCGTGCTGATGAAATTTCCATAATAGGCTATTTTCCAAATTGCTGCCCATAAGAACTGGTAGGTGATTCTGTCACTGGGGAAGCTAGTGGGATGGATGCCCTTTCACTTCTTGGAATTTCAATGATTCCTCAATAACTTCCTCTTCAGGTAGAGGATCCACTCTCTGCCTCTTTGTTTCTGGCTGCTCTGCTGGCCCACTCATGGGTGTGGCCTCTTCTCGGTCCCTTTTTCTGCCCTTCTCCTCATTGAGAGGAGTATGCAATGCTAGTATCTCTGGTGCTTGGGTCTGGGCAGGAGGAATTTTCCCTTGGCCTTGCTGCTGTGATGATGTTGACTGATCGGTCATTTATTGCTGCTCCGAATGCAACACTTCTTTGCCTTATCCCTGCAGGTGGAGTATCTTCTTGGGCAGGTTGTTGTGAAGTTGTAGCAGCTGATTTGCCCACTCCAATGTGTTGAGGCAATTTGAAAGAGACCTGTCCAAAAGAGTCCAGGTCAACAGTTTTTTCAAGGTCTTTCATTGCCTGCTCAATTTTCTCTTCCTCAGTAATTTGTTCTACCAATGTGCCTTCTACCTATTCATCTTGGTTAGCATACTGTTCTATATCAGGGATTTTACAATGTTCATAGCTTGATAGCCTATATTTTGTCCTTCTATCATGGATAAATCCTTTTGGGTCATAGGGCACCCACCAAAAACTCCTTTTTAGTTTGAGCTGTTCACTTAATATCTTTTCAGCATCTTTCCACCCTTCCTTTTTGTTAATGATGAGGGGGCCTAGTTGGTTTCTTAGATTCAACTAAGCCTTTTTCTTGGCCTCATAAAAATGAGTCAAACCTGAGCTAATGAATTACGTAAAGTATTCAAGGGCAAACAATCTCGTAGGCACATATCTTGACAGCTTGTAGGGGCACAATTCACAGCTATAAATCCTGATCTCTGTGTGATTTTGGTAAAAGTACCAGTCACCTATTTTATAACTTTTGGACAGCTGCAAGATTTTCTGCATTTCAGCTGAGAGTCTGGGAGGAGGACTTCTCATCAGCAGAGATGAGACTAGATATATGAATAGATCAATGAACTCACAATAAGTAAAAGGAGAATTATGGACTATATGGAAGACTGGTGTCGAAAATATGACAGATCTCCTTTCTCCTTTTGCATCCAATTTCTTGGTAGGGAACTGAAAACTATCTGTTTGATAGTATAAGAATAGATGATATATATAGCCTGTATACTTGAAAACCCCTTCTCTATTCAGGCTCATGAATTGTTCATGGATTTTGTTGCTAATGAAGGTAGCAAAGTCAAACTTGATGGCAGGAGGGCGTCCTGGAATAAATATAGAAATCACAGCTAAAATGGTTTCATCAACATACTCACTTGTTCTAAAACCCATGACATAGGATATCATGTCAATGACAGTTCTTCCAACTTCATTGAAATAGACCTGATGAAAAGGAGGTGAGTCTCTGGGCTGGGAGTCTGGGCTCATGAATAACTTGGAAATTCGGCCTATTTCTGCAGAGGATAGTTTGGAGCCTTGGTCGAGCAAATGTTTCATAGACAGAGGAGCCAGAGGCTGATTAGGCTTGAAATGCAACATCTCATTTATTAAGTCAGGAGTGATATAGAATAGGACAGTGCCATTCGGGGACATGACTTCTCTTTGAGTGGGCTCATAATTAGCACAGCACAAGCAGATTATATCTGGAAATACATTGACTGATGGAAGATAATATATGGGCATATTGGACTCCCAGATGCCATAGAGATCAGTCTTGTTTAGGTAGCTATTTCTAATTTCACAAAATGTCTGCAGACGATTTTTTATACCCATTAAGTCTTGTATTTGGAAGTCCCTATTAGCTAAGGGCAACCATTCCAGCTCCTTATGTGGTGCATTCAAGGGGGCAACATTGAGGGCCACTGGAGGTTCCATTTTCAATCTTCTGTGATTTTTTATTTGGAATTTGGGCTTTCACAGCAACAGTAGGTAAAATATGAGTTTCTAGGGCTTTCTGTGCGAATTGCGCGTCAAATTGAGCTTGAACTTCAGCTAAACGGATGAGTTTGCTGAGGGAGACAAGTTCTGAGAAATTTCTCGGAAAAATACGCCGAACAGAGGTTAAAATGCAGAGGTTCGGGGTGGCACTGTGTTTTTTAATTCGAAATTTGGTTCTACGGGCAACTTTTGGAGAAAAACTTGGAAAAACAGGGTTTGGGAGAAGAATTTGGGTAAATACCTATTTTATGGACACCTGGTGCACAATGTGGGTGGAAGACCGAGCTGAGGGAGCAAGCAACGGAGTTGATTTCCCTGGGTGGTGGACTGTGTAGCAAAAATGGCGTACTGGTCGTTGAAAACCATGCAAACATCGCACAAAAGAAACAAAGTGAAATGGACAAAAATGACGTTTTAACGGCTTTTTGACAAAAAATTGGATTTTGGTAGGTTTTTGGCACGCTTTGGTCGGGTGACATTAGCATGACTTCATGACTTTGTCGTATAGTGGGGGTATAGAGGCTGACTTGGTAGTGACATGGTGGACACGACGGATGATACGGAGGTGGGGTGATGAATGACGTGTTTGATGAGATGAGGGTGACGAGCGGGTGACGTCAGCAGGGCGGGGGCATAGGCGGTAAGCGGTTTGGCCCCCGCACCGGCTTTGGGCCATAGTGGTGTTGTCAGAGGGGGCAGTGATCACGTCGGGTGCCTGCCGCGTGTCTCGTGTATGGCGGAAATAAGACCCATCCCCTGGATGCTATCGTTCGGCATATGATGGCTTGCGATATGCATGCGGGTCGTCCGATCTGGAGGATTGGATCCAACAGCTGGCAGCATAGTAAACTGGTGGAGGGGTAATATATGGGACCCGCCATATTAATCCATCGCTTTTTAAGGCTTTTGTGGAAAATCATAGTGTATTTCAATTTAGGGTTTTGCGGGTTGGTTATTTAATTAACCAAGTGTTAATTAAATCCCAAGGTTTGTGTATGCGAAGGGATTATTATAAGGTTCCAAGTGAACCTATAATTCCCAAAACATTATGGTATATGGCTATATTAAGCAGGGGTTTGGGATATTATAGTAGCTTGGGGCTTTTATGCTATTTTACATATAATAGGGGCGGGGAAAACTTTAAACAGGAGCTATATAATAGAGTTAAAGTGTTAATATGGTTTTGTAGATAGAAAACGCTAAGTTTATAAGGTAATAACTTAGGTTTTTATGGAAATGAAAGGGAAATGGAATGATTATTATTACACAAGAAATGTGGCTTGTTTTGGCTAAGTAAACACAGAGTTCCACTTAGTTTTCTCATAAAATGAAATGGACTAGGACTATTGAGCAGATCCCAATGTCCTTGAGGAGATGTTAGTAAGTGTTCTTAGGGAAATGAGAGGGGAAATTAGTCATGCTCCACTTGAACTACAACCACCTTGCTATGGTATTTGTGATATTCATTAGATAGATCATTTTTAACAAGACAAAACTGATCACAAACCTGCTTCTACAACATCCAATTGCCTACCCAGCCTAATACACCTAACATTTTTTCTTCCTTTTGATTGGGTGAATTTGAGCTAGCAAACCCTTTCTCTTTCATTTTCTTTCAGCTGTCCTCCTATCTAAGTCTGCCCTTATCTCTTCCAGGGGCTTAGATTTAGCTGTTGAGCTCCCTTTGCTTCTCTACCTAACTATTTGCCTGCCAAGCTTGAACTGTTTGGACAGACTTTATTCTCTATCTCTACAACAAGAAATTTAAACATGGATTGGCCAAGATTGAGTTGTTTGGCCATCCATCAAGTGTGACAGAAGTCACTGATTGCATAACCTGAACTTGTTTGAAAAAAATAGGACAGTAGTGGCATTTTGACTAGCACACTTTCTTGGTCTTTTCTTTGGGGTTCATTTTCTTTCTTTCTTGACCAATTCATTCTTTTTTCCCTTTGATTTTTCTTTTAGGGCATACCTGTTTAGTCAATTTAGTGTTTCTAAATTGATGTCATTAATTGTCAACCCGGGGCTCGTAAGCTGATGAAGTGAAGGTGTACTATATGTACTTAAGCAACCTCTTAGAGCTTTTTGTCGTTTTGGAGGTGTTGCTTGTGGTTAATTTATCTTCCTAAGATGGAGTGATGATTATAAACAGATGAGTGAAAGTGTGTGTAAGGTGAATTCTAGATGAGTGAGAGTGTGTGATTAGTGGTTTCTAACTACTTGCTGAAAAGGAAAAGCTTGAAGGAAATAAATAAATTAAAATGAACTGAAAGCAAAGAACCACTTTCTAATGGCATTAGACACCATTCATGCTGCTGCAAATAAAGGTAAGAAAATCACTTAAAAGACCAATGATAATGTTTATCTCTTCCTAACTCTCTGCCTCTAACACATAGTACTGTGTAAAACACGATTAGGAAGTAGCTAAAGATAAGTCTAAGAAATGATAACAAATGAGAAAAATCTACTTTAAAGACTAGTTATAATGTTTTGCTCTTTCTAACTCTCTGCCTCTAACACATAGTACTGTGTAAGACACGATTAGAAAGTAGTTAAAGATTAGTCTAAAAAGCACCCAAAGCCAACTGCAAGTTATTAATATTCTGATCTCTAAAAGATAGTCAATTTATGATAAAGAGATCATTCATATGTTAGCAGACAACTGTGAGAAATAAAACTAAAAATCAACTATGAAAATAAAGTAAAGGCAGCAACTTGAATCTGTCAACTGAAACTACCACTAGATATTTAAGCAAATACACAAACACAAAATCAATCCCGGGCTCAAAAAACCTGCAAAAGAACAATGCTGATCAGCTAAAAAGAAAGGCTGGAAATGAAATAACAAGAAAGTAAATTATGCTGTACATGTTTCAACTAAAAGAAATGCTGAATAGAAATAAGGAAATGCTACACATAAAATACTTTACAAGGCTAACATGAACATGGGCCCTCCATTCATATCATCCAAAAGAGACTCAAGGAATTGGAAACTTCAAAACAGCACTGTTTCTATTACTCCATATGCAGAAAAATACAGTCCAGAGTGCTAGAACAGCACTATAAAAACAGAGTCTTCGAATGCTCTAAAATAACAACAAGTTTATAAAATGCAGCAACTAAAAAGTAACATAAGCGTACGCAGACGCAAGTATTTATAGGCATCTGCAAGATGGCCTAATGCGTAAAGCATAAAACGGAAAATAAACTGAATATCATGCGTATTAAAGGTGCAGTTAACACGTCATATGTTTCATGGTCGAGCTGGAGGTCCTGGTCGTTATGGGCAATGAATCCAACGTTGGATCATGTTCCCCACAGCTTGCAAAACACTGACAAGTCACCTTTTCCACCGACGTGACCCAACAGCTTACGCATCAACGTCAAGCTGCCTTTATTTGACCGTAACTTGACCCCCTTTGACCGGAGGTACAGATGACGTGGCTGGCTGAACTGATAGCACAGGAACCTCGAGCACCTTGATTCCTAAGTGCCCATGTGGCTCATTTGGCAAAATGACACGTGGAACCTTGAGATTAACAAAAAGGCTGCGGGATCATCAGATGGCTGCGGAATCAGCAGATGGCTGCGGAATGCCTGTAAGTATGTCAAAATCTAAACAAAACAGTCACATATTAGCAAAATCCCTAAATCATGCTTAATGCCATCATATGTAATGATCTGGGTGAGTTTATGCAGCAAAATAGAGCAAAAGGAAGAGATGAGTGAGGGAAAACTGTAGGAAATGATGGATAACCAAGTGTAAAGTGGAGACTCTACATACCCCCACTGCGAGGGTATTGCATGTCCTCATGAAATCAAAAACATGGTTCAGTCCACCTGCTGGGATGCCTCTGCTAGGACATCCCGCCTTCTCTTCTTTCTCTGTGTGGCCACATTGACCCTTGGTCTTTTCATCAAACACCTGAATTTTAGATTGATTAAAGCTCTGTTTAATTTTCTGCATCTCTTCTTGAGCTTTTTGTTTTCCTTTTGCCACAAGCCCATATGAAGCATGGTGTTATCTTGGACCATCTTGTCCACATTGCTCTGTATCTTCAGTTTTTCATTTTCTTGTTTGATGTGGCGATTTAGTACCTCTAGTTCAAATATTTCCTGCTTCAGTGATTGGACTTGTTGCTCCAAGGGCTGAGCAGTGCTTGGCCTAGCCACTGCTTGTTCCAGCGTCTCCAGGTAATTATAAACTTTTTGTTGATCCGGGTCAACATCAGGTGACTGCCTTGGGCTATGCTCATACTGAAATTCGGATCCTTGTTCAAATTTAGGCTCATGCTCAAATGGACTTTCCTCACGTGGAGGACTGGTCTCAACATTCTCAGCGTGTGAAGGAGTTTTTTCCAAGTCAGGACTTGTAGCACCTTTTTGAGGTGTGCTCAAGTCAATAAAGAATGATTGTTTACCTTTTGTGGCCCCTACTTTTCTGTTTTGTAATCTGCTGCTCCTTCTCACAGAGGTGGTATTTTGTTTTTCTTTTGGTACTTTTTGCTTTTGTTTTTCCACCTTTTTGGAAAGGGCAGTTTCATGGAGTTGAGCCAATCTTTGTGCTAAGGGTTGAGTGTCTTCCTCACTAGAATTCTCAGGAGTGAGGTAAGTTTCTTGAGCTATGGATTTCCCTTTATCTCTCTTTTGTTTCTTCTTACTCTCTTTTCTCCTTTGAGCAATTTCTTGGGCAAGTTCTGAAAGAGTTTCTGTGATGATTCCTTGAGCTGTTTGATCAGTGTCCATAGCAGGCTCAGGATCAATATCATGTTCAGAATGATGTACATCAGTTTCTTCTTCAATCTGTTCTTGGACAGTTTCCTCTTGGACAACAGTTTCAGGGGTAGCCTCTTTTCTTTTCCTTCTACTCTTTCTAGGCACAGAGGTTTCTCCTGCTTCTTCAAAATGGTTTCTCACAAGGAATCTCTCCCAGGTATCTCTTTTTGTTTTCAACTGTTCCTCTACTAGCATCTTAACAAGACCATGATGACATAGATGTGATTCAATATTTCTTGGGTTCTTTTGGGCCATTGAACACATTTTCTTAAGACTTGAGAGTAGAAAGTATGGGAGGTTAATATCATCTCCTAAGAAATGCATCATGACCTTTGCATGGTAAACATATAAGACTCCAAATCTTCCCTCACAGGTGAAAAATTTTTGCACTAATAAGAGTAAAGTTGTCCATTCCTCCTTAACATAGGAAACATGAATCCCTTTTGTAAAGATGCTGGTATCCATACCTGGGTTCTTTAAGATTTGCTTCCACTGTTGATCTTTAACTGACCAGTTCTTAAACCACCTTTCTCCAGTCTGTGGAAGTGAGGTAGCTTGTGCTATGCTGCTCTCAGTGACTGTGAACTGTAAATCCCCTATCTCCACGTGATTATCTTTTTCTCTGAAGGACCGTGCAAAGGCCTTCGTAACCTCCTTGTGGTAGCCTCTAAACGTCTGGATGCATTGTAACCAATTTGCTTTTTGCAATGCTTCTTTAACCTGAGGATATCCCTCCAGAAACTTTGAACCTTCGGGTTCTGCCCTTAAGAGTTTCCCCATTGGCTCTACGGCTCTGTTCTAAAACACGGCTTCAATAATGGCTTTAACACAGTAAATTCACGGCTCTGTTCTAGAACTTTGTGGAAAAGGAGGTTACACGGCTTCAGCAATAGTTTTAACACAGTGGATTTACGGCCTTAACACAGTGGGTTTACGGCCTTAACACAGAGGATTACGGCCTTTTGATACAGTCGTAACAGACTTTCACTGGTAATCAGAATTAGCAGAGGGGAATAAAACAGAGTATGGTTAATGGTGGCAGCGTAGTGAGCACATCGTGAATGGAATGAAACAGCGTGGAAATGAAACAGCGTGAATGGAATGAAACAGCGTGGAAATGAAATAGCGTGAATGGAATGATATGAGCGTAGGAGGGTAGAAGGGTTATGGAATAATAAATGGAAACGGCTATGTCCTTAGGTTTCGGTTTCAGAGTTACACTTGGCTGCGGGATTATGTCATATAGAGATGTAGTACATTAGGCTACGTCACTTAGGTACGAAACCTTAATGGAAGAAGCAGCCGCAAGCGAAATTCAAAATCGTGGTAATCAAGGACTGATAGACTTGGGAGATACGTGGGCATATGGTCGCATGACTGGTAATCATTACATTTAGTGGCAAGAAACATAACCTAGAAAACTTTGCATAATGAAATAACCGTAAGTTTAGAATTTAAACCATACCTCAGATTCCCGCTTGGATTTGCCTTTGATGACTTGCCACTAACCCTTCACTGATTTATGGCTGTTGCATGACTATTTTCCATTTATTATTGATGACTACTGAGCTGTAAAGAAATTTCAAACAGACTGTGTGTGTTTTTTTTTTTTTTTATGCAGGTGCAGAGGGCTGCGGAATGGCTGAATGGCTGCAGAATCGTCAAACAGCTGCGGAATCTGCAGTGGTAACCTCCGGCTGCACAAAAACAACTTTAGCTATCTAAAAATGACTTTATTGATGGAATGGAATGTAGTGAATGGATGGATGGATGAAAAAAATGAAGTGGAGTGAAAATGAATGAAATGGTGGATGAAATGGTGGTAATGATGAAAATGAAATGGAATAAGGGAAGAAAGAGAGATTTTTTTTTTTTTTTAGAAAACATGAGGTGTCAGGTGACCCTGATTTTCACCTCAGGTTTTCTGCATGAGACTGCCAATCAGAGATTGGTTTTCAGGCTCATACATTTATTCTTTTTTTTTTTTTTTTTTTTTTTTTTTTTTTCAAAAACCAAAGATTAGGCTGATGGAGGAGAAGAATCCTTCTCCACCAACCTGATTGCAGAATCTTCTTTAAACAACTTGATAAACTCTTCTTTTGAGAATGGCTTTTGATAGATCTTCAAGCGATGGCCATTCACAATAAGAGGAGTATGAAATTCATCAATAGTTTTCACTCGAACTGCTCCATTGCTAAAGACTTCATCAATCTCATATGGTCCAAGCCAATGAGTTTGAAACTTTCCTTTGAAGTCTTTGAACTTTGAATCAAACAATAGAGCCCAATCTCCTTTCTGAAACTTTCTTTCTTTGATATGACGATCATGCCATTTAGATCTTTGGTGCTGAACTAGATCGGTCCTTAGAATTGCATCTTGTCTTATTTCATCTAGCTCATTTAGCTGGTCCATTCTGTGTCTTTGAGCTTCTGAGAGGCTCATTCCCAATTGGACTGCCATCTTGAAGGTCTTGATTTGGAACTCAATAGGAAGCAGGACTTCCTTCCCATAAACAAGTTCATAGGGAGAATGTCCTGTTGTGTTCTTCCATGTAGTTCTATAGGCCCATAAGACTTCAGGGAGCCTTTCCGCCCAATCTCTTCTATGAAGATGAATAGTCTTGGTGATAATGCCTTCAAGAACTTTATTGGTAGATTCCACTTGGCCATTGGATTGCGGATGGTATGGAGTAGATGTTCTGTGCTTGATCTTATATTCCTCCATCAGCTTCTCCATCAATTTAGATGTAAACTGGCTGCCCTGATCTGTCACAATTTCCCTTGGAACACCAAAACGAGTGAAAATATCCTCAAAAAGAAATTGAACAACTGAATTTTCAGTGGCAGAAGGTAATGCTTTCGCTTCCACCCACTTAGTAACATAGTCAGTACAAACCAGTATATACTTCTTTTGCTTTGATGGTGTATTAATTGGTCCAACGAAATCTAGAGCCCATTTCTCAAAGGGTTCGATGCATACCTGAGGCTGTAGAGGCATTTCATTTGAAGGAGTTGGTTTCCCAACTCTTTGGCAGCTATCACACCTTCTAACATACTGCTTTGCATCTTTAAAGAGAGAAGGCCAATAATATCCTAGAGAAAGGATTTTATAGGCTGTCCTCTTGTCAGCAAAGTGCCCGCCGCATGGTTCATCATGACATGCCTTCAGGATGTCAGGCATTTCATCTTCCCGAACACACCTTCTGATTATAGAATCTGGCCCTGTTTTGAACAATTCATTAGAAATCCAAGAATAATGTGCACTCTCCTGAATGATTTTCTTTTTCTCATTAGGAAATAAGTGTAGAGGAAGCTTCCCTATAACAAGATAATTAGCCATATCTGCATACCAAGGAGTCTTGGTAGTCACTGCAAACAAGTATTCATCTGGAAACTTATCTTCTACTGGAGAATCTTCATTAGTGTTTTGGATTCTAGACAAGAAATCAGCTACTGTGTTTTGCTTTCCAGGTCTGTCTAACACAGTAATGTTGAATTCTTGTAAAAGTAAAAGCCATCTTGTAACTCTACCATTAGTGACAGGTTTGTTCATTAAATATCTTATGGCAGAGTGATCAGTATGGACAAAGGTTTCATAGCCGGTTATGTAGTGTCTAAACTTATTAATCGCATGTACCACAGCTAGGAACTGTTGGAAATAATACTGAGAGGGGGGGTGAATCAGTATTATCAGATCAATCAAACTTTTCAACTTCATACTCAGAAACATATACGCTACTTCAATTAAGTGAACCCGCGTGTACACGCTACTGTGTCTAATGAAACTCGCGTATATCCATAAATCTTATAATTCAGTTAGCTTAATCTTCAGTAAATGCATCAGATCATTATTAAGCATATTAACAGTAAACAGGTGCAGAATAACAGAACAGAACATCACACAAGAGCCACACACATGAACACAAAGATATAAGGTGGAAACCCAATGTGGGTGAAAACCACCTGCTGCAAGTCATCTCAATCTTCTTCTTAATAAGAAAATCATTTTACAATATTTGTACTGGTGCAGTCTTATACCAGTACGGGAGCTACAACCCCCTTTGCTCTTGTACTAGCCGATCCATTTACTAGTACGCAGGCAGCTACCTGCTACAATGCTCCAAAGATCTCCTTTAGCTTTTGTACTAGCTTAGATACTAGTACGTAGGTGCTTGCCTACAATCTTCTCACCTCCAGGTACCACGTTTCATCAATTTTCAGACTGGATACACTGAAGCACAACACATAATCTGTAAGGCCACTTTTCATCCAATTTTCATACTGGACCCATAACTATCATCAAACTCTGAATCACTGAAACCCTGTTAACAACAGTCACCAGAACACAGAGCAAACACAGAACTCTGTAATAACCATCAGATCCATCTGCAACTTCAAATATTAAGATTTACAATGTATACGCTACTTCAATGAATCAAACCCGCGTGTATATGCGCTTTTATCAAAGCCAACCCGCGTACAGATCTAAAAATAATTTCTCATAACTTGCAGCTGTACCAGACATCAATCATACTCATAATACTTATAGAACAATACATGCGTCAGTATGTAGATCTAGAATAATCATCATAAAGATAGTTCATTTCAAACCATTTGATCCCGATCTCTCCTTAGATCTTGCTCTCCATCAACCGATGAGATCTCTTCTTAGCTCAGATCAAGCAATGCATCATCAACCCATAACCTGCATACTGGATCTAATGCTTCATCAGATATTCAAGACATTTCAGATGCACTTGCCTAATGATTTCCTTCTCCTTATATAGCCTTAGGCCTTGTTCAATACCAAGAGCCAAAACCATAGAAATCCAATACCATCAACTTCAAAACTAGGGATCGACACGCCCGTCGAGACACAATGGTCCGAAACCATAGGCACAACTTCCAAGGACTAACCGCCATGGACCAAAGGTACTTTTCCACATACACGCACTTTTGCTGAAGCCAACCTGCGTGTACACGCGACTTGGGCTTAACGAACCTGCGTGTATGAACTTTCTCTTCTTCTTATAGTCTGATCATCAATTCCTTGCTGCTGACCTTCTGTACTATGATTTGTCATCAGTGAGGTTTGCCATCAAGGACAACACTTATCTCATAATGCCAACAATCTCCCCCTTTGGACTTGATGGCAAAGCTAACTTGTCACACTTAGAATTAGCATCTGATTTCTTTGAGCTGTCCTCCATCAGTCACGTCTGATATCTCTTCTGAAGATTCATCATCTGATTCCTTTGAGCTATCGTCCATCAGTCACATCTGATATCTCGTCTGAAGATTCATCCAGTTATACATAAGTGAGATATTCTTCCATCAGTCACATCTGATATCTCTTCTGAAGATTCATCATCTGATTCCTTTGAGCTATCCTCCATCAGTTACATCTAATATCTCGTCTGAAGATTCATCCAGTTATACATAAGTGAGATATGAGAGGGTTGCCATCAAGTACAACACATGCATCATAATGCCAACAATCTCCCCCTTTGGACTTGATGGCAACAACACCAAATCACTCTCCCCCTTTGACATCAAGGGCAAAGGGTGGACCAAGATATTCTCTTCCTTTGCTGAATCATTCCACTGTACATACTCCCCCTGAGTACCTGCTGAAATCTCTGAATAATCTCCCCCTTTGTATATGCCAAGGTGTACCAATCTGTCAATGCTCCCCTGAGTACATGCCAAGTCTCTGTACTGCTGAAGTGTGTTGTTCATGCTCTTCCTGACTGTAGGCAAGATCTGCATAAGATGTTCTTCAAGAAGAACATGACTCTATACATCATAAAAGACCTTCCTATCACCATAGACTCATACATACATCCATCTCTCAATTAAGTGAGGATATACAAAAATTGACTCATCCACCCAACCAAGTGGGATACATCAAAAGTTTACATATGACAACCAATCATATTGCATCAATCATCCCAGGCATAGTGGGGAAACCAAAATAGGCCGTTACATGACCTTGACACCATGAAAGAGATACCACAAAAGAGATATATGACATAGAGACGAAATAACTAGACCAAGACTTATGAAAGTCACCAGCAGCATCTGATAATCACCATTCAGATCAGCAACCAAGAGATCCTTCTGTTCTCCTTTCGCCTTTGTTCCTCCTGAAATCAACACCAAATGTGAACTAGAACCAAAAGCTTTAAGATAATGCCAACAATGCATCATTGGAAGATTATCTGCTTCCCCTGAACCTGTGCCAGATGATTTCTGTCAGACCTATATCAGACTTTCTGCAACCAACATCTGTCCCTGCTGATTTCCTTCAAATCTCCATATATGCGTCTGTATACACATAAACAAGCGTATATACGCAGATATCCCTTAAGCAACACGCGTACACCATATACGCGACTATCCCCTGTAAAACGGCGTATGCACGCGGATATCCTTTAAACAACACGCGTACACAAATTTCCATATCAGCAACCTGTAAATGTCCTGTAGAGAATAGGTCATCAACCTATAACAAGGTATGTCTGCATCAATTCATCCCTTTGAACAGAATTCAGAGTCATTCACATTGTATCATGTGTGAAACCACCATAGCCATTTCATCAAGCTCTACATGATCTAAGTATCATTACTTGGGAACATCTGCATCAAAACCTATCATCATATAGATAAGAACTCATCACCATGTCTCCAATAAAGAAGCTTTGAGTAGTCATCCATGTATCAGCATTATGTATCTTGAGCTCAAGCTCATTTGACAAAACTTCTTGATATCATCAACAGCAACAATCCTTATCCACAAGAGTGCCTGAATCATAACTGTATGATTTTTATGCATATGACAACAGCAGTATATGAGTGACCCATCATCAAGTGAGGAAGATATATATTCAAACTTTGTACTTCTCCTTGTCCTTATGAAGATCACCATGTAAGCACCATATATGCATCATCAAAGAATCATCCATAAATCTGATCTGAACATCAATTATGTAACCCCAAGAATCATATGAGATTTTATCATAGACAACTTACAACCACATCATAGCAAGATATACCATATAAGAATCATCACCAAGGATTATTAACCATAATGCCAACAATGAATTACTAAAGGCATATGCTCCCCCTCAACCAGTGCCCTCTGTTAGATCTGATCATGCATAAGCATCAAAACATCATCATCCTCAAGTTAGGATCAAAACACTTCTAGACATCATACAAACAACAAAACATTTCCACATATCCTCAGCAGACTGTAACCAATAGAGCAAATAATAGACTGAATCATATCAGATCCTTTTTCTGATCCTGTTCCCACTGCTTTTCCTCAGACTGACATATACGCGACTTTGCAGTGTCTAACTCGCGTATATACGCGACTTCCCTTTAAGGAACTTGCGTATGAGATTCAGGACACTGAAGTTTTACACTTTCAGCCCCCCCTGAGTCTGATATGTCTGTGCTGTGCTGTGTCTCAGTACATTGTGCTGACTGTACTTCCTTCTTCCTCCATATCTTCAAGTGTGATGAGGTTTTCTCCTTTTGGTGTGATGTCCATCCTTTGTTCCTGCATTTCTTTTCTATATGTCCAAGCGTGTTACATGCATAACATCTTACATATTTCATATTCCTCCTGTAGCAATCAGCAGCTTTGTGACCAAACATATTGCAAGCAAAGCAATATCCATTAAAGTACCTTGAGTGTGATGATCTTTCTGCATGATGGTCTTGAACCCTTCTTCTTCTACATCTAGCTGCAACATGTCCAAGATTATGACATACATAACATTCAACATTATTCATAGGAGGAGTAAAAGATTTTCTTTGAGGAGTCTCTTTCCTTGATTGTTGATCTTTCATCTCCTTGTCGATCATTTTAGTTTTCTCTTTAGAGTTCCTTGCCTCACCTTGTGAGCTAGATTCACCTTCAACAGATTCATGAAAACCAAGACCAGTCTTGATAGCAGGAGACCTTTGACTACTAAGAATATCATCCAAGACTTTAGAACTATCTTGAAATCGTAACAGTTTATCCTTTTCTTCTAATTTACCTTTCAAGATATTTACCTCAACTTGAAGTTGTTCCTCCTTTTCTAGACATTGCTTCTTCATGTCTTCTTCAACTTTCTTTCCTTCTTCCAACTGATGCCTTAATTTGAGAATCTCCTTTTCTTGTTCTTCATTCACTTCCTGCTGCATTTGACGAACTCTGAAAGCACATTCCAATTGTGATTTTAAGCTGATGACTTCGTTGTCTTGTTTTTCAATTGCTTGGTGTAGATCTTCATTCTTCTTCCTTGATTCTTCAAGATCTCCCTTTAGAGAGAGGATTGTGGCTTCAAGATTTTCATAGTAGCTGGATCTATCTTTGAGTTTCTTGATGGTTGTGCTTCTTTCGTTGACTTCTTTTCTTAATGATGTCACTTCATGCTGCAATTTTTGACATTGGTTTTCCTTGTCCTTGAGTAGCTTTCTTACCTTGTTTCCTTCTTCTAGTTGGGCCTTTAGTTTGGTAACTTCTTCTTTGAAAGCACATTCCCTTTTGTTCAATAGATCTTGTTGATCTTTAACTTTGTCTGTAAGCCTTCTAAACACTGCCTCTATTTGATACTTTTCTTGCTCACCCATAAAAGCATGTTCAGTAGTTTCACTATCACTTCCATCACTTTCACAAGGAAATATAGCAGGAACATCAGAGGATAACACATTCATACCTGATAATGATTCTGAATCTGATTCTGAATCTGAAGAGCCTCTTATACCTAATCCCCAATCGATTCTCCCACTGTCATAGTCCTTCTGAGATGTCTTCTTCTTCTTATGAGCTTTCTTCTTAAGCTTCTTTCCCATTGTTCCACGGATCTCCTTCAAGCGATCAAGCTTCTATCAAAGGACCTGCTCTGATACCAATTGTTGGAAATAATACTGAGAGGGGGGGTGAATCAGTATTATCAGATCAATCAAACTTTTCAACTTCATACTCAGAAACATATACGCTACTTCAATTAAGTGAACCCACGTGTACACGCTACTGTGTCTAATGAAACTCGCGTATATCCATAAATCTTATAATTCAGTTAGCTTAATCTTCAGTAAATGCATCAGATCATTATTAAGCATATTAACAGTAAACAGGTGCAGAATAACAGAACAGAACATCACACAAGAGCCACACACATGAACACAAAGATATAAGGTGGAAACCCAATGTGGGTGAAAACCACCTGCTGCAAGTCATCTCAATCTTCCTCTTAATAAGAAAATCCTTTTACAATATTTGTACTGGTGCAGTCTTATACCAGTACGGGAGCTACAACCCCCTTTGCTCTTGTACTAGCCGATCCATTTACTAGTACGCAGGCTGCTACCTGCTACAATGCTCCAAAGATCTCCTTTAGCTTTTGTACTAGCTTAGATACTAGTACGTAGGTGCTTGCCTACAATCTTCTCACCTCCAGGTACCACGTTTCATCAATTTTCAGACTGGATACACTGAAGCACAACACATAATCTGAAAGGCCACTTTTCATCCAATTTTCATACTGGACCCATAACTATCATCAAACTCTGAATCACTGAAACCCTGTTAACAACAGTCACCAGAACACAGAGCAGACACAGAACTCTGTAATAACCATCAGATCCATCTGCAACTTCAAATATTAAGATTTACAATGTATACGCTACTTCGATGAATCAAACCCGCGTGTATACGCGCTTTTATCAAAGCCAACCCGCGTACAGATCTAAAAATAATTTCTCATAACTTGCAGCTGTACCAGACATCAATCATACTCATAATACTTATAGAACAATACATGCGTCAGTATGTAGATCTAGAATAATCATCATAAAGATAGTTCATTTCAAACCATTTGATCCCGATCTCTCCTTAGATCTTGCTCTCCATCAACCGATGAGATCTCTTCTTAGCTCAGATCAAGCAATGCATCATCAACCCATAACCTGCATACTGGATCTAATGCTTCATCAGATATTCAAGACATTTCAGATGCACTTGCCTAATGATTTCCTTCTCCTTATATAGCCTTAGGCCTTGTTCAATACCAAGAGCCAAAACCATAGAAATCCAATACCATCAACTTCAAAACTAGGGATCGACACGCCCGTCGAGACACAATGGTCCGAAACCATAGGCACAACTTCCAAGGACTAACCGCCATGGACCAAAGGTACTTTTCCACATACACGCGCTTTTGCTGAAGCCAACCTGCGTGTACACGCGACTTGGGCTTAACGAACCTGCGTGTATGAACTTTCTCTTCTTCTTATAGTCTGATCATCAATTCCTTGCTGCTGACCTTCTGTACTATGATTTGTCATCAGTGAGGTTTGCCATCAAGGACAACACTTATCTCATAATGCCAACAATCTCCCCCTTTGGACTTGATGGCAAAGCTAACTTGTCACACTTAGAATTAGCATCTGATTTCTTTGAGCTGTCCTCCATCAGTCACGTCTGATATCTCTTCTGAAGATTCATCATCTGATTCCTTTGAGCTATCGTCCATCAGTCACATCTGATATCTCATCTGAAGATTCATCCAGTTATACATAAGTGAGATATTCTTCCATCAGTCACATCTGATATCTCTTCTGAAGATTCATCATCTGATTCCTTTGAGCTATCCTCCATCAGTTACATCTAATATCTTGTCTGAAGATTCATCCAGTTATACATAAGTGAGATATGAGAGGGTTGCCATCAAGTACAACACATGCATCATAATGCCAACAATCTCCCCCTTTGGACTTGATGGCAACAACACCAAATCACTCTCCCCCTTTGACATCAAGGGCAAAGGGTGGACCAAGATATTCTCTTCCTTTGCTGAATCATTCCACTGTCCATACTCCCCCTGAGTACCTGCTGAAATCTCTGAATAATCTCCCCCTTTGTATATGCCAAGGTGTACCAATCTGTCAATGCTCCCCCTGAGTACATGCCAAGTCTCTGTACTGCTGAAGTGTGCTGTTCATGCTCTTCCTGACTGTAGGCAAGATCTGCATAAGATGTTCTTCAAGAAGAACATGACTCTATACATCATAAAAGACCTTCCTATCACCATAGACTCATACATACATCCATCTCTCAATTAAGTGAGGATATACAAAAATTGACTCATCCACCCAACCAAGTGGGGATACATCAAAAGTTTACATATGACAACCAATCATATTGCATCAATCATCCCAGGCATAGTGGGGAAACCAAAATAGGCCGTTACATGACCTTGACACCATGAAAGAGATACCACAAAAGAGATATATGACATAGAGACGAAATAACTAGACCAAGACTTATGAAAGTCACCAGCAGCATCTGATAATCACCATTCAGATCAGCAACCAAGAGATCCTTCTGTTCTCCTTTCGCCTTTGTTCCTCCTGAAATCAACACCAAATGTGAACTAGAACCAAAAGCTTTAAGATAATGCCAACAATGCATCATTGGAAGATTATCTGCTTCCCCTGAACCTGTGCCAGATGATTTCTGTCAGACCTATATCAGACTTTCTGCAACCAACATCTGTCCCTGCTGATTTCCTTCAAATCTCCATATACGCGTCTGTATACACATAAACAAGCGTATATACGTAGATATCCCTTAAGCAACACGCGTACACCATATACGCGACTATCCCCTGTAAAACGGCGTATGCACGCGGATATCCTTTAAACAACACGCGTACACAAATTTCCATATCAGCAACCTGTAAATGTCCTGTAGAGAATAGGTCATCAACCTATAACAAGGTATGTCTGCATCAATTCATCCCTTTGAACAGAATTCAGAGTCATTCACATTGTATCATGTGTGAAACCACCATAGCCATTTCATCAAGCTCTACATGATCTAAGTATCATTACTTGGGAACATCTGCATCAAAACCTATCATCATATAGATAAGAACTCATCACCATGTCTCCAATAAAGCAGCTTTGAGTAGTCATCCATGTATCAGCATTATGTATCTTGAGCTCAAGCTCATTTGACAAAACTTCTTGATATCATCAACAGCAACAATCCTTATCCACAAGAGTGCCTGAATCATAACTGTATGATTTTTATGCATATGACAACAGCAGTATATGAGTGACCCATCATCAAGTGAGGAAGATATATATTCAAACTTTGTACTTCTCCTTGTCCTTATGAAGATCACCATGTAAGCACCATATATGCATCATCAAAGAATCATCCATAAATCTGATCTGAACATCAATTATGTAACCCCAAGAATCATATGAGATTTTATCATAGACAACTTACAACCACATCATAGCAAGATATACCATATAAGAATCATCACCAAGGATTATTAACCATAATGCCAACAATGAATTACTAAAGGCATATGCTCCCCCTCAACCAGTGCCCTCTGTTAGATCTGATCATGCATAAGCATCAAAACATCATCATCCTCAAGTTAGGATCAAAACACTTCTAGACATCATACAAACAACAAAACATTTCCACATATCCTCAGCAGACTGTAACCAATAGAGCAAATAATAGACTGAATCATATCAGATCCTTTTTCTGATCCTGTTCCCACTGCTTTTCCTCAGACTGACATATACGCGACTTTGCAGTGTCTAACTCGCGTATATACGCGACTTCCCTTTAAGGAACTTGCGTATGAGATTCAGGACACTGAAGTTTTACACTTTCGGCCCCCCCTGAGTCTGATATGTCTGTGCTGTGCTGTGTCTCAGTACATTGTGCTGACTGTACTTCCTTCTTCCTCCATATCTTCAAGTGTGATGAGGTTTTCTCCTTTTGGTGTGATGTCCATCCTTTGTTCCTGCATTTCTTTGCTATATGTCCAAGCGTGTTACATGCATAACATCTTACATATTTCATATTCCTCCTGTAGCAATCAGCAACTTTGTGACCAAACATATTGCAAGCAAAGCAATATCCATTAAAGTACCTTGAGTGTGATGATCTTTCTGCATGATGGTCTTGAATCCTTCTTCTTCTACATCTAGCTGCAACATGTCCAAGATTATGACATACATAACATTCAACATTATTCATAGGAGGAGTAAAAGATTTTCTTTGAGGAGTCTCTTTCCTTGATTGTTGATCTTTCATCTCCTTGTCGATCATTTTAGTTTTCTCTTTAGAGTTCCTTGCCTCACCTTGTGAGCTAGATTCACCTTCAACAGATTCATGAAAACCAAGACCAGTCTTGATAGCAGGAGACCTTTGACTACTAAGAATATCATCCAAGACTTTAGAACTATCTTGAAATCGTAACAGTTTATCCTTTTCTTCTAATTTACCTTTCAAGATATTTACCTCAACTTGAAGTTGTTCCTCCTTTTCTAGACATTGCTTCTTCATGTCTTCTTCAACTTTCTTTCCTTCTTCCAACTGATGCCTTAATTTGAGAATCTCCTTTTCTTGTTCTTCATTCACTTCCTGCTGCATTTGACGAACTCTGAAAGCACATTCCAATTGTGATTTTAAGCTGATGACTTCGTTGTCTTGTTTTTCAATTGCTTGGTGTAGATCTTCATTCTTCTTCCTTGATTCTTCAAGATCTCCCTTTAGAGAGAGGATTGTGGCTTCAAGATTTTCATAGTAGCTGGATCTATCTTTGAGTTTCTTGATGGTTGTGCTTCTTTCGTTGACTTCTTTTCTTAATGATGTCACTTCATGCTGCAATTTTTGACATTGGTTTTCCTTGTCCTTGAGTAGCTTTCTTACCTTGTTTCCTTCTTCTAGTTGGGCCTTTAGTTTGGTAACTTCTTCTTTGAAAGCACATTCCCTTTTGTTCAATAGATCTTGTTGATCTTTAACTTTGTCTGTAAGCCTTCTAAATACTGCCTCTATTTGATACTTTTCTTGCTCACCCATAAAAGCATGTTCAGTAGTTTCACTATCACTTCCATCACTTTCACAAGGAAATATAGCAGGAACATCAGAGGATAACACATTCATACCTGATAATGATTCTGAATCTGATTCTGAATCTGAAGAGCCTCTTATACCTAATCCCCAATCGATTCTCCCACTGTCATAGTCCTTCTGAGATGTCTTCTTCTTCTTATGAGCTTTCTTCTTAAGCTTCTTTCCCATTGTTCCACGGATCTCCTTCAAGCGATCAAGCTTCTATCAAAGGACCTGCTCTAATACCAATTGTTGGAAATAATACTGAGAGGGGGGGTGAATCAGTATTATCAGATCAATCAAACTTTTCAACTTCATACTCAGAAACATATACGCTACTTCAATTAAGTGAACCCGCGTGTACACGCTACTGTGTCTAATGAAACTCGCGTATATCCATAAATCTTATAATTCAGTTAGCTTAATCTTCAGTAAATGCACCAGATCATTATTAAGCATATTAACAGTAAACAGGTGCAGAATAACAGAACAGAACATCACACAAGAGCCACACACATGAACACAAAGATATAAGGTGGAAACCCAATGTGGGTGAAAACCACCTGCTGCAAGTCATCTCAATCTTCCTCTTAATAAGAAAATCCTTTTACAATATTTGTACTGGTGCAGTCTTATACCAGTACGGGAGCTACAACCCCCTTTGCTCTTGTACTAGCCGATCCATTTACTAGTACGCAGGCAGCTATCTGCTACAATGCTCCAAAGATCTCCTTTAGCTTTTGTACTAGCTTAGATACTAGTACGTAGGTGCTTGCCTACAATCTTCTCACCTCCAGGTACCACGTTTCATCAATTTTCAGACTGGATACACTGAAGCACAACACATAATCTGTAAGGCCACTTTTCATCCAATTTTCATACTGGACCCATAACTATCATCAAACTCTGAATCACTGAAACCCTGTTAACAACAGTCACCAGAACACAGAGCAGACACAGAACTCTGTAATAACCATCAGATCCATCTGCAACTTCAAATATTAAGATTTACAATGTATACGCTACTTCGATGAATCAAACCCGCGTGTATACGCGCTTTTATCAAAGCCAACCCGCGTACAGATCTAAAAATAATTTCTCATAACTTGCAGCTGTACCAGACATCAATCATACTCATAATACTTATAGAACAATACATGCGTCAGTATGTAGATCTAGAATAATCATCATAAAGATAGTTCATTTCAAACCATTTGATCCCGATCTCTCCTTAGATCTTGCTCTCCATCAACCGATGAGATCTCTTCTTAGCTCAGATCAAGTAATGCATCATCAACCCATAACCTGCATACTGGATCTAATGCTTCATCAGATATTCAAGACATTTCAGATGCACTTGCCTAATGATTTCCTTCTCCTTATATAGCCTTAGGCCTTGTTCAATACCAAGAGCCAAAACCATAGAAATCCAATACCATCAACTTCAAAACTAGGGATCGACACGCCCGTCGAGACACAATGGTCCGAAACCATAGGCACAACTTCCAAGGACTAACCGCCATGGACCAAAGGTACTTTTCCACATACACGCGCTTTTGCTGAAGCCAACCTGCGTGTACACGCGACTTGGGCTTAACGAACCTGCGTGTATGAACTTTCTCTTCTTCTTATAGTCTGATCATAAATTCCTTGCTGCTGACCTTCTGTACTATGATTTGTCATCAGTGAGGTTTGCCATCAAGGACAACACTTATCTCATAATGCCAACAGGAACTCTTTTTCTGTAACAGTATAATTTAACTCAGTGGGAGTCAAATTCTTACTTGTGTAATAAATGGCATAAGGGATCAAATCCTTTTGTCCCAAAACAGCTCCTAGAGCTATATCTGAAGCATCAGTAGAAATGTGGAAAGGGAGTTTCCAATTTGGCCCCCTTAAGATGGGTGCTTCAGATATTCTAGTCTTTAAAGCTTCAAAAGCAGATTGACACTCAGGATCCCACTTGAACTCACAGTCCTTGGTAAGCAATTTGAAAAGAGGGGATGCTATCTTAGTGAAGTTTTCAATAAATCTTCTGTAATACCCAGTAAACCCAAGAAAACTTCTAACATCCTTCTGGCAATTTGGAATAGGTAACTTAGAGATGACTTCAACTTTGGATCTATCAACCTTAATCCCATCTCCTGAAATATGATGTCCTAAAACAATCCCTTCAGTAAACATCATAAAACACTTTTCATGACTTAAAGAAAGATTTGTTTCCTTACATCTTACCAGTACTTTTTCCAAATTTTCCAAAGCTTCTTCAAATGTATTACCATAAACTGTGAAATCGTCCATGTATACCTCTACACAATCATGAATCAGATCTGAAAAGATTCCTAGTACAGCCCTTTGAAATGTAGCGGGTGCATTGCATAATCCAAAAGGGAGTACTCGGTAGGCAAAAGTTCCCCAAGGACAAGTAAATGTGGTTTTGTCTTGATCTTCAGGTGCTACCTGAATTTGGTTATACCCACTAAAACCATCCAAGAATGAGAAATACTTTTTACCTGCTAAAGTGTCTAGTACCTGATCAATAAAAGGTAGAGGGAAATGATCCTTTAAGGTTGCCTTGTTTAATTCTCGATAATCAATGCAAACTCTCCATTTACCATTCTTTTTGGGCACTATAACCAAGGGAGAAACCCATTGGCTATCTGAAATGGGGTAAATGAAGTTTACCTTGAGCAATTTCTGAAGTTCTTCTTTCACGATTTCCCTAAGGTTTGGATTCATCCGTCTTTGTGGTTTCCTAATAGGTCTGCTGTTTTCTTCAATATAGATGTGATGAATACAAGTCTTAGGATCGATTCCTTTCATGTCAGTGTATTCCCATGCAAAGGCAGTGGAATGTTTTTGCAACAGTTTGGTTAATTCTTCTTGTTGTGGTCTTTCCAAGTTTTTGTTAATGTTCAATGTTTTTCCTGGAAGGATTTCAACTGTAGAACTACCAAACTCTTCCATTGAGAAGAGAGACATCTGTCTAGAGGAGAGATATTCAATGTCTGAATCTATCTGAAAATGTGCAGAGTCATATTCTAAAGATACTTCAAAATTTTCTAATGTATTTAGAATTTGACTGTCCTCACTAATCTCAGAGATGGTTAGAACAGGTTGAATAGTATCTTCATCCTCTACCCATTCATCTTCTCCTATTTCTGTTATTGCCTTTGCTGGAGGGTACAAGTTGAATTTCTTGGTAGAATTACCATCTGATATATACATGTCTCCAGACCTACAACTGATGAAGGCATCAGCTGTTGCTAGCCAAGGTCTTCCTAAGATAAGAGGATGTCCTCCTAGATTGTTCTTGGGAGTTAAAATCATAAAATCAACTGGATATTCCCAAGAATCTAGAGAGACTGGAATGTCTTCCAATACACCATCAGGTTTAATGATTGATCTATCTGCAAGTTGCAGCAAAGTAGGTGTAAAGAGAAGGTTAGGAAGCTTTAACTGATCCATGGTCTGTCTACTCATGATGTTGATCGCGGCTCCTAAGTCAATCAAAGTATTTGGGATTTCAACCCCATTAATATGAGTTTTGACAATAGGACTACCGGGATCCACATACTTTTGCATGGTAATCTTAGCCATCATAATGTCTGCAATTTTTCCAACTAGATGTATCCTTTTGGTATCTCTGGTTCTTTTTACTGTTTTCTTCAAACTCAACTCCTTTATTGTCTTTGCTAGAATGGGAATTTCCTTAATGGCTTGTAACAAGGGGATCTTGATACAGACATTCTTCAATTCATCTAGAAAGCTATAGTCAGGCAACCAAATTTGCTTTTCCACCCCTTTGTCAATTTGCAATCTTTCAGGAAAAGGAGGTGTAGCTAAAGATGTAGGTTGCTCAACTATGGGAGTTGTAGAGATTGATTCTTTTTCTTTTTGGATATTTTGGTTTTGAAGTGATACTTCAGAACCTTTATTGACTTTGAGAGATTCTTCCTCAGAAATGCTTGGTTGTTGGGCACTTGTAGAAGGTTGATCTAAGATTCTACCTGATCTGAGTTGTACTTCATTGAGAGGAACAACCATATAGGTAGGGAATGGTTGACCTTCCATCATGTAAGCATTTTGAGGGTTCCTATTATTCGGATTTGGTAATGGCTGAGAGGGAAGTTGATTTGATTTCTGCTGGGAGAGTTGAGAATTTTGATTTTGTGGAGGAGGTTGTTGTTGTTGAGGGTATGGCAATGATAGTTGTTGACCTTGATTTGGAAGTTGTGGAGCTTGCTGATTCTGAAATGATGGAGGATATTGATAGAATTGAGCAAGTCTCGCATAAGGATTTTGCATGCTTTGCATCCATGCTTGAAAAGCATTTTGAGGTTGAGGCCAAGGTTGTTGCCAAGGATTCCAATTTGGTTGGAATTGAGAATTCATAGAGTTGTTAAACCCTTGATTCTGTTGTCCCTGCCAAGGTCTCCTTGCAATAAAACAGAGAGATTCAAGTGTATCTGGATCTTCTTGAAAGACTGCTTTGAGGCCAGGAATTGAAGGACAATCCTTGGTCTCATGAGTTTCTGAGCAAATTACACATGTTTCTACAACGTGTGCATCTAAGGGACATTCCCTTAAAGCATGTTTCTTTCTACACTTCGGGCAAAAGATAGCCAAAGCCTCAGCTTCTGCTTTTTGTTTATTGTGAATCTTAAGGGTATCAAGTTGTTCACTAAGACTCCCTAAGATGTCAGTTTTAAATTCATCAAGCATACTGCCGATTTCAGCCCTACTCACTGATCCTGTTGCAGATTTATTTGCCCTAAGGAGAGAAGGATCTCTAGGCCCTTTTTGAGTTTTTGATTTGCCCCTTGAGAGATGGATACAAAGTTCTGCTATATCATTGAGAGAAAGTTGAGAAATATCCCCTTTCCCCATCATGTTTAAGATGTCTATCCATTCATCCCTAATGGCTTTTAATAAGAGGGCTTTTAAGGTCTCTTCATCCAAGGTACTCATTTTTGCTCTCTTCAAGTTATATTGAAATCTTTCAAGTAAATCTTCTAAGCTCTCATCTTCTCTTTGCATCATTTTAAATACCTCGTCCTTGTGATTAGTAGGCATACAATAGTCCAAATACCTATCCAAAAAGGTTTGTTTCATTTCATCCCAAGTCCTAATGGATTGAGTGAGTAACCCCATGAACCATTTTAAAGCTTGATCTTTTAATGTTGAGGGGAACAATTTGAGTTTCTGAGTATCATCCAGATAGTCATAAGTTCGACACACAACTTCAAACTCAAATAAGAATGTTTCAGGGTCCTTAGTCCTTAACCCATGGAAGTTAGGGAGGACAGATGGTGATATGTTTTTCATGGTGGCTCGGGAATCCTCATTAACAATGGGAAACCCAAATGAATTATCCCCATCACTATTTCCTCCTCCAATGGGACCTCTACCTCCTCCATTATTATTGTTATTTCCTCCTCCTCCTCTACCTCTACCTCTACCACCTCCTTCTTCCTCTGCCATGATGATTCTCCTAGGGATTTCAAAATCTTCTGGTTCCTCTACAAAGGGTGAATGAGAAGAGATTTCTCCTTCTTCTTCAGGTGATTCTACTTCCTCAATTACAATTGGTCTTCCTGTGGGAGAAAGAGAAGAGTCTCTTCCTGGTTCAAACTCAATAGAAGGTGTAGGAGAGTCAACTCTTGGCTCTTGAATTCCAGGAATTCTAGGACTAGGAGTTTCGGTTGGAGATAAGGGAGGTGTCTCTTGTCTATCCCTTGAAGCAGATGGACTTGTAAAAATTGAACTTCGAGCTCTAGCTAAAAACCTTCCCCTAGAATCTCTAGCTCTATGCATGTCATTTTTTTATTTTTCTTCAAGTCAAGTTAATAGTTCTTTTTCTGATCTTCCAGGTCACTCTAGGTGCAAGAAGAGAGCATACTCAAGAAACTACTAAATCAATAAATTTCTCTTTTCTGATCCTCCAGATCACTTTGAAGTGCAAGAGGAGAGCATACTTTGATAGGTTATCAACTTCTTTCCTTGAAATTTTTATGTTTTTTTTTTCTAAGAATATGGCTACTTAATTTCACTTTCCCCGGCAACGGCGCCAAAATGTTTAGTCAATTTAGTGTTTCTAAATTGATGTCATTAATTGTCAACCCAGGGCTCGTAAGCTGATGAAGTGAAGGTGTACTATATGTACTTAAGCAACCTCTTAGAGCTTTTTGTCGTTTTGGGGGTGTTGTTTGTGGTTAATTTATCTTCCTAAGATGGAGTGATGATTATAAACAGATGAGTGAAAGTGTGTGTAAGGTGAATTCTAGATGAGTGAGAGTGTGTGATTAGTGGTTTCTAACTACTTGCTGAAAAGGAAAAGCTTGAAGGAAATAAATAAATTAAAATGAACTGAAAGCAAAGAACCACTTTCTAATGGCATTAGACACCATTCATGCTGCTGCAAATAAAGGTAAGAAAATCACTTAAAAGACCAATGATAATGTTTATCTCTTCCTAACTCTCTGCCTCTAACACATAGTACTGTGTAAGACACGATTAGGAAGTAGCTAAAGATAAGTCTAAGAAATGATAACAAATGAGAAAAATCTACTTTAAAGACTAGTTATAATGTTTTGCTCTTTCTAACTCTCTGCCTCTAACACATAGTACTGTGTAAGACACGATTAGAAAGTAGTTAAAGATTAGTCTAAAAAGCACCCAAAGCCAACTGCAAGTTATTAATATTCTGATCTCTAAAAGATAGTCAATTTATGATAAAGAGATCATTCATATGTTAGCAGACAACTGTGAGAAATAAAACTAAAAATCAACTATGAAAATAAAGTAAAGGCAGCAACTTGAATCTGTCAACTGAAACTACCACTAGATATTTAAGCAAATACACAAACACAAAATCAATCCCGGGCTCAAAAAACCTGCAAAAGAACAATGCTGATCAGCTAAAAAGAAAGGCTGGAAATGAAATAACAAGAAAGTAAATTATGCTGTACATGTTTCAACTAAAAGAAATGCTGAATAGAAATAAGGAAATGCTGCACATAAAATACTTTACAAGGCTAACATGAACAGGGGCCCTCCATTCATATCATCCAAAAGAGACTCAAGGAATTGGAAACTTCAAAACAACACTGTTTCTATTACTCCATATGCAGAAAAATACAGTCCAGAGTGTTAGAACAGCACTATAAAAACAGAGTCTTCGAATGCTCTAAAATAACAACAAGTTTATAAAATGCAGCAACTAGAAAGTAGCATAAGCGTACGCAGACGCAAGTATTTATAGGCATCTGCAAGATGGCCTAATGCGTAAAGCATAAAACGGAAAATAAATTGAATATCATGCGTATTAAAGGTGCAGTTAACACGTCATATGTTTCATGGTCGAGCTGGAGGTCCTGGTCGTTATGGGCAATGAATCCAGCGTTGGATCATGTTCCCCACATCTTGCAAAACACTGACAAGTCACCTTTTCCACCGACGTGACCCAACAGCTTACGCATCAACGTCAAGCTGCCTTTATTTGACCGTAACTTGACCCCCTTTGACCGGAGGTACAGATGACGTGGCTGGCTGAACTGATAGCACAGGAACCTCGAGCACCTTGATTCCTAAGTGCCCATGTGGCTCATTTGGAAAAATGACACGTGGAACCTTGAGATTAACAAAAAGGCTGCGGGATCATCAGATGGCTGCGGAATCAGCAGATGGCTGCGGAATGCCTGTAAGTATGTCAAAATCTAAACAAAACAGTCACATATTAGCAAAATCCCTAAATCATGCTTAATGCCATCATATGTAATGATCTGGGTGAGTTTATGCAGCAAAATAGAGCAAAAGGGAGAGATGAGTGAGGAAAAACTGTAGGAAATGATGGATAACCAAGTGTAAAGTGGAGACTCTACAATACCCTCTTTACATTTTAAAATTTTTTTGATCTTTTGAAAAATATGGAACCTTTGCAGCATGGAAAGGATGATCATATTTGGCATTTTGACAGTCAATCATGAAATATGACACCTATTGGTATAGGAACCTAACAAAGGGCAGAATGAAAATGGCTTTCTTACAACCCCAGATTCCATTCCGTAAATTACCATCTGATTACAAGAAGATTGTGTTTTCATTTGACACCAGTCAAATCCATCCAATTGACCATATGGACATGCACAAACAGATTGGTGAGATGGTGTTTTCTACTATGACAAATACATCCATGTATCTTTCTAAACTTAGGACTACTCTATCAAATGTTCAGTCCAAACTTAAGTTAGAAAAGATATCCTCTCTAGCTAAAGACAACAGAATAAAATCACTAGAGGTTTTTTTGGTTAAAGTGGGATATGATCCCTAGGATGTAAAAGTTGTAGAACTACTCCTTAAGAAGAAAGATGCAGACATTGCTGCATTGAAGAAACAGTTGAAGTTGCCTTCAACGAAAGATACTCTAACCAAAGATATGAAAGAAAGTGAACAAAAAAAGGAGGATATGCTCAAGCTTATCATTGAGAAGAATATAAAGTTGAAGAAAATGGAAGAGTAGATTGAAGAGCTATTAAAGGAGAAGGAAACATCACAACTTTCCATGGTGCTCATCATAGCAGTCCCAATAGCAATTGCAGGTACAAAGCCTAGTTCAACATCTACAGCCATTGAGTCTACATCAACAACAACTGACCCAACTAGATTATCACAAGAACTGTCAATATAGAAGCAAGAAAACCAGAAGTTACTTCAGAAATTTCAAAACTGGGAATTGCAGAAAGTGAAAAATGATACTAAGTATTTGGAATAAATGCAGAAGACTCACAAGTTGGAACTTAAAATCCAAAAATTGGAGAGTGAGTCACTAATGGTAGACACTTTGGCTCATTCCAAGGAAAGTATTTGGACAAAAATCAGTCAATCCATGACAGATGTATGGCCAACCATACAAATTATTTTTGAGCAAAAAGAACTCATTACTAGGTGCAGACCAGTGATTGAAGAACAAAAAGCCTTGAAGACCAAGCCAGTAGAAGCCATAGATATGATCAAGGTTTTAAATTCAAAGAGAAAATAGGATTTAGAATAAATAAAAATCTCTGACTGAACAACCACCATTTTAGAGATCAAAAAGTTATTGCAGAAAAGGAATTTGATCAATAAAATGGAAACTAAGTGTCAAACCCTGGAGATTTATGTCAAGAGTTTTCATTCCAAATTTAATGTTTTAAATCAGAAAGGATTGCCAAGTTTGGTAGGTTTGAATGATAAGTTGATTAGATTAGATGATTATTGCAAGGATTTATATGCTATTGTAGTAGACAAAGCCAAATTTGCAGGAGTGAAAGGACATATAATAGGGAGGACTTTTCTAAAAGCCTTGGAATATGATTTAACCATCTTACATGAAATCAAGCACTTGTTTCTAACCAAGACTAATTTCGAAAGATATATAGAGGTGGATGAAACGTTTAGGAAGATGGTAGATGTAGAAATCCCAAGTGAACAAAGATGGGATCATTTGTGTGAAACAATTGAGTAATTCCTCATTGTGGCAGTAGAACAACTCATCAGTGTTTTCAGGATAGCTCGTCAGTGTTTTCAAGCCATATCATCAACAAATTCCCAAAGGATAGAGCCACCTATTCAACAGTTTTTCAGCTCCTATTATATTGTTCTATTTTTCTAATTTTGTACTATTTTGGTATTCTATTCCAAACAAATTGTAGATCTTTCGTAGAATTTTGTGTAAATAACTCCTCCTTTGATTTATTATGGGTTGAACCCTTGAACAAGTTATGAAGAAGGTTTGTACTAAGCTGGAGCATTTTTGAAAGAATAAAATATTATATATTTGCCTCATATGGCCTGTCTCCCAGTGAGTTGTATTTCATCTTGTCTATTCATTATGTTTTTCTTGATATAAATTAAGTCTTTTGCAGTTATTTGATTTAAAATTTAATTGAATTTTAGTTTCATTTTGGATCCTCTGTGAAGTTTTAATTTGAAAAAGAGAATAATTTATAGAGCTATCTGTTATTGTAAATTCTTCTTTGAATATAAATTACACTAGATCTCTGTAATAGTTTGATTATATTTTGTTGATTAAGAAAGCATTTTTTTCTTAATTTCTTCTTGTAAATGGTTAAATACTCTGTTTGAATATTAAATCAATTATACCTCTTCACACTCTACTTCTCCATCCCATTAAAATCAAACTAACCATTTGCAGTTAAAGAACAACCTTCCATTTTATCAAAAATCTGTCTAAGTTTAAAGCACCTATTTATAAAATATTTCACTGGTCATCCAATCATTTAAAACAAAAAAAACATAATAGATTCTTTGGCATAACTAATTGACCTCAAATCCTCCCACATAGCCTTGAGAGTCTGTAATATTTTCTTTGAGGAGTAAGTAGTGGCTCCAATGCCCTGCACGTGGGGTTAGTGATGTATGGTGTAATGATGCATCTTGGAAGTTTCGCTTAATTCAAAGCCTGCTCACAAGGCAACACATTTTCACACATGTATTGTAACTGTTGTAAGACTAATATTTAACACTTGTAATGAATGTTGCTTTAACCTGTGTTTAACATTTGAACTAATTCACCTATTGTAATACATATATGTTAATGAAAATGTGTTGTATGTGCTATTAATGTTGTCTCGCCCATATAACTACTCTCTTGGACATTAGATAAAACTTTCACATAAAACTTTCTATAACAACCATTGCACTGAGGCAAACTAATCCACTGAGTATTATACATGTTATCTTCCCTTGTGTGTTGTGACTACCACATCTGTGTGGACTATTCCACCGGAAGTTGTGCATGTCCTATTGTGTTGTGTGTTCCTAGTAGAGTTAGGACTTCTCCCAACTGACTCTGGACTCACTCCCACCCTCTCCCCCTACAGAGAAAGAACCATTAACACAAGAGACACTTACAATCACCAAGCAAGCGAACCTCACTTCTTGCAAGACCAAGAAAACCACTCTCCCATGCTGACAAGAAAGAGTTGACGCAAATATTTAAGATAATGGCAACCGGGGCATCATACCGGATGGGACTACCACACCAAAAAGTGTGAGGTCTAGTTGGGACTTCATACAGGGTGATCCCATGATGTTGGCAGGTCCAGCACCATTAACATCTTCATATGTTCTCCTTGCAAATTATACAATTCAAATCTCCTACTTTATCATTTAACTAATAATATGCTTGGACTAATCCTAGATTCTAAGAAAACATAATCTCTCTTGGTTGAATAACTTGATGAGTGATGTTGATTCCTCCAACACTTCTAGAATGCCTTAAATTCCCACCATATTCCTTTTTAACTTAAGAATAGTGTTCCTATTCCTTCTTTGAGTCAAAATTCTTGTTCATTTGCCTCTATAAATGATTTAATCTTTGAAGAATATGACTATTTTATATTATTCCTTCATTAAACTTTCATTATCAACCTTAGAGTTGATTACCTCCATTTTGAGTTTCCTCATGGTTTCCTCTTTGTCTCTATTCTTTTACCTACTCCTTCCATTTCCATTTGAATACATATCAACATTACCCATCCTAACATTCATACCTTTGACCTCCTCTTCATGGTTATAGGACCCCTAAACATTTGCCATACTTTTGGTCATCATGTTAATTCTACTCTTGTAAACCACCAATGGTCTTATTTTAATTTCCTAAGAAAATATGTTATCCAATTCAAAATTCTAAGTTGATGGGTGCATTATCCTCCTTAATATCTTTCTGCTGGCTACTCAATTAACCAATTATAATCTCAGATTAAAGTTTTGGCCAATTTTAATCATATCTCCTTAGTTCTACTACAACACTTTTCCACTAATTTCATGAGACCTAATAATCCCATATTTGAAATCTGAATCCATGGGCATGTTCTATCATCAAAGATATTTCTAATGACTACTTGTGTGTCCCAATATGTGCTCTAGTTATAGAGTTGTGTCTTCTGGAAGTAAAATAGTACCTATCTTTCCCCTTTATTGTTTTAGTCATAACTTCCTCATACATACTATTTTCCAAGTGTAATATCTCACTATAAATCTCTCAAAAATGCCTCAAAAATTCCCTGCAAGTTAATGGCCTAAAAAACTAATAGAAATTATGAGAAATTATCAAGTTTTCTACTACCAGGGCTCCCTAAATCCATCTAAAAATGCTCTACAACTCTATTCTATAACAAATTTATAAGTATATTAACTCTCTCTATGCACTATCCCTAATAAATACACTTATAGGCTTATATTTCTCCAATTCTCATTAGACACAAACTAATCATGCATGTCCTTCCCTAGGAACTTGGCACCCTTATAATGGACACTTGGAACCTATGTAATGTAGTCCTATGCCACCTTTTTTATCGTTTGGGACCCATGGTCCATATGTCCTTCATTGGTTCATTTCAGGGGCAAGCTAAATAGTTTTGAAATGTCATTCGAGGATACATAAATGAACATGAATATGCCATATAGCCACCCACCAAAACCACGGTTTAATTTTTTCCCCACATACTCTACCCCCCGACACTACCACCTCCTTCTATTAACAAGAAAGCATCTTGAGCCCCTAAGGGTAACTCACTTAGAAAAGAATGTAAATATGTTATGTAATATATTAAAAGTCCTTGGTTTTCTTCCCTAATTAACCTATGTCCACATTAGGGGTAGGCCTAATGCATCTAGTGCTTATATTGGTAGCACATGAAACCCCATGTCATGCGAGTACGAGACCACCCCATTTGTTGATTCCATTTGTCATAAAAAAACAAGCCAAGAATCTTGAACACCTAAAATGGACCACAATCATAGATCTATTAGATCCACCAACCCAAACCTTTCACTTTCTTGTTGAGGTCATTCTCGACTCATGGTGTTATTTGTTGACATACCTTGTTGTTGTATCTTGCCACTTATTAGTCCCATATTCATTTTGGGGGCACAAAAAAACAATTTTATAATGCCACTCAAGGGTGTTGAAATGAACATGATCATGCCACATCATTACTCTTCTAATCATGGTTTGTACTTCAGTTCCCCCCAACATTATTAATCATCATGCACTTTATTTATCCAAAATGAATATAAGTTGTCGATCTAATAAATCATGTGATAATCTCTTTATAAGATTCTATCAATCATATCGAGCAATTTCTCCAAGGAACAAAATAAAATTATACTAGTTTGGCTTCATAAATTTCCATAGTGTCATCAAAATGAGCTTCAGTGCATCATGATTTTTCTCATTTTGCACATACCATAAAATTACAGAAATTCATAAATCCATCTCTATTTGAGATATTTTGTCATTATTTTTGTAGGCACACTCTACCAATTTCACTTTGGTACTCTTCCCTTGGTGCATGCAAGCCTAATGACAAATCCTATGCCCTGATACCACTTTGTAACTCCCCCAATCACCCATTGAAGCATATTTCCATCTCTATAACCTAATCTCCAAAAAAATTTCCTTGATTCTAGTACATATACTTTTGGTACCATCATTCTACTCTATTTTACATGCTTAATGCACATTAAAGCATTGCATCCTATACTTAACCATTGCAACATAATTAAACATGTAGAAACAAATATAATTCATAAACACTATGTAATTTACAAATTGTGACAATAGAGAATAGATAAATATAACATAACACTTATTTTTACAAATGAAACCAACTAGGTATAGACCTAGATGTTCCACCTACTCATTGATCGTGCTACTCATAATTTCGTAGTAGTGGGTCACCCTTAAACTGGGGTTGAGACTCCACTAGGGAAAAATGCTATCTAATCCAGCTATGGTCCAAAAACTAGAGCAACATGATAATATGCCAAGGTACTTGATTTCAGTAGCTTCCAACCAACAATGTCTCATCCCCCATTAGCTTACACAACCTAAGGTAGTGCCCCACCTTCTTTGCAACGAGAGTACATCAGAAAATGTCATTACCTTTCTAACATTCCCAATTGAGGCTGAACAATGACGTCTCAAATATTTGTGGTGTCCAAGGGTCTTGACTACCCTCAAGAGTGTCCAAGTAGCTTATTAATCTCACTTCAAGAAACCTATCGTCATACCCAAATCCACCCAGGATTAACAGGTTAAAAAAATCACAAGGTCATACCCCTCTTCCTCCACTAATAATTTTAGTAACTAGCCAAGTTTCCTCATGGAAGGGAATGATTAGCAATGAATGGAATAACATCAAAATTCCCCCATTTTATGTGTATGTTCCATTTTTTACAAGTGGCACTTCATGAAGTCACTTTATGAACTTCAGATAAAAACATGTCACTTTTGAATTTAGCTATATTTTAATAGTGGTTTAGCCCCCTAGGCTCAAGCCCTTTATCACTTATCCCTTAGCCCCTCTTCCACTCATGGAGTTCTACCCCACCCCTCCTCCCCCCCTCCCCCCCCGCTCCATACTCTCTTGTCTAACATGACCTACAAAATGGTGTATTTTATTACTATGCATGTGATTACATAATTACAAATCTAGGCTATATGGTATTTTGGTAGATAAGCTCCCTAGCATAAAAGCACACATGAACTCCGACCTCAAAGCATATAAGCATAGGAATACTAGGCTATAACATATATGTACATGAATGTCCATGCCCCAAAATATTTCCCAACTCATGATCCTAAACATGATCTGCACAATACACATAGGGGTTAGCTTTGGGGTGTTACAATATCCCACTCCACCATATTGTTAGTCAATTTTGGAGAAACAAGGATTGTTACATCACCTTTTCCTTCTAGATGCTCATAATAGAAGGACTAAGCTCCCAACTAGATAACTAAAAAAAATACAAAGAATAAACCTCGTAATTTTTTACTTCTTGCAAATAAAGAATGTATGTCCAACAAAATGAGGTCAATAATTGGGGTATAATGTGATTTCATTTGGGATCGTGGAGGCCCCAATCATACCAAGAGGTCACTTTTATTAGCAGCGTGCAACATTATGCATCTCCACCTCACTGTCCTTTAGATCAATCATATTACTCAAGGCACTAGAAACCACCTAATTATTCACAAAGTAGTGAACCTAGGTAGTTTTCTTAGGTTGTTTAGGTTATTTATCCAACTCAAACACTTCCAAAATTACATGTCATTATAAGTTGAGTTGTAGAGAATAAGCATGCTAACTACCTTCTTTCATTTTTTGGAAAACCCAAAGTAGTCTTTAAAGCCATAATAGGTTGCTATCAACTAGAGTCAACCACAACAAAGGCCTTACCACCTAACGGTTTGGTAGTTGTGGCCTTCATATTATAGTCCATGTAAATAATGGCTTATTTATCTTTTAGTGACCTCTATCCATGAATCCTCACCTGTTTTAGGGGCTTGTGAAGCTTGCGTGGTAATGGTAGCAATGGATAGAGGTACCAACCTAGATATACAAAAACCATTTGAGGATGTTGGACAAGTTATCCCTTAGATAGATAGGAGGCTATAACTTAGGGATTAAAAAAATGGGTTCTTTATTGATTACTTCCCCTCATGGGGAAAATGCATCATATGGATAAGCATAATTAGATGGTTTGGTCAAGGAAGTCAATGCACACTAGGAAAGATAATTGTGTTTCTTAGTCAATGGAAACGTCAAGGGATCAATGGTTTAAGATGACCAATTTGTTTTTAGAGACCCAAGCAATGTGCCCTAAAATATCTTAGACATGGGAAAGGTTATTGAATTGGAATGGAACAACCTTTTGGTTAAGTCACATATGTGGGTGTAGAACATGCTAGACAAAAGGCTTCAGGACCTCATAAAGCTACTTTCTGTTAACTACCTTGCGGGGGATATCGACCAAAAAGTACCCCAATATGGAGCTCCCATAAAAAAAATCACGCAATCCATCATATTTAGAATCATAAAATTTAATATTAGGTTTGAGGACGGGGTTATCATTACCTTGTGATATAATTTTGAAATGAACCTCGGGGTATAATTTTTAAATGTTTTCTAGTTCAAGGAGAGGACCATAATGGTATATTTTCAAAATGAACTTTTGGTTTTGGGAGAGGGTCATCATTACCTTATGATATACTTCCAAAATGAAATTTTGGGGGGTCTTGGGAGCCATTTTTTATTACAAGTTGATATCATTGTTCCACATTGACACATCCCCCAAGGCAGGGATGTTGAAGGATGTAACTAGTGTTGGTCTTCATAATTGTATTTATCAAAAGAAAGAAAAAGAAAATTTTATTATAAAATAAAAATTATTTTTGAAGCATGGGTTGCATGCTCTTTCATTTATTTTCTAGGTCAAAGCCTCCATTGAAGGATTCTTGGATTTTTCAAGAGTAAAAGGTGTCATTGTCACAATTATTAGACCCATCTTGGGATTTTATATCAGCTAAAAGGAATTATTATTAAGTCAAAAATGTCACTTGTCACTTCCACACCAAGTCGGCCCTATCCTGATGAAGTCGACCTTGATTAGGGATACTCGACCCAACAAAAGCATTATAAATAGAAGTGCAACTTGAGCTATTTGGCATCAATTTACTCATAAGTTCAATCTACAACTCCAAGGCAAGAAAAGAAGAATGAAGAGAAAGGAGAAGGAATAAATAGGTTTGGAAATACACAATCGAATTTTTGGGCATCTCTCTCTCACATGTGAAAAGTCTTCTATGGTTTTTGGACGAGTAGCTAGGGGCCAAAATTCTGAAGTAGCTGCAGGTCCAAAATTCTGTAGTTGGGAGGCTAAAATTATGGATTGAAATTGTATTTGCGGAGCTGACACTTGGAGGATTTGGAAAAGATCATCTACATGAAGGAAGGGTTGACTTGGTTATTGGAGGAAATCTTTTTCAAGGTAAAAAAGGTCTTGGATTGTCTCATTTTGATTTTGAATCTACTAGTGGAAGAGTTGAAATAAGTTTTCCCCTAGATAAGGGTTTTTCCCTGATTGAGTGTCTATATCTTGTGTTCCTTGTTCTTGTACATTTTAATATGGTAATTTCTTAATGAAAGATAACATAATAAATAAGTAAAAGAAGTCAACATATAACATAATAAAGAAGTAAAAGAAGTCAACATAAATCACAAGTAATTATCAAGAAAAGAGGAATCAAACCCTAATTCCTATATGCATTGATTTCTCAACATGTTACCAGAGCTAAGGTGAAAGTAGGACTATTTGAAGATCACTTTGTTGGATATCATTTAAAGTAATAAAAAACAATCGTGGAAGAAAATATCACTCTCTCCATGGAAATTTATTTGAATATGGGACTCAAACTCATGAAAATTGTAGGAAGCTCAGTTTGAAGGATCATCTACAATCTATCTAGGAAAGCTAAGAGTGGAGGACTCTTGGCTGCACTTATAGGTATACATGATGATGAAACTGCATGGATTATTGATGGTGGAGCCTCAAGACACATGATAGGAGAAAGTGTAAAACTTCATACTCTATCAAAAGTATCATCATCACATGCAGTGGAGCTTGGAGATAACAACAAGTATGAAATCAAGGGTTTTAGATCTACAACATTAGACTAGAAAGTGGAGCAAAGCTACCTCTCAACAACATCCTCTATGTACCAGGTTTGAAAAATAGTTTACTTTCCATTTCTTGTTTATAAGATAAAGGAGATAAAGTTGGCTTTGTAGATGGTAAAGTCTTGGTTTGGGTAAAGGATTCTAGATTTAAAAAGGAAAGAGTTATTGGGACTCGTGAAGGAAGATTATATAGAGTTATAACTCCATATCCACAAACCCTTGTTCATATGGAAATTAGTCCCATCAAACTTTGGCATAGAAGATATGGACACATTCACTACAACATAATACCCTCTCTAAGTCAAATGGTGAAGGGAATCCCCAACATCAAGTAGGACCATGAGTGAGTATGCAAGGGATGTTCCTTGGGAAAGAATACTAAGAAACCCTTTACAAATAGTGATACAAGGTCTAAGGAGATATTATTCCTCATTCATTGTGATATATGTGGGCACATGTATAATAAATATCTTGGAGGGCACCAATATTATGTGACCTTGATTGATGATCAATATAGAAATAAATGGCTCTATCTTCTAAAGACAAAGTATGAAGTATTTGAGAAGTTCAAGGAGTTTATATCTGAAGTCAATGCCCTAACCACAATAAAGATAAAAAAAATGATATCTAACAATGGAGGTGAATAGAATTCAAAAGACCTTATAGCATATTGCAAAGAGGCTGACATTAAGAGGGAGCTCATTGTTCCCTACAACCTCGAATAGAATGGAGTAGCATAAAGGAATAATAAAACCATTAAAAAATGCATAAGGACTATGATATTTGACCAAGACCTACCAAAATTTATATGGGGAGAAGCAACCATGACAAAAATGTACATACAAAATAGAAGTCCTCACAGAATCCTTGATAATATGACACCAGAAGAAGCATTCTCAGAGAATAAGCCATGTGCAGACCATCTCTAAATCTTTGGATGTCCTACATACATTAATGTTCCAAAAGAAAAGTGAAAGGAGTTACATTCTACAAGTATAAAATGTATCTTTGTTGGTTATAGCCTTTCATAAAAGCTTATAGAATATTCATCAAAGAAGAAAGAAGAATTGAAGTTAGCAAAGATGTTATATTTGATGAAAATCAGGTCTACAAAAGATCCAAGGATATACCTATCGAGTCTGATGAATAATATTTACCACTATTTGAAGAAGAAGAGAAACATGACAAGTCACCTACAAATCTAGAGGAAGAAAGGCGTGAACATATCCAACCTACAATCATTCCCAAAACAAAGAAGAGGATAAATTGGTTAAAAGAAACACTTGAATATGTCAAAGGACATGGAGCAACAAAAGGAACTTTAAGAGAAAGAAAAATAATAAAAATATACTCAAGGTATGTAGCATACATGATGAAGTTAATCCAAGTAGAACCAACTACCTTGGAAGAATCTTCTCGTCAAGAAGAATGGAAGAAAGCAATGCAGGAAGAATACCAATATATCATGAAGAAGGGGTTTGGGAAATCGTTCCTAGACCTAGTGACAAATCTATTGTCACCTTCAAATGGATTTACAAGATCAAACATGTTGTTAATGGAAGCATAAACATATACAAAGCAAGATTTGTTGCAAGGGGTTTCTCTCAAAAGGATAGAATAGATTATGAAGAAGCCTTTGCTTCCACTGTCATATACACTACTATTAGATCTTTGGTTTCACTAACTAAAACTATGGGATCGAATATACATCAAATGGATGTTAAAAATTCCTTTCTAAATGGAACCATTGATGAATAAGTGTATATTGAACTACCATGAGGATTTGAGATAAATAGCAAGGAAACTCATGTTTTCAGATTAAAGAAAGCTCCATATGGCTTGAAGCAAGCCCCTAAGGCTTAGTACACAATAATGTATTCCTATATTTTAAGGATTGTATTTTTTTAAAGTGAAAGGATTGGTTATATCCTTTCATTAAAAGATTATATAATCTTCATCAAAGAAGAAATAATAATTGAAGTTAGCAGAGATGTTATATTTGATGAAAATCATGCCTACAAAAGATCCAAGGATATACCTATCGAGTTCAATGAAGAAGATGTACCACTATTTGAAGAAGAAGAGAAACATGAAAAATCACCTCCAAATCTAGAGGAAGAAGGACCAAGTGAACCTATCCAACCTACAATCACTCCAAAAACAAATAAGAGGCCAAATTATTTAAAAGAAACACTTGAAGATGTCAAAGGACATGGAGCAACAAAAGGAACTTTGAGAGAAAGCAAAATACTTAAAAGATACTTAGGGTATGTAGCATACATGATGAAGTTAATCGAAGTATAACCAACTAACTTTGAATAAGTCATTCATCAGTAAGAATGGAAGAAAGAAATGCAGGAAGAATATCAATCTATCATGAAGAATGGGGTTTGGGAAATCATTCCTAGACCCAGTGACAAATCTATTGTCACTTCCAAATGGATTCACAAGATCAAACATGTTTTTGATGGAAGAATAGGAAAATACAAAGCAAGATTTGTTGCAAGGAGTTTCTCTCAAAAGGAAGGAATAGATTATGAAGAAACATTTTCTTCCACTACTAGATACACTACTAATAGATCTATGGTTTCGCTAAATGCAACTATGGAATGGGATATACATCAAATAGATGTTAAAAATTCCTTTCTAAATGGAAACATTGATGAAGAAGTGTATATTGAACGACCAAAAGGCTTTGAGATGAATAGAGAGGAAACTCTATGGCTTGAAGCAAGCTCCTAGGGCTTTCTACGCAAGAATGGATTTCTATCTTTCAAGGATTGGCTTTTTCAAATATTTTGTCGATGCAAACCTATACATCAAGATAGTAAAGAATGAACTAATTATTATTCTTTTATATATGGATGATTTATTTATTACATATGTGGAGCGTATAATTATATAATGTAAGAAGTTGCTGGCAATTGAATTTGAAATAGAAGATCTGGGATTCATGCACTACTATTTTGGCTTGGAAGTTTGGCAGAAACCTAGTGATATATATTTTGGTCAAGGAAAGTATATAATAAAGATGTTACAAAAGTTTGATATGATGGATTCCAATCCTATGACTACTCCCATGATAAAAAATTTAAAGAAGTTGAGATGCTGCAACTCTAGTCTTACTAATCTTACAAGTTACCATAAGTTGGTGGGATCTTTGATGCACTTGGTAAACATGGTACTTGATATATGTTTTCTTATGAACGTTCTTATTAAATTTCAGTGGGAGTGTTGTCATGAACATTGGATAGATACCAAGCACATTTTGAGATACCTATGTGGAACAATTCATGACTGCTTGAAGTATGATGGAAAGGAAATTAAACTAACACATTTTACTGACTCTGATTGGGATGTCAGTGAGACAGATGGAAGAAGTACTACCAATGGTTGTTTCAATTTGGTATCCACATTGATTTCGTGGACGAGTAGAAACAAGATCATGTTTCTTTAAGTAGTGTTGAAGCAGAATATGTTATTGCATGTGAAGTAGGAAAAGAAGAAGTTTGGTTAAGAAAACTCTTGTTAGATTTGTTTGGAGGGCCACTAGATACTACAATGATAAATTGTGATAATCAAAGAAACATCAATATGTCTAAAGACCCTGGGTTTCATGACAGATGAAGAATATCAATAAAAAAGAACCACTACATTAGAATTTTTGTGTAGGATGGGGTCATGAAGCTACAATATAATCTGACAGATGAATAGGTAGCTGACGTGTTGACAAAATATCTTCCAAATATAGAAGTTTGAATATTTCATAAGCATGTTTGGATTGGTTGATATTACAGATTGAATAGATAGGGAGAGATGAAGCATCTTGGGGCGACAAGATGCTTGAGAGGACATTTGGCCAGTCTATGATGATGTCTATATCCCAAAGTATGGAGGCTGGCATTGGTCTTGGAGCTCTAACCTTGAATACACACCTAGATCCTTGTGTTGTTGTTAGAAATAAATCCTGATGATACCTAAAGTGGATAAAGTTTGGTACACACCTTAGTGCTACCCGATTAGATACCGTGGTTAGGTATCTAATTTGTAGCACTATGTGCGTTGTGACTCTTCATAAATCATATCATTTTGAGATCTTACATGTAGATATGTATATATGTAATTATGAATACCTCCCTAGTTAAAATGGAGTGTTGAATAATGGAACTAACGTTGGTCTTCATAATTGTATTTATCAAAAGAAAGAAAAATTAAATTTTACTATAAAAGAAAATTATTTTTGAAGCATGGGTTTCATGCTCTTTCATTTATTTTCTAGGTCAAAGCCTCCATTGAAGGCTTCTAGGATTTGTCAAGAGTCAAAAGAGCTATTGTCAAAATTATTAGACCCTTCTTGTGCTTTTATATCATGTAACTTAATTATTTTTGAGTCAAAAGTGTCACTTGTCACCTTCACACAAAGTCAGACCTATCCTGATGAAGTCGACCTAGATTAGGGCTATTCGACCTAGAAAAATTAGTATAAATAGAAGTACAACTCAACCTATTTGGCATTAATTCACTCACAGGTTCGATCTACAAATTGAAGGAAAGAAAAAAAAGAGCGAAGAGAAAGGAGAAGGAATAAAAGAAGCTAGGAAAGACAAAATCAAAGTTTTGGGCATCTCTCTCTCTCATGTGCGAAGTCTTCTAGGGTTTCTGGATGAGTAGCTGGGGGCCAAAATTATAAAGTAGCTGCAGGTTCGAAATTCTATAGCTAGGAGGTTGAAATTATGGATTGAAGTTGTATTTGGGGAACAGACACTTGGAGGATTTGGTAGAGATCATCTACTTGAAGGAAGGGTTGACTTGGTGATTAGAGGAAATATTTGTCAAGGTGAAAAAGGTATTGAATTATCTCATTTTGATTTTGAATCTACTAGAGGAGGAGTTGGACTAGGTTTTCCCCTGGTTGAGAGCCTATATCTTGTGTTCCTTGTTCTCGTAAATTTCAATATGGTAATTGCTTGATGAAATATAACATAATAAATAAGTAAAAGAAGCCAACATAAATGACACAAGTAATTATCAAGAAAAGAGGAATCAAACCTTAATTCATACATGCATTGATTTCTCAACAGGGGGCACACTCCCCACATTTCGCACACTCCCAAGATGGAGGAAGTCATGGGAAAATGTTTCTAGCCACATCCTTGTTTTTCATAAACTTGAGAAAATGCACAGAAAAATGTTTTCTCAATGTGGGGGACGTGTTTCCAAAAAATAGGGTCTTGTTGGTGTCCCCCTTTTAAAAAGAGGGGATTATGGACATTGTCCCTATCAAATTATTAGCATTACCATTAACTTTTTAGGATGTTTGAGAGTGGTTCCAACCTCATTGGATTCCATGTAAAGAAAGTAGACTATTAAATCCCACTCAAAATATGATAAACTTAATAGTTTTCTAGATTTTAGAATTAGGGGGAATTTTAATGTTTCCATTATGGGTGAGTGCATGGAGCTAGGTTACACTTTTTGGCAAAGGGAGAGTACATTTAGGTGGGAAAAGGGAGTTTGATCGAGCCACTTTTAAGCGATTGATCGAGTTTCTTGATGACTAAGAGATAGATTGATCGAGCTATGAGAAAACCTTTGATCGAGCTTTAAGGCTCAATCGAGCTCTAGGGCTCAATCGAGTCGTTAAGTTTTATTAGAAACATTATCGTGGCCTGTGAAACTCATTTTGTGCAAACTGCAAGGGATATGGAGCTCGACTGAGGGTTTCCAAGCTCGTCCGAGGTTTTTTCAATGATGAAGCCTCTCAACCGAACTGCCCAACGACCCCATCAATGTTTCAAAGGCTCAAGCCAAGGTAGGTTTCCTATCTTTTTTTTCATTTTTATTTAATTTTTCTTGCAAAATAAAATAAATTAATTTTAAATAAAAACTTACCATACAAAATCCAAAAAAATAACCACGAAAACCACCATGAAAATCACAAAACCCACCAAGAAAATGTAGTATACCTAGGGGGGATAGTATGGGGTACAGAGGGAGGTACCCAAGGGAATAATGTAATAATGGGATGAGCCATAGTTAATAAATAAAGTGGTTAACCTGCATCATGTAAGGGACCACAAGTAATTAGAAATAATGTGATAAGCCCATGGTATTAGATATATGGTATTGAGAGAACCATGGTAATGAGCCACGGTATTTTATGTATGAATCATATATAGAGGCTAGAGACTCCCCATTTAGAGATGTCAAGGAATATTGTATGGACAAGCATATGGATTGTGGAGTGTTCTCATTCCTTAAGGAGTGAATGTATGGTGTTGCCCTACCTTAAGGGTTTTGATATCAATAAAGAAGCATTTCTATCTATTTCGATCTTTTCATTTATGGGTATATTTTCATTCTCATATGTTTCTAGGTCAGATCTATTACAAGTGGTATCAGAGCACTTTCTTGGGCAAAGCGAAGATATATATTTTTTTTGCAGGAATTTTTTGGGCGGTGAGTTTGCAGATTAGATCTGTAAGTTCTGGTGCAAAATTTGTATAATATAATTTCTGATCTAATATCTTCTTGAAAAATTACTCAATTTCAAAAAAAAATCGGCTGAATCGGAGTCTAGATGAGAGAGATATCGTTGATTTAAAAATCAGTTGCGTTGCAGAATTTTTTTAACTAAAATTCATGGACGACAGATCTCCAGTTAATTTTTGTCATTTTTGTGGGGAATTTTGAGAAACAAATTGTAGATCTAAGACCTTCTTGAAAAAGTACCCAATTTAAAAAAAAATGGGTTGACGCAGAGTCTAGATGAGGGAGATATTGCTGATTTAAAATCAACTTTTTTTTAAGAATGTTTTGTGATGGAGGGATAATTGCAACACGAATATGAAATTCCAGTGCCTAGATCGGGAATTCTATCACATGGGTAGATGTAGAATGGTCCTTCCATTTCCAAAAACAGGTCATAATAAGGTTTTTGAGCAATATTGACCAAACTGTGGCCATTTTAAATTTTCACCAAGTAAGTGATTTTTTTCAAAATCCTCTTCAGTGCTTCTAGAAATATGTTTGCAGGAAAAAATGATGGGCCGACTATTGAAAAATTTATACGAGAAAAGAAGGTTGACCACCTAGAGTATTGGAAGGACAAAATAAGTTATTATTTGAAAGATGAGGCTGCTATATGGTGGAAATCACTTAATAGTGAGATTATTAAGTTATGTCATGCTGACGAAATTGAAAAACTATTTTTGGACAAATGGTCTCATACTCGAAAGAAGGAAACCAAAAAACCTAGCAAAGATTTTATTTTTACAAGAAAGAAGGAAACCAAGAAACCTAAAGGGTTATTTTCTGCTGGTATCTCCTTATTACAGGTTCATGGATTGATTCAGAAGGAGAAGATCATTGTGTCTATATATCCTAATTGCAAGCATAATTTTATCAATGTTAATTTGGTAAAAAAATTGCAAGTTCTAGCAAAACACGTTGAAAACACACAGGTTGATAATGTGGATGTTCAAGTCTATAAAGATTTGAAGCTTTCTATGGATAAGTATATGTTGCATTGTGATTTTTATACTTCAGATATGGATAATATGGATGTTGTTTTGGGATATCCTTGGATGGAATCTGTGGGTACTGTCAATATTAATGTGTAGAAGAAATTCATGAAGCTTTGGTATAAAAAGAAGAAACTTACATTGCAAGATATTTCCATTAAGACCCAAACAGAGACTATGGAGGCAGAAGCACAAAGCTCTAATGACACTAACACATCAGATGATGAGAATTTGATGGTCAATAACCAAACGCAAACATCAAGCCAGGTACCAAAAAAACAGGTAGAGTCCAAGGAGGCTGAAGCAAAAAATGTTACAGGTACTGATACATCAAGTGAAGAAGTTGTGGTTGAACTAATATTGGAAGATAAGCAACAACATCAGGTGCCACAACATATACCAGATACTAATCAGACTCCATTAGGTGGTGAATTAAAGAAAGTTACACCGTTGGTTAAAACTTCAGCATATCGGATTTCATGGATCTGTGGTTTGTGCTTTTTGAATCTTTGACCGGAGAATCCACAGTAAGAGAATTTTTACACCAACGTTTCAAATCCCAAATGGGATCCATCATCAGGGTTAAGAGAAAGATGATAAAAGAAGAGCAAGATGGAAGAAATAAATACTCATGAGGGAATGAATATTAAAGGAACAGCACAAGTCGGCATGAAAGATTTATAATGAAACTTAAATTTAATTTTATTTTTTATAAATTAATATCATTTATTTAATATCTAAAAAACATAATCTTTATATAACCTAAAATCTATATTAATATTAATATCTATAAAACCTAATATATATATTAATATTAATATCATAAATCCTAATATCTATATAACATTAATATTTATATAACCTAATGACTATATAACTTAATATTTATATAACCTAAAATCTATATTAATATTAATATCTATAAAACTTAATATATATAATAGTATTAATATCTATAAAACCTAATCTCTTTTCTAATATCTATATCAATATCTATATAAATTAATATTAATATAACCTAAATTCTATATTAAATTCTATATTAAAATCTAAACTATATTAAAACCTACATTAATGTCTAAATTATATTAAAAGCCATGTTTGTAATTATATTAATAACTAGAGCTTTAATAGAATATATATAACCTAAAAACAAAATTAATATTAAAATCAAAACTATGCTAATATCTATAATAATATTTATATTAATATGTAAACTTATATTAATATCTATATTAATAACTATCTTAATGTCTAAGCTAAATAATATCTAAAATAATTTCTATATAAATTAGTTTAGTATAGTTTAATATAAAACCTTATTATATTATAAATAATTAATATTTATAAATAACCACCCACATCACCACGCCAGAAAACAACCAACAGGATGAAAACAAATTAGCCACAAGGAAAACAACCCCCACATGACAGATAGAGAGGGGTGACGATCCACCCACTACACATCAACACAGAAGAGCCGCCAGGGTCAACTTCCATCTCAAGCGAGCGAGGCACTAGCTAGATCGAGGGTTCACCTTTCTCTTGGATGGCTAGATGCACGTGCATGGTACCAGTGGACTACTCTTTTGAGTAGATCTTATTATTTGTGTTCTTCTTATGTTTCGGGGACAAAACATGTTTAAGGGGGGTGGAATGTAGTATACCTAGGGGGGATAGTATGGGGTATAGAGGGAGGTACCCAAGAGAATAATGTAATAATGAGATGGGCCATAGTTAATAAATAAAGTGGTTAACCCGCATCATGAAAGGGACCACAAGTAGTTAGCAATAATGTGACAAGCCCATGGTATTAGATATATGTTATTGAGAGAACCATGGTATTGTATGTATGAATCATATATATAGGCTAGAGACTCCCCATTGAGAGATGTCAAAGAATATTGTATGGACAACCATATGGCTTGTGGACTGTTCTCCTTCCTTAAGGAGTGAATGTATGGTGTCGCCCTACCTTAAGGGTTTTGATATCAATAAAGAAACATTTCTATCTATTTCGATCTTATTATTTCTGGGTATATTTTTATTCTCATATATTTTGGGTCAGATCTATTACAGAAAACCCTTTAAAACCACAAAAAACAACCTAGAAAAATATAAAAAAACACCAAGAAAACCCTTGAAAACTACAAAAAAACTATAATTTAGGCCTTAAATTTGTTTCATTTCATTGTGTAATTTTTCAATAATTGCAATGGTAGTATGTTTATTATGATTTTTTTGTTGTATGGTACAAACTATATTTTCTAATTATTTTAGGTTTTAAAGATTTTTCTTAGGAATTTAGTGAAATAAATTTTGTTTTTATTTTATTTTTTGTTCTTTAAAATGCATTTTAATAATTTCAAACAAATTTGACCAAAAATATGCCCAAAAAAACTCCAAAACTGAAAACAACCAAACTTTAAACAATAAATAAATAAATTAGGAACTTGAGATTGACATGATAAATATGGTTGCTCATAGTGAACCTCTATTTAGCAAATAAGAAATTGTATTTCATTCTTTTAATTTCAATTTAAATTAATTTATTTTAAATAATTTTTTAATAATAAATACAGTTTAATTTGTTTTACAAAATTAATTATACTTAAATAAAATATAAGCTAAATTAAATTTTATTAACAATATTAATATTAATATATATATATATATATATATATATATATACCGCTCTAGATAACTATAATATACACACACACTATTTAACATATTGTGTTCATGATAATAACATAAGATGGGTGTTTCTCAACAGTTTTTTAAGGCTCGAGTTTAGATCTATAAGTTGTATTTTTCTTTAAAATTTCCACTACTCATATTTGTAGAATTATTTTAATTCAATGATATGACAACCATATCTCTTAGTTCTCACTCTTGTTAAATTTATTAGTTGAGTAATGATTTTGTAACTTACACTTCCTATATTAACAATAGATTTTATTTAATTAGACCCTACATCAAAATAATCTGATGTGATTGAGGTATGGTAGAATAACTAATCATGAACTATAGTAATTATGGCGAACAATAATAAGACACTTGGAGTAACAATTCCAAAAGCTATATCTAGTTATATGTTAACTAAAGTTAACTAACTTTTATATATAGTATGTTATGTTATATATATAATTAGATATATCTAGTTATATATAGTTTTAATGATATATAGTTATGTTATGTTAACTATAATTATATATGGTTAAATGTTTTAGTTATAACCAACTAATTGTAATCATAAAATTTTAATCTAAAGCTATATCTAACTAGCAATTGCATCGAGAGGTGCAAAAGAATGCCAATAAGAGGAGGGTGCAGAGCAAGAGTTGTTTGATTGGCTCCAAACTATGTTTGGATTCCAGAAAAAAATGTAGCCAATTAAAGGGAGGAATTCATTTTGTTGTTTGCAAATGTGCACATAAGGAAAATCCCCATGTTGGATCCAATATCAAAATTGGATGACAGAAACCGTAAATCTCATGGCCAAAGTCTCCATGAGGACCAACTCGTGACTTGTTCGCTACAGTTGTGCCAAACTCCACAAAACAAAGTATTGAAACCCTCACACAAATGAAATCCATTTTTTTCATTCATCATTTTTCAATGTGAATTTCTATTATTTACAAATATATTACATTAAGAAATGTTTTATATAGAGCTCACATTTCTTATTTAAAAAAATATTTAGTAAAATTTAAATAAAATCCAACAAAAAGTATATTAAAAAAAGGTTAAAAAAATCAAATAATTAATACACTTATTAGAAATACTATTACTAATTTTAATTGAAAAAACAATAATTATCACATTTAACACTAAATAAAAATAAATACAATTTTTAAATATGATGAAAACAATATATAAGATAGATGAAACACATTACACTCTTTGAAATGTTGAAAGCTTAGTGCACTGCCTTAACCAACCAATTATTGACTTTGAAAACATTATTGTCCACATGTACTAACATAGTGTACCAAATGCATATCCATATATTGGATGCATCGACTATTCCTTTGACTATTCCCTTCACATATGACTATTCCCTTTGCATTCAGGAAATCATTGACTTGGTTAATTTTATAACAAATCATGTTTGAATTTGCAAACATGTATCAAGCTTGAAATTATTAAAGATAAATAGACATTTAACAATAAAACGTCAAAACCTACGATTATAAACCTAATTGCATAGATGAATTGTTACAATCACATTGCTTTCAGAAAGAAAAACAATAAATTACAAGTTCAAACCATGTGCAAGAATTCCAAAGTCGAATAAATATTACATTATCTCTATGGTGTTAGGTAAACTTGACTCAGGATAGAGTAAAAGTTGACAAGGTTAAACAGTGATGGTTTTGGGGCACATGGTATTGTGCACCCATAGTATTCTACTCGTGGTATTATATGTAATGGAGCTTATAAAACGCTGGAAGGACTTCATTGTAATGCAAGACCTGGAGGTGAGCGGTGAAGGCTCACTTGGTCAAACTGGCCAGGGTTTTGGCCAATGCTAATGAGATCTTATTAGGTTGGGTTTTTCCCCGGATTTGGGGTTTTCCCGGATAAACATTTGTGTTTATGTGTTTATGGTTGTTGCTGGTTATTTTTATATTTGTTTCTCTCAATAATTCTCTGTAATTAATTTGTGTTCTCGGGTAAATTTCTTAACAACTAGTATCAAAGCCAGATATTGGTTTCAAAGGGATTCTTTGAAGCTAGGGGTTTATAGTGCCCGATGAGATCAATGCAGCCTTTTTTACAGATCTAGGTCTGGAAAATATTGGTGGAACAATCGTACGTGGAAGAACCTCGAGGAGAATGTGCAAAAGATAGTGTCATAACTGCCAGGGATCGCAGTGCATTTGCGATATTTACCGGTTTGGAACATGCTAACGATTGTTCGGAATTCATGCGGCTATTTAAAGAAGGTCAGCAGAAGAAAATTGTTCATGCGGCTTCGAAAATTGTTCACTTTCTACTACGTGAGGCCACTGGTGCTGGAATCTACGAGTTTCTCGTCGGGCTCGCAGTTGGAGCGGTTTGATAGAAGTTTTTGAGCAAATCAAATTGAGAGAGGATGGATTAGAATCACAGCAACAATAAACAAAAAAAAATAAAAATTAATGAAGTCAAAATTATTGCATGTAAATGGGCATACTACTGTAAGACCTGGTAAGGCATGTGTACCCCTTGGTGATCACTGATAAAGTCTGGGTTAGACCTAGGTGATAGGGGGGATGTCGGGTTAACAATACCCCGGGTAAAAACTTTGAGGGGGGTAAGAGCTAGAGTGAGTGGGATTGTCTCACTTAGCAGGTTTGGCTAGAGTTAGTCAAGGAATCCAAAGTCAAGTTTAAGGGGGGAATTGTTAGGTAAACTTGACTCAGGATAGAGTCAAAGTTGACCAGGTTAAACAGTGATGGTTTTGGGGCACATGGTATTGTGCACCCATAGTATTCTGCCCATGGTATTATATGTAATGGAGCTTATAAAAGGCTGGAAGGACTTCATTGTAATGCAAGACCTGGAGGTGAGCGGTGAAGGCTCACTTGGTTGGATTGGCCAGGGTTTTGGCCAATGCTAATGAGATCTTATTAGGTTGGGTTTTTCCCCAGATTTGGGGTTTTCCCGGATAAACATTTGTGTTTATGTGTTTATGGTTGTTGCTGGTTATTTTTATATTTGTTTCTCTCAGTAATTCTTTGTAATTAATTTGTGTTCTCGGGTAAATTTCTTAACATATGTCCTTTTGTTTCATCAACAAAGATACTTTATGGAATTAAATTTTGTTCTTGGCTTTTGAAAGGGTACCTTTGTTCAAATTTGGGATCGAGGCCTTTGTTCAAGATCTACCCAAATTTACGACACACTTATGATTCATTTTGAAATTGTTAAAAATGCATCCATTTTTTTTTTTTTAACCATGCACACACAATGCTCTGAACAAAAAGACCTTTGTTGTATATTGAACTTTCGAAAATTGATATGTATTAAGTCTTTGTCAATACATTCAAGCTTCGTTATGACAATGCCAATTCTTTGGTTTTTCACATGCCTAAGGAAAGATCTTGATGAACGGGCTTTGGAGACACTAGCTTGCTTACTTTTGGAAGTGAATCACTTTGCACTCTATTTATTTAATTTTCCACCATTCAACCCAGATATCACCAGTCACATTGACAGTAAAGGAAAAACATGTGTGTCTGGGTTTCCACAACAATCAATGGCTTTACCATAGGAGATTTGATGCCTTGAATGCTTTGGTTTCAAGGCTTCTAGGAAAATAAAATCATTTATTGATCTAGCGTTCCAGCGAATCACCTCTTGGATTGTAGATTTCTATGGAACTATATGAGCCAAATCGTGGTGGTCAACAATGATGTACATAAACTAAAATGCCTAGTTGAATGCAATGTTATTAGAACTAGACTGGTCATGAAACTAGTGGCCTCCAAACACCTGACCTGGAAGAAAGGAAAAAAATGACCAAAAACCCAGTTAACTAAGAAACACATAAAATATTCAAACTTAAAGAAAAAACATATATATTCATGTGTTTGTTGAAGAAATGCAGTCACACATTACCTGAACATCATCCAATAGACCATGAGAGGATTCTCCTCCAACCACTACTCTGAAGAGATGCATGTGTTCATTGGATGCGTTGGTTGTCTTTTAACCATAGAAATTGATGGACCATTAGAAAAATGAGTGGAGATTTATGAAATAATAATTAAATGTCAATTCGACTCAAAATCTCGAATCAACATGAGAGAGCGTGAACGTATAATGTATTTTTATTTAATTTGTAAAATTTTGTATTTAATTTGTAGAAATTTGTTGAAATACAAGTTAAAATTTCGTTCATAAGACTTTATAATTGTCAGAGCTTTTGTTATCATATCGTGGTAATTTCAATCAGAAATCATGAGAGAGAATGAACATGTAATGTATTTATTTTTTCATTTGTAAAATTTTGTATTTAATTTGTAGAATTTTGGTGAAATACAAGTTAAAATTTTGTTCACAAAACTTTATAAGTGTCATAGGTTTTGTTATCATATTGAGGTAATTTCAATAAGAAATTAACTAAGGAAACTAAGGTATGACTATCTGGTAACATTGTGAACATCATTCCTCAGGTATTTTATTGAGTTTGTTTACTGGATAAAAGGGCAGTATTGGAGTAAGTTACCCGATCTCTTTGATATGGGCAGTATTGGATTTGATTAGTGGATCTCTTTGATTGAGCAGACCAAACAAAGTTTAAGAAAATAATATAACAGATAAACATAATACTCCCTATTTTTTGTGTTTCCCTATTTTTCTAAACACCCAAATTCTTATGTAAATTCAAACGTGTCACACCTCTGACAACCTAGGTGTAACATAGAATGAATGTATCGTGTGGCACATATGAGAGCCTATCTGCATGGATTTTCCACTTGGCTCTTGCACAACGCTCTGGATAGTTCGAGTGGGAGGCATCTAGGAACACCAATCTCACAATTCAGTCCTAGCCCAAATCCAAAAGACACATTCAACAACTTCATTATCTAATTCCAAAAATTTTAGTGCATAGTAAAACAAGGCAACTTCAAATTTTCAAATAAAAAGATAAGGGAAGTGAGTATATCTGTGGCAATCCTCTCTGGGAATTTTCAATAAGTTTGGAATTTTCATCGTCCTTTTCCATTTTTGTGTGTTTTTTGTTCTTGAAACCCAAGAAATTTTCTGTGTTTTTTTTTCTTGAAACCCAAGAAACTGAACTTGAGAGGACACACTGTGGAAAATGAAATAGGATATGGGGTTTAATTATGTGTAGTTTGGTTTATTACCAGATCTATTTCCGAATAACCAGTGAAAGGGGACTGCGAAGTCCCTTGCAGGTAGAATGCCTTGAAACCCAATTCCAAGTGCATGCAGGGATTAGTCACTTGTTGGCTGATGCATGAAGGGTGAATTCCCTAAGAGGGCATGTGGATCGGCCCATAAAGCATTGAATAGGTTGGTTAGGGAGTTGAAGCGTAAGAATATTTTTGGATTCGTAAGTTTCCAATTGATGGAGCTAGGGGGAATATTATAATGATTCCAGATTTCATACTTCTGAGTTCATGCAAGGGTCATTTATTTCCCATCTGCAGTTGTTCCAGCAGAAGAGAAGAAAGTGAAGCTGAGAGTGGGCGAAGTAGTGGTGTCAGTGGGGTGGAGCGGCGATGGGGTACAGAGGCACCAGGAAGAGGCCATGGGGTGTAAATGGCACAATAAACCGGTCAATGATAACAAGGGTTTGTATTTCATTTTTTAGAATGTGTGTCACGATGCAACAAGTTAGAGATATTTCATTGTGAGATATTTGTCCCAAATCCGTCCATGGATCGATCAACTTGTGCATATGGAGATGCATAAGCAACGACTCAATTTGTTGTTCTCTACAATGAAGAAGGGATAAAGATCTTCTATTCAACCTTCGTAGCTTTCAATTGGCCTGCTGATTGTGAATTTGTGGCACAACTACATCCACAGTTTGAAGCTCACGAGATCCACGTTTTTCAAATCTCAATCGAGTATTTGGTGGCTGTCTGCCTGAGATCTCTCTTCGTGTATTGCATAAAAGTGAAAAAATCACTATATTGGGCGTGAGTTTGAGTTTTTGTTTTTTGTTTTTTGTTTGGGATAGTGGGCTAAGAATTCCAATTTTTTTTTCAAGGGGTAGTTATTAGGTTAATTATTGAATGAATCGAGAGGGTTTTGATTGCATTTGTAGTGTGATTTCGAATTGCAGAGCATTGTTGAATTCACTAGAGAAGTTTTTAGAAGTAAATAAAAACTAGTTTTTGGAGAGTGACGCTGGGGATACCAACTGCAACAACAATTTTGTCGATTTTCCTTTTATATCTGATGGCCACGTCTCCATTTGACATGGATTATCAATCGGATGAAGATATTTTCAATAAGCTCATTGATGATGATTATCCGATCACCAAATCTGATTATTCAAGAATAAGACTAATAGACTTCACCTAGAATCAGCTCATTCTACAACGAATTTCTTGTCATACAAGTACATGAATCCAAACCTCCACTCAACTTTTTCCACATGTTATATTTCAATTGGAATGAACAATGAAAATTAAAGCTTCAGATTGGATAGGGTGAATAGTGTATGCTCACCCCAAGCCTGTAAAGAAAACGCCTATCGGCATAATTATGTTAAATATATATATATATATAGATAACATAAAGTTAAATATATAGTTATATTTAACTATGTAATATAACTATAAATGTATAACATAATATTATAACTATAACATAGCTATAACTATATAACATAACATAGCATAACTATAACACACACACACACACACATACACACACATATAAGTTCAAGTTTCAACAATGCATCATTGATACATACATTAAATCCATGATGAAAAGTGCATTTAAAGTGAATAAAAACATTTTGACTCTTTTCTAATTTGTACCATATTGTTTCATTATGTACTGTGTTGTACTAGAAAAATTGTTTTCATGTACTTGCACCTTGTACATGTCATGTGTCAAAGTCAAACATTATAAGAACTTGTCTTATGGAGTATTTGGTTGGCATGAAATATTATTAATTTTGCAAATAGGATTATTCTAGTTTTTTTACATATATTTACATATTTATGCTCTATGAATTAAATACATTATTTAGAAATGGGAAAATGTGTGAAGTTAGATTTGATTATCTCTTTCGATTATATTTATATGGAACTCAATACTTTGGTTGATAAATTATCAAAAAAGGGACTCTAAAGTTTAATACATCAAGCTAGATTATTCTATTTGAGTTTAGAAATGGTTTTCTTGTTAATATTTTAGATATCATTTTGGGATTCAACTGCGTTAAGTAAGTCATTAACGTATGACCATTTCATGTATCACAATTTCCATGAGTGTTATAGACATTTTTGTGCCTTACAGCTATAAGCATGAAATGTCCATAAACCAAGGGATCCTAAGTCCCTAAAGATGTTGTTCCAGCTCCTAAAGAAACGAGGTCAACAAATTACAACTTCTCCCAGAAGTTCTCCACCAGAAACTGCTCAAAACTAGTCAAATCAGGATCAATTCAGATGCTCCACTAGTTAGTTGCGTTGCAAAGCACCCAAATACACTAGCTAGGTGCGTTGCAACGCACCTAAATGCACTACAAAGGTGCGCTGAGCGGGAAATGACAAATGGCAGTGACATTCCGCGAGGTGGAAAGACAATGGAAGCTTCCAGAATCTTCCTCCATGACACTTGCCTCACTGAGTTCGACCAAGGATGAGTAAGAGGCTCTCAGCCTCCAAGTGGAAGCAAGAACTAACAGAGAGAAGGATACTAGTCACAACGGAGGATGACTCATCCTCTTTCTCTACATCTATATATGGATCCCTCATCGCAGAGATCCAGAGGCTGGAATTTTGTACATTGCAGAGAATTGCTGTTGGTTTTGTGATTGACATCAGATTATTGGGTGATTTATGCTTTGTTGGAGGTGAAGAAGGGATTCTATGTTGGGAGGTTGATGCTGGATCAGGACTCATCGGTTGTAACTCCTCCTGGATCTTCTTGTTTTATCAATAAAACTACTTGAGTTTCTCCTACATGCTTGTATATCTGATGTGTGTTATATTTGTATGTTTAGCTTAAATCTGATCCTAAGCTTTTTATGAACATAAATCTATGTCTTTGTGTAGTTTCTCTCTTCTGTGAACTTGCAGGAGCTTGGTGACGCTGGGCAAGTGAGGGAGCAGATCGGTGGAAGCTGGCAAAGAGAGGATAGATTGGATTGAACAACTAGCGCAAGACACAGGTCGGTTCATCTTAATCATCTTCGTTTATAGTTCATAAAGAAGAATACAAGAGTAGTTTTCCTTGTTTGTTTCTGTGGTCACTGTCACAACCCTGTGGGATAGGGTCGTTCTGAATAGACACTTTTCCCGAAAACAAAATGGCGACTCCGCTGGGGAACGTGTCTAGTTAGTTTATTTGTGTTTCTATTGTTGTTCATCTCATAAACTTAGGAGTGACGAATCGAACTGTATTTGCCATTTACAAATGCAAAGTAGACATCTGCTACTCTAGTCCATTCACTGGGCCTGTTTATGATCTGAACAGTTGACTCACAAATGATCTGATTACCCTTTGTGATAGCTCTCAAACCTCTTGTAAATCAACCCTCTGATTGTACACATTTGATTGCTTTTTACCTGGCCAAAAACCATAGATTAAACTGCAAACCGTGACCCAGAACCCAGAGACAATTCTCGTTTCTGCTTCAGCGCAGGCTCTGTGAAGAGACTCTACATTTCAGCGCAGTTCCCGAGAGGGCTACCTGCGTTGCAATTCAGTTTCTCTGTGTAGCAGGTGTGTTGATCAGCCTAGCCCTGCCTAGCTGAGGTTCTTTGCTCATTTTTTCCAGTTTTGCCTCTGATTTTTGCACCTTGTGATCAGTGTGTTTGTCTGTCTAAAAGCCCATTTTCTTTGCCTTAATTCTGCCTCGGTTGTATAAAAGAAACTGTATTTGTTTTTATGTGTTTGTTACGTCATTTACAGTTTCCCATTGCAAAAGTAAACTGGTCATACTGTCGCCCTTAGATCTAGATCTATCGTAAGTGTCGTTTTGATCTTAGGAGAAAGTTTATTTGCTATTGACAGTTGATTACGCTTTTACTTTTGCCTTTGGTTTGAATTTGTGAATTTCTAGTGTCGAAACAAGTGTTTACTTCAAAATCATAAAGTGTCGTAATCGTCTCTACTTTTTGATTTCGAAAAGAAGCTTGTTTGTGTTTTTCACTTAAAATCGAATTCAAATTTGTACAACAACTTTCTTTTTAAGCATCAATATTAAGAAAGTGAAAAACAAATACATGCACAAGTGCATTTGCATATTGACAGTTTGTATGGCTTGATTTAGGAAAAGTGCATTTACAGTGTGCTCTTTGCTCTTTGAGAAAAGATTGTGTCTTTCTTTTCCCCTTGTAGCTAGGATTTTCATTGTTGAAAAGAGATAAAAGCTTGCTTATCATCTTTAGACTACATTTAGGAATTACATCTACATCTCGTGGTGATCCAAAAAGGAAAACTTCTAAGAAAGATCAACCTAAAATAAATTGAATGAACTTAACAACGCTTTGTAACTTAACGCACAACATCTAGAGGTCTAGGCTAGAGACGTATTCCGGTGTCGTAAAGCCTGGTAACTGTTGTCCTCACTGTTGGTTGGGTGATTCCTCCACTTTGAGGCGATAAGTGCCAGTACGAACTTGTGCTCCCACGTACCGTCGAGTATATATTGGGAGACCCCTATAGGCATAAAACCTTTATCCATAGGAAACCGTGTCGGCCGCCCTACTGATTGCAATGCACTGAACACAGCATTCGGGAAGATTGACCGCCCGTACCCTAAAAAGTATTCTACGGTTTTGCGATTGGTTTGGCACTCCCTCTACCTAGACCTCCAGAGCAGTCCCTTTCGTTCCTTTTCAGACTCCTTAACGGAAAAGGTCCATCTGAGCAATTGTCACTTCAGGCTCATTAAAAATTGAAGGAGACTAGAGTCATCTTTTGTTTTTTCTCGACTCTTTAAAACTGAAAAAGCAAGGTGTGTCAAAGCGTGTTAAAATTTATTTTAAGCGGAATATTCATATCCTTTTCCTACGTTGATCTTTAGGTTGAGAAAATGGAGCCTACCAACCAAGGAATTCCCCTTGGTGGAAATCTTAGTCCCTTCTCCTCTTGGGGAGATGTTGGTGCGCTCCATATGGCCACATTGTTGCTTCCAGGACTGACAATAGGCTTGCCAGTATGGCTCTTCTCAACCAATGTCGTTCAGAACACCACCATTCTTGAGCAATCGAATCAGCAGTTAGACGAGTCCAGAGTTACCCACCAACCTTCTACTTCTTCTAATTCTTCCTCTCTTCCTTCCTCTTCGCTTGACGGGACTGGTAAAGCTAAAAACCAAGTTCCTAAGGAGAAGAAAGAAAAGAAGAAGAAAGAGAAAAAGAAGAAGGAGCCAAAGGCGAATAAGGGAAAACGAGTCTCGTCTAATGAAAATCCACACACAGCACCGACCAGGCCTAAATCGCCATGTGTCATTTGTAGAGGAGACCACTTTCACAGAGATTGTCCTTACATCCCCCAGATATTAAGGGACTGGTCTCCTCGTTTGCACAATCCGGTGTCATCAACCTCTGGAGATCATGTTGAAAGCACACCGTCAACTAGTGAAAGTGAAGCCCCAGGACAAAAAGGGAGAGCTAGATTTCCCTGTAGACTGTGTGAAGGCAACCATGCCCTCCACCATTTTCCCTTCTTAGACGAGGCTAAAAGAGTTTTGGATGATCGTCCGGTTTCACCATTACGACTTCCTCCTGGATATAAAAAGCTCTTGCCGAGTTCGTCACTAGTTGAGAACCCAGCTGGCCCGCTCAAGTGGTCAGCTGAAGCGTCTATCATTGAGGATAAACCAACTGAATCCATACCAGACGAAAGTCAAAAGGTCGAGACGGCAGTTGACCTGGTATTGCCTTCAGAGGTTTTATCTTTGAATGATACAGTCACTGAAGAGAATAAGGATGACACCGTCCAAATTCTCTTCATCAACACAGACTCCGACGAACACGGGGGCAATCTACCCATTCCTTTACCGCAGGAAGGAAGTTCGTCAGAGCCATACCCGACCGTCTACTCGGTCCCACCTCCAAGCAACCTAGTTGTATCCTTTGACTGGAATCAACTAGGCAGACCCCATTTGCCAGCAAGCATACCATTCCGAATTATCGTTCAAATATATAGAATGGTCATGGCTGGCACCATCATAGATGAGGGGGCTTCTGTGAGTATCCTTTCCTCTATTGCTTGGAAAGCGCTTGGTTTGCCATCGCTGTTGCCTTAAATGAGAAATCTGACAGGCTTTGATAAAGGAACCAGTCGACCTTTAGGGATCCTTCCTGATGTGCCCATAACATTGAGAGGGAAGACAGTTCGCCTGAACGTCATGGTCGTTCAAGGACCCTTGGATTATAACCTACTCCTTGGACGAGACTATATTTATTGCATGGGAGCCATCGTCTCCTCACTCTTTAGAGTAATGTGTTTTCCGCATGAAGGAAGAGTGGTCAAGCTCGTGGACCAGCTTTCATTTCCCGGATCACGCATAGCAAATATTCATATACCGTCCCTAAATGGTCTCTTCACGCAAGAAATGTCTCAAGTCCCAGTCCGTCCTCCTGATGAGCACGAGTAATTCGGAGGGATATGACTGAAACCCAGGGGGTATGCGTCCTGGTCTGTTTCGGCAGGAAAACTTTGGGTATAGGGTAGGTTTCCGCGGGAGAATATGACTAGTCTGTACCCCATCCGTGATTGGAAGAGGGGTTGTTCTAGAATAAGATTCTCTTGTCAAAGTTATGTGAGTTGACAGACGGAGTCACTCACCTTTGTTTATCTCGGTAGACATCGTCGAAGAACTGTTTTGTTTGCACTGCGAATAGAGCAATCTTTGGGTAACCTGTAAGAGGTAGGCCTCTCCTGATAGAACAAATGTTTTGTCTGCAAATTGAGGGGTAACCTTGAAACCATATTTTATACCTGGGGGCATGCAAACCTTTTGGAGTGCAAGCGAAGGGCGACTATTTATTTTTTTAAATTTTTAGGTCCTCCCTTTAAACCCGTAGGCTAACCCTTTAAACTCGTAGGATTAGTCGTCATCTAACTTGCATAAAGAAAGGATGTGGGGCAAAAATCTAAAAGTTGCCATTTTATATGAGACATTCTTATCATATGACTGGATTAATCGAGCAGTTTTAGCACATAGTTCAAGCTCGTTAAAAAATAAACATAAGACCGAGCAAGTGTTTCAATCCGCGTTTAAGCTCGTTAAAAAATGAACTATCCTCCGGTAAATAACCATCGTGAATGAAGCATTTTCAGCCATTAAAGCCTTGGTCGTGTTTGCACCGTCACCTCCACTTTTCCATTGGCCGATCATTCACCTCCATTTGATTGTTTACCCATTTTGAGGAACAGCTGCGAAGAGTGATTTCACTAGCCATCCTTGTGACACTGTCGTGATTGGAAAATTCCAAACCTTACCTGGAATCAGCTGCTACCCATTTTATCACTCGTTCCTCAAAAGACGAGTCTTCTTTAAGTTCTTTTCATTTGACTCGTAAAATATGAAAAGATTGCCGAGTTTTGGCCTTCCAGCTCGTTAAAGCGACCGGAAGCGCTATCCCTCCTCTATATTTTAATCTTTTTGGACCTGAGGGATTATTGCACAAAAAGATCGAGCGCTTGTTTTATTCGGCTCGTTAAAATTATCGAAAATTCATCCCTTCTGTATTGTTTTGTATTTTTTCGGACTTAAGAGATTAGATGACGAAAAAGGAATTCCGGAGTTATCTTTACATACCTTTTCAGACTCCCTAAAAAGGAAAAGGACCGAGTTATCTTTGTCGTTAGGCTCGTTAAAAAGATTAATAGCGACAAACTTGTCTTTAGACGAGAACGAGTTTCACTATCGCTAGGCTTGTTAAAACATAGCGATGGGTTTGCCCGAAGGGCAAATTATAGAACAAGCATATGTTATCCTCCTCAAGATTGACAAAAATAAAGAGGTACTGGTCAGAAATGACTGGGGAAAAATTGGGAAGAAACTCAAAGAATAAGTCGCTCTTGAACATGACACTTCCACTCCGTGCTTGAGTCGGGTTGGGTTGTTTCATTCACCGGTCACATCACCATGGTCACGCCATACCATCCACATTTGGGGTAAATTATACCAATCCATCGCATAAGTGTCGCCGACATGTTCAAGAGAAGTCATCCAGAGAAGTCACCCGTGTTCCATCCACTACCATACATTATACTTCATTCCTTCATGACCGCCATCCTGAACCATATATCATCAGATCGTTTTCACCTCCATCAAAATCATTTGCTCCGTTCCGTGTCATTGATGTGGGATTCATTAAGGCCCTCCTTTGACGGATCGCTTCTTGTCGACATCGACTCATTATCCAAGAAGTTGATCTAGGAACACCCCATTCAGTACTTTGAAGCTTGCATGCCTCAATGGCAAGTTTCTCACTTCCGGCGACAGGTATACATCAATGACCTTTGACCGAAAGATTTTGCGTGGTGTTCGACGCCAAGTCCTTTATTCACACCATGTGAATTGTACTGCAGTACCTTGAGGGTCATTATCATTATCGGTGATTCCTCTCGCGCTTGTTAACAGTTTACATCATCGACTGGTAATCAAGCGATGTCTTTCCATGTTCGACTTCAAAACATTTCTCACGTGGATCGACTTGTACTTCAAGTGAAGATTGGATGAGATTGAAGACCCCAGATCTAGTTTCATCCATCCGGGCTGCGATATCTATTCAGGAAAAATAAAAACATTGACATGTACAGCATTGCAGCACATATAATCATCCTACCAAAAGGATGATGACTTCATCAGAATCATCAGTCTACCATCAGACGATTGTCTGTCCTATGTACATAAAAATGAATTTATAAAGCTGAGCATGGGAATGCCCGCCTCAGCTAGATCATGAAAATAGTATGAAGATAATGTATTGTATTGTATCTTATTACAGGTCTCCTCCCCAGCATCAGAAGAACTTCGAATCCTCCTAATAAAGCATTTCACCCGATAAACGGCCTCATACTTTAGGGGGCAACTGTTATAGACATTTTTGTGCCTTACAGCTATAAGCATGAAATGTCCATAAACCAAGGGATCCTAAGTCCCTAAAGATGTTGTTCCAGCTCCTAAAGAAACGAGGTCAACAAATTACAGCTTCTCCCAGAAGTTCTCCACCAGAAACTGCTCAAAACTAGTCAAATCAGGATCAATTCAGATGCTCCACTAGCTAGCTGTGTTGCAAAGCACCCAAATACACTGGCTAGGTGCGTTGCAACGCACCTAAATGCACTACCAAGGTGCGCTGAGCGGGAAATGACAAATGGCAGTGACATTCCGCGAGGTGGAAAGACAATGGAAGCTTCCAGAATCTTCCTCCATGACACTTGCCTCACTGAGTTCGACCAAGGATAAGTAAGAGGCTCTCAGCCTCCAAGTGGAAGCAAGAACTGACAGAGAGAAGGACACTAGTCACAGCAGAGGATGACTCATCCTCTTTCTCTACATCTATATATGTATCCCTCATCCCAGAGATCCAGAGGCTGGAATTTTGTACATTGCAGAGAATTGCTGTTGGTTTTGTGATTGACATCAGAGTATTGGGTGATTTATGCTTTGTTGGAGGTGAAGAAGGGATTCTATGCTGGGAGGCTGATGCTAGATCAGGACTCATCGGTTGTAACTCCTCCTGGATCTTCTTGTTTTATCAATAAAACTACTTGAGTTTCTCCTACATGCTTGTATATCTGATGTGTGTTATATTTGTATGTTTAGCTTAAATCTGATCCTAAGCTTTTTATGAACATAAATCTATGTCTTTGTGTAGTTTCTCTCTTCTGTGAACTTGCAGGAGCTTGGTGACGCTGGGCAAGTGAGGGAGCAGATCGGTGGAAGCTGGCAAAGAGAGGATAGATTGGATCGAACAACTAGCGCAAGACACAGGTCGGTTCATCTTAATCATCTTCGTTTATAGTTCATAAAGAAGAATACAAGAGTAGTTTTCCTTGTTTGTTTCTGTGGTCACTATCACAACCCTGTGGGATAGGGTCGTTCTGAATAGACACTTTTCCCGAAAACAATGAGAGGTAGTCGTAATTGACTAATTTCTCATGATTTTTTAATAGTTCACTTAGCACTCATTGCATCAGGTGATGCTCACAAGGGTGAAGAAGTGGGATTGAAACTAGTGAAATGAATCACATAGTGTCAATCATCACTTCCGGGGCTTGCACACATAATCAAGACTTCCCGGGAGGTCACCCATCCTAGATCGCCTTTGGCTCAAGTGCGCTTAATTGTGGATTTTTCCCCACAATCAAGCCCACTTAGATTGCTACTCGATTTGTAAAACCTTAGCAAGTATTGTGCCTCATGACCCATTCAAGTATAGATCCCTTCACTCTCTTTGAATTTAAGTATTATGGGGTTTACGTAATGCATTATATTAGATATACATTACTGGGGTTTGGGGTTTGACATCCCTCCAGATCATCATGCTAGACATGCTAATCCAATTCCACTTAGATTCTTTAGAAATGTTGATGTGTCCCCCTATGTTTATTATCGATTCATTCTAGCTTGGGGCCAGTTACACCACCATGAACAGGTACCAATTTACTTTGTAAAGCATATATGCGGAGTTTGTGCCACATATGAGGTCGGATTACACTAATACCAGCTCTGATTTTCATGGATCCAACTTGGGACATAGCTATGATTGTGTTGGGGATTGTAGGGACATTGTGCATGTACCACCATCTCCGATATTGTTGCCACAACTGTCCTAGAGCCTAATATTTCTAAAAAAGATAGAGGAGTTGTTGCATCTCAATAATGAGACTAAGCATTCCATTGCACGTAGCTTGCAAATGACATTGACTAGTGCACATGTTGCATTATGTGGAGAGATGAGCATACCACCATCGTTGCCTCCTGACCCAATAGTTCCATTATATGATGATGCATATCTTGAGAGTCTACCCACAAACCAACTTTTGTCATATGAACGTATGTGTTGTGATGTCATACATGACACATGGAGGGTGCATGACCCGCGTGACCTAGGCCAAGTACATATATACAAAACTTTTGAATCTTATCATCAAATTATGCATTATTTATAATAATTAATAATTTTGTATTAGATTTCATTTATATTAATAAGTTCATGATAACATGTAGACACAACTTGGCTACATGGATGAGGTTTTGAGGTCATCTAAGGGGGCAGTTGATTAACCAAAGCAACCTCCACCAATGTATGTTTCCATGGATTCTCCTCCACCTCCACCTCCACTTTTAGTGCCTTAGGACACTCAAGTGGAGGTAAACTTTTTTATTCCTACGATTTCAACCTTTTTTTTCCTTTTTCTTTTAAGTTACATGTATGCTAATTAATTTGTAGACTAATTATAATTTGTCTTTGCCATTGTGTACACAGGACAATATGGAGAGTGGTGTAGATGTCACAGTTATGTGGATGCATGAGTGGGATGTTGGGGATATCTGCATTGACGATGTAGGTCCATAAACACAGGGCCTAATCATTGAGCCCAAGGCATGGGAGCACCAAACCTAGATTGATCAGACCTCCGTCCTACCTAAATTGCATTTTGACTTGAATGAGGTTGGTAAACTGATATGTAATTAAATGTGGTTCAAATATATTTATTTACATATTGTTTTTTTTTAATAAATAATGATCTAATTAATTTTAATTTGGATGTGTTATTTCGGGGTACTGTATTATGGATGCTTACTTTGGGCAACGAAACTCACATAGGAGTTTTAATGAAAGATTCTATAGTGGATAGTTTGTATATTTTTAGACCCATTTCATAAGGCACATTCACATGTGATATGTACCGACTTTGTATATTTTCATACATGGATAGTTTATGGATATATTTGTATATATTTTCATATGGATAATTTATTGATGCATTCATTATCTTTCAATTTATGGATGTTTATTAATCTTGTTTATGGATGTTCATTAAATTTTAGTTTACGGACATGTTTTATTATTTCACTACTTTAAAAAATTTCTATATAGTATAGCTTTTATTTAAAAAAATAACAATTTTGATTTCTAGTTTCGTAGACTAAGAAAATAAGTATGATCTTACTATGATGCAAGTCACTTTGATACTTAAAATGAACTAAAATATATCATGGTTCAAATAAAAACACAAATTATAGGGTTGAAATTTAAAAGATGTCTCATAGATAGTTCAAATAAGTTATATTCAATTTTATTTCTTTTGAGGCCATCTACAAGAGCAAGTAGTCATAACATGATATAAGTCATATGTAAATTAGAATTTAAAATACCAAAAAAATAATTAATGATATGTTTCTATAATTTTATATAATTTTATGAACTGTCTGAGATTTACTTAACTATCCAAATATTTCAAACAATTCCTTATCTTATGACCTTCAATTAAGAACATTCAAAAAGTAAAATTTTACATTTAATAACAATTTTGTTTTCTAGTTTCAGAGAGTTAAAAAATAAGTACAATTTTAATACTATGACGCAAGTCACTTTAATGCTTAAAATGAGCTTAAACATATCATATACATTAAATTAATATTGAACATGGAAATAATTACAAATATTCTTCATATTAGCTTGTATAAAGTGTTTTTTAGTGCAATGAATGTATGCTAATTTAGACAATTAATTATATGTTTTTATTTTATTTTATATAATTTTATTAAGTTTCCTAAATTTACTTGGCTATCTAAGTATTTCAATCAATTCCTTACCTCGAGGTTCAATTAAAAAGCACAAATCATATTGCAATTTAACTTTTATTCAATTTTAAAAGATGTCTTATATGTTGAGAAATCCATTAGGGAAACATTAGGTTTTCTTATTATTTTGATTTCTCTTTAAATTGACAATTTATTGTGATTAATTATTACTTTTCGTTATTTTTTATTATATTTTCATCATTAAGACAATTGCCAAAACTTCAAAGACAATGGGAGAACACAAGATGTAGGCACTGTGCCAAGGAAAAACCCCTATAAAGGGGAAAACCCAGTGAAACTCTTCCGTTAGTATATTCAAATCAAATTGAGACAACCAGGACCTAGGAACAAGAACATATACTCCTTCCATCCACTTCACCAATTTAACCTCCAAGTAAAACTTCAATCCATACTTTCATAAGTAAACATAATTCTGCTCTTCAATAAAGATGTTGGTCTACTTTGTAACTTCTGAAGCTCATAATATATCTTCAACCCTACAATTTCATAGTATATATGAAAAAGTAGACACACATTTTTATCCTTCATTTATCTTCCATTCCTTCACTTGTCTTGTCTCTTGAACTTCACACCTTCTTCTAGATACTTCAGAGTGTAGATCAAACTTTTTCTTCGTTCCCTTTCTTCTTTCCATAAGATAGGATCTTCTTCTAGTACTTTAGACCTAGATCCACTTCTTAGTTGTAGATCACATTTCTAAATAGTACTTCAAACCTTCATTATGAGGTCGACTTGTCAACGGTTTTGAGGTTGAATTAAAGGATTAGGAAACCAACTTGGTGGAGGAGGAGCATATACATAAAAAAATATTTTTCTTTCTTGACATAAAGATCCAAAAAAGGGTTTAGAATGTAATAATAATGACAATGACTCAAGACATAAACCTAGAAGCCTACAATGGAGGGTTTACCTACAATAAGCATGAAACCCATGCCAAAAATAATCATATTTTCAGAAATAAATTTTCCTTCTTCTTTATTTTTGACAAAATCATTAAATTATGACTCAAATACAATTATGAAGACTAAAATTTGTTACATTCTTCAACACTCCCTCTTAACTAGGGAGGTATATATATATATAAGGATTCTTAGGTCCCTATACTACTAGTGCAACCCCCTTATTATATTGTTGTGCCCTTACATGATTATTGTTGTGTTGGCTCTGATTACATTATGACCCCTTAGTCTCCTATATATAGAAAGGATGTCTTGTCATTTGTATCATCCAAGAATTGTTCATTTGTGTAATGTAAAGGAGGTTGCCCCCTCGAAGAGGCTAATTTCTAAGGCGTTAATTTATATTTTCTATTTTTTTGTGAGCTAGTTTCATAACATTTGATATCAGAGCTTTGGATTCTATGGTTTCGCTGCTCCAAACAGGTCATCATGGAATTTTGGATACAACCTTTTTTTCTGCGATGTTTTAGAAGCTACAACAAAACCCATTTGAGTCGACATCTCTCGAAACTTCGGGTCCAAATTTCAGATCTTGTCTCGCTAGATTTTCGGAGATATGATCCAAGAACGTTAGGGTTTTTGTAGACTCCCAAATTACATTCCAAACAAGTGACCTTGGGAAAATCATCATAACTTTCTCTCTGAGCACCAGATTGAAATTTCGTAAGACGTTACAGAAAGAAGACAGTATGTAGTTTTATGTGTATTAGCTTAAGATCCAAAGGTCGAAACAGTGACACGTGGAACTTCATACAATTTTGATCTACTGGAAAAGTATATAATCAGGTCATCTTGGGAGATTGGGCATAACTCTTTCTTGAAGAATCCAATTTCGATCAGTCTCATGGCATTGGAAAGAGGACACAGAGGGCTACTGCAGCTCATAATTTTATACATTGGAGATCCAAAATTACATATTTACAATCATTTCAAGATCGAGCCCTTAAAATCAAGAAAAGGAGATATGAGGAAGTTTGATGGCAAGGATCTGGTAAATTGGATACTACAAATGGAATAATATTTTGATCTACATGATGTATAAATGTTACAAAAGGTACATATTGCATCTTTATATTTAGAATCGAATCAATTGTTATGGTATAAAGGGCTTTTTTCTCCTAAACCACTTGTCACTTGGCCAAGTTTCACAGAGGAAATGATAGCACATTATGAGGATACAAAGAGCAACACCTTCTTTAGCCAATTGATAAATCTCGAACAAAAGGGTTCAATGGTAGAGCACATTGATGACTTCCAAAAATTGAATATAAGGGTAAATTTTATTCCAGAGAAGCAAAGGATTGATGTCTTCATAGGAACTTTAAAGGATAAAATTCAACATGAGGTTCGTCTTTGGGAACTTGATTCATTAGAGAAGGCATTCAGGTTGGAAAGAAAAATTGATAGTGGAATTATGGAAACAAAGAATCCTACCACTCACAAATATAAATATGGAAGTGTTTTTTCTCCTAGCCTTCCACAACCTACAAGGTTTACACCACAACAATTGGAAGAAAAAAGAGAAAAAGGGTTGTGTTACATTTGTGATAGCAAATACACTAAAGGCAATAAGTGTGCTGAGAAGAAATTATTTTACATAGATTGTGAAGAGAAGGAAGAAAAGGATCAAGAAACATAAAAAGAAGAGGATATACACCAGGAACCAACCCCAGAGAAAGAAGAAATGAATCTGATCATATCTTGTAAAGCATTGGCAAGAATTACCACTCCTCAAACTCTCAAGATAGAAGAACATATCAAGAAGAAAAAGATAATAGTGTTGATTGATTCAGGAAGTACCCACAATTTTATTCATTGTAAGATAACAAAGAACTTGAATTGCTTCCTATATCCAGCATGAGTGTCAAGTGATGGTTGCAAATGGAAGAACCATAAATTGCTTTGGAAAGTTCCATAATATCAAGATATCCATGGGAGAATATGTTTTGAATAGTCCAATGCTTTCCATTCCAATGGGTGGTGTTGATGTTGTACTAGGAGTCCAATGGCTACAATCTTTGGGTATGATAACTTTTAATTTTCAAGAACTCTTCTTGAAATGTTTTTTCAGAAGGAAAGGAAGTTGAATTAAGGGGTATCACAGGGAAACCGTGAAATATAATCATCTCTAATGGCATGACAAATCTTCTAAAGGAAGAACAACTTGGCATAATTTCACAATTATGTTCACTAGAGGTTCCCACGTCGAAATCATCTATTTCTCCAGATCTCCAAAAAGTCTTGGACAATTAGTCCAAGGTATTTGAGACTCCCAAAAGCCTCCCACCTATTTGTGATCATGATCATGATATTCATTTTGTAGGAAGTGTTCCTCCAAACATCAGACCTTACATATATCCCTTTGCACAAGAGAGTGAAATTAAACATATGGTTGTAGAAATGCTACAGGCTGGTATAATTCAACCTAGTCAAAGTTCTTTCTCTGCTCCAGTAGTATTCGTGCACAAGAAGGATGGATTATGACTGATGTTTCTGGATTATAGAGAGCTTAACAGGCTCACTATTAAAGATAAATTTCCCATTCCTCTCATTGATGAATTATTGGATGAATTTCATGGAGACATTTACTTCAGCAAGTTGGACCTTCATGCAAGTTATCATCAAATTAAAATGAAGATTGAAGACATTCCGGAAACAACATTTAGAACTCATGAGGGTCATTATGAATTTTTAGTCATGCCTTTTGGCCTTACCCCTGCACCTCGTACATTCCAAGGTTTGATGAATTCCATTTTCAAACCCTTCCTTAGAAAATTTGTGTTAGTATTTTTTGATGATATGCTAATCTACAACAAGTCTTGGAAGGACCATGTTCAACATGTTGATAGAGTGCTCAGACTATTGGATGAGAAATAATTATATGCAAAAACCTCAAAATGTTTCTTTGGAGTATAAGAGGTGGAATACTTAGGTCATATTGTATTTCATGAAGGTGTTAAGGTAGACCCTCAACAACAAAAATTTCCCCAACTCTTAAAGGATAACCTCACTTTGGCACAAAATCGAATGAAACAACAGGAAAAGCAACATCATAGCGAAAGAAGTTTTGATATAGGTGACTGGGTATTTTTATGAATACAACCATACAAACAAATGTCCCTCGAGAAAGCTAAGAAGGATACTAAATTATCACCAAAGTACTATGGTCCTTACAAGGCGCTACAAAAGATTGGTACTATGGCATACAAATTGGAGCTTCTTGCATCTTCCCGATTGCCCTGAGTATTCCATGTTTCATGCATAAATAAGTTTATAAGTAACAAGCTCCCAGCTCAAACAATGTTGTTTGATCTTGACGAGGAAGGAAAAATCATATTGGAACCTGAAGCAGTCACGGAAACAAGAACCCGATAGCTACGAAATCGATCAATTTCAGAGTATCTCATCAAGTGGAAGAACTTACCCATTGAAGATTCCACACGGGAGGATGAGAATTTTATACCAAAGCATCCAAAACTACTCAAGCATTGAGGACAACACTTTTTGAAGGAGAGGGGAATATTAGGTCCATATACTACTAGTGTAATCCCTTATTGTTATTAGCAAAACCCCCTTATTATATTGTTGTGCCCGTGTAGTCCCCACATTGTTATTATTGTGCCCCATAGAAGCCCAATATTGCTATTGTTGTGCCCTTACATTATTATTTTTATGTCGGATCTTATTACATTATTATCCCTTAGACTCCTATATATAGAAAGGATGTCTTGTCATTTGTATCATCCAAGAATTTTTCATTTGTGTAATGTAAAGGAGGTTGCCCCCTCAAAGAGGCTGATTTCTATGGCATTGATCTATCTTTTCTATCTTTTTGTGAGCTGGTTTCATAACAGATGAACTCAAAATGATATGTTCTATGAAGAGTCATAGCACATACAGTGCTATAAATTAAATATTTAAACAAGGTATCTAATCTGATGGGACTAAGGTGTATTCAAAGATTTAGCCACTATAGGTACCATCAGGCTTCAACTCTAACACCAACCTAGGGATCTATGTATTGTATCCAAGGTCAGAGCTCCATAGGACCAATGATACCCTCCCTACCTTGGGATATCGACATCATCATAGGCGCGTTAGATGTCCTCCAAACATCTTGTTGCCCCAATATGCTTCATCTCTCCTATAAACTAAATCCAATATATCCACCAGTCCAAGTATGCTTCCAAGATGTTCAACTTTCTTATGGAGAGATCTACCTGTACAATCAAAACCACAACTAGTAACAAACTTTCAAATATATATAAGTTAGCACAAACCTCTGGGGTTCTCAAGTATACTGAAGTTGTTTAGGTCATCATAAAACACATCTTGTCAAAAGTTTCCTTATTTAATTTTTCTAGCATCAAACTCAACCTTAACACTTCTTCCATAATATCTAAATCTTGTTCATAACTTCATTAATCAACCATGTGTAGTGCTTTAGCTAATATTTGATTTTCTTTCTTTCTTCAAGGCCTTTCACTATAGTTGTCACAATATGTTCTCCCTCTTAACTTGGGAGTTATACCTTTTTCTTTATCCAAGCTTATTCTTTATAACAGACACCTCTTTCTTCCAACCACAAAGACTCTTTTATTTGAATCATCATAATATGAAAGAAAATTTAATCTTTCAAAACGTCATTCCTTTAAGAACAACATTATTTTCTATGGAAGCAAGATCATCTATTCATATTTAATGTTATCATTCTTACATCTCCCTCCTTCCATCATGATCATCATTATTATCAAGTCATATTCAATTATGAGGTAGTGTTGTAGCGACTGCAACACCCTCCAAAATTTTGGCATGCATCCAATTTCAGAGCCTCGCTTGGGTTTTAAATTGATGTTTTCAAGCACTCAGGCTCATCCCATGAGCTTGTGTTGAGTCTTTGCACCCTCCTTGCTTGACCGTTCAAAGGAAATATTTTTGCATGTTGATCCCAATGTCACGCTTGCAGCCATGTTATGGTTATGCACAAGGTCCCTGCTTCATGTGTACACGTTGTATTTTCTATGTAAACATTCGTCGCACTCGCACATGAAGTTACATGCAATGTCGTGCAAGCGTCGTCGCAATCATTCAATGATCCATCATAAGCATCATGCTTGTTGCTCACACCATTGGTCAATCACACTAACTATGTGTTGTCTTGATGGTTTGAGGTGTCTTATTGTCAAGTCATATTGAGTGTGTGTTCGCAAGGTCACACATGCACAAGTTCACTCACTCACAAAGTTAGCCATTTTTGTTGAAATTTTGACGACTGGATCATCCTCCAACATTCAGACCCTCATTGAGTTGCATCTCGCAGTTTCAGCACTCAGTGAACATGTACTGCTACCCGGAATTGCGCAGAGCTTAAGGTTGTCAACTACGCAACTTGCACTGTGAAATCCTGGAATTGATCGAACCCATTGTGACCCAGAACAACACAAAATTTTCTCAACAATCCATCTCAATTTGTGCTGCCAACAAGAGAATCAACCAACCCTCTAGCTGGTCAACCGAAGAGTTTGACTGAGCAGTGACCCCGGGACTCACTCCCCTAAAAATTTGCAGAAAATTTGCAGACCTTGCATGTTCTGCTGACTGAAAAAATTGCACCGATAGGCCGGATAGACACCTTGTGTCTATCCTTGCTTCCCATAAAAAAATTCACAGTTTTTCCAGCCAACCACCCAGTCAGCCGGTCTATTGGTCACCCAAAATACTGCGCAGTTTTCATGAGCAGTCAACCACCAGCTCAACATCCCGCTCAGCTTAAAAACTTTGATGGGATGTCGAGCAACCCAACATCATACTCAGCTCAAAAAATATGATGGGGTGTCCAACAGGCTATCCTCCCAGCAATTGCACAATTTTCAGTAGCAACACTCCTGCAGCTCACTGCCAGCTCCCCTGAAAAAATGCGGATTTTTTCCTAGCAAGCCTCTTGCAGCCCGCTTCCAGCTCCTTGGAGGAATTGTGTAGTTTTTGACGCTAAGCCCCTCTACTTCTTGCGCTACTTCCTCCTTCCTACCAGCGGAGCTAGATCCCACGAACAATCACTGCTGATCTAGATTGCCCATCTCAGTCTCCCAGTGACTTTTGCACAATTTTCACTGGCAATGCCCGAAGCCCGCATCCCAACATGAAATCTGCCTTGTGCCGTTTTGTAGCCTTGTCCTCTCTCCTATTCACCTGCATTCAAAAGCGAATGACAATGCATCATGGTAGACTAGGAGGTTTATGGATTTGATGTCGTCTCATCATGAGTGATTTCAAATACATGTACATGGATAAGACATGACGTGCTGACAGATGGGATGGACAAGGAGAGCACATGCAAGGAGATTTTTTTGCAAATGGACGAATGAATGATGCATGTGAGGATATTTCTCGAGAATAGACGATGCATGCGAGGATATTTTCTCGCAAATGGATGCTACATGTGAGGATATTTTCTCGCGAACGGACGATGCATGCGAGGATATTTTTTCGCGAACAGATGATGCGTGTGAGGATATTTTTTCATGAATGGATGAACATGTGAAGCATGCCAAATTACAAGCAAAGGAGTGATGTGCACATGCAACATCAAGTGAAAACCAAGACCATCAAAGAATCCACACACCTTGCCATGTGGAGGTGAAGCTATGATACACCAAGAGGACATCCATCACTCAGCAACATTACAGCTCCACATGGACACCACTAGCAGCATGAACATACCAGCACTGTCGTGTTGAGTTGTGTCATAAGTCATGTCAGCCACATCACTACTGTGGGCCATACTGTTGTAACTCAATGTAATGTAACGTGGAAGTCCAAGAGACCCACATGTAATCTGAAGAGTCATGTAATATGAAAATTCATGAAAGGAAAATAGTCATGAGGGAAGTTGAACAGTCACAAGGGCCAGTTTTACCCTTGGCTATAAATACCCCTCATTTGTACATGCAAAAGACTTTTCACCTTGGCTCCTCCCACATAGCCTTGAGAGTCTGTAATATTTTCTTTGAGGAGCGAGAAATGGCTCCAATGCCCCACTTAAGACGTTAATGATGTATTGGTGTACCAATGTGTCTTGGAACTTTCTCTTAATTCAGAAGCCTGTTAACAGGCCAACACATTTTCACACATGTATTGTAATTGTTTGTAAGACTATTCTTTGAACACTTGTAATGCATGTTGCTTTAACCTGTGTTAAGACAGTTGAACTATTTTGGTTTTTCTAATACATATGCTTATGAAAATGTGTTGTATAAGTTGTTAACGTTGTCTTTCCCATGTGGGCTACCTCACTGGACCCTAGATAAAACATTTCCCATAAACTTGTTATATCAACCATCACACTCGTCTGGACTAGTCCGCTAGTTATTGTATGTGTTATCCACTCATTGTGTGTTTGTGACTGTCACATTCATGTGGAGTACTCATTTGGAAGTTGCGCATGTCATGTTGTGTTGTGTGTCTCTTTCAGAGTTGGGACTCTTCCCTCCCGACTAGAGAGTCACATCCACCCTCTGCCTCTGTGTTGAAAGAACCTTGACTCAAGTAACACTATCACTCACTAGGCACGTTTTGTTGTCCGAAGACAAAGCATACCACTCTCATGTGATGACAAGAAAGAACTAAGGAAAACATTTAAGATAATGGAAACCAGGCCATCATACTGGATGGGACTCCTACACCAAATGGTGTGAGGTCTAATTGGGACTTCATACCGAGGATATCCCTTGAATGTTGGTGGGTCCAACACCATCAACATTTTGGCGCTAGAAGGAGGGCCATATGACAAGCTAAGTCCTCACAATATGTGTTGAATCTTCACACATCTATCATGGAATTTGTTATAGTTTTCCCTCTGAAATTTTTGTCCCTCGAACATATCGTTCATGTCGAGAGGGAGTTATGGGATGACTTGTCACAAATCACGTATGATGGTGAAGGAAAAGTGGCCTGGCCTGAGCACTTAGATGACTTCCATTGGCTCATGGAGAATGTGGAACGTTTTAATGAAAGAGAGATCTATTCATTGCTCGCACACACACTTCGCGAGCACCCACTGTGATGGTGTAGCATATTGCCTCATATCCCCATGCACTAATTCAAGCAATTTAGTGATCTAGATGAATATGTTTTTAACCATTTTGATCCTAAAGAACTTGATAAAAATTTGTTAAAACAACATAAGGCCCCACATGAATCACCTATGGATTTTTCATAGTGCTTGCGTCTATTCATGTTTAAAGCACTGAAATTTCAGATGAAATTCCAATATCTCATGGATAGATTTGAATATTGCATTGCCAAATCACTATGTCCCAAGATGAAGTCGAAGTTCAAACCCCGATCAACATACTTCGGTGATGGAGTTGTACAATCATAAGTGGACCTAGTCGTTGTCACAAGTGGTTGTCCACCTTCCCCTCATCAAACAGCTCCACCACCACAGAGTGATGTGGGAGAACATGCACACACGTCTATTCAAATGTCATATCCTCCCACCCTCAATACTCTCAATATATGTGCAGATTTGGTTGGGAAGCCCATGGGTTGTCATACACACTTGTTACCTCAACCTCCGTCTTCACGTTTTGTTGACCCTCCAGATTGCACTGTCTTGTGTTCTTCCATTCCAGACTCTACACTTGTTGTGAACGAGGATCAAGCCATCAAAAGAGTTGATGTTTCACAACCAACCTGCATTGTCATTCACAAAGAGTATGACCGAGAATCTGAGCATGAACCCACGGTGAAGGATGACCTCCTTATGTCCATGCTTCCTTCACTTTTTCCTAACATCATTGGTGATTCTTTTATCCTTGGTTGTCTTTGTGTTAATCCATCCACAGATGCATCTGCTTCTAATCATTCAAAAAACACACCTGATGTCAGTCCACTATTTGATAACAAAGAGGAAAAAAATTTCATTAAAAATCCACTTGATATTTCATCTGCTTTTTCTGAAAACACGGAGGATGAAAACTCTTTCTTCTCATCTACCCCTCTGTATGATTCATCAAATCATGAGGATGCCAACAAACATCCTGAATTTTCTTATCATGGTTTTCATGATCTATGTACTTCTTCACCTGATCACGATGTTGAATCACCCATTTTTAATTTGCCTAAGCCACTAGTCTCTGATGATTTATCTATTGATGAAGTGGAAACCCTGCAGGATGTCGTGGCACTTCAGCCTGAGATGATGGTTATGTCATGCCCTTGATATCATGATGTTAGTTCCACTTCTGATTAGAAATTTTTTGAAACACCCAAGGCTCCTCATCACTCATCTATATGCACTGAAGATCAATCCAACACATAGATTTCGCTTCCTCCACCAGAATCACATGATCCCATCAGTTGCGCACTGGAGGAATAATTCACATCAGGAACACTTGAAAGGCGTAAGTTGTCTATTTTTCTCATGTTTTCTTGTCTACCATAATCAAGAGAGCGCATATGTTTATCATCTGTACGCAGTATGTTACAATACCATGGCAAGTCCACAGAGGGTTTGTCTTGCACTTTCACTCTTTTATTTTCTGTGGATGCGTTTAAACTCGGAGTGCATTGGTATTCATTGTTATATATTTTATGTTTGTTGGTTCGCTTGAATATGTTTCTTGTGAACCATGCCTTCAACAACATGGGGCAGCCAACGCGTGAGTGGCTACATTGGAAATGTCATTTGTTTTCTAGTTTGCATGTTTGTTTGCTTACTGACTTGGTTTGGTTTGTTTTCTTGCTTGCTTTGCTTGATTATTGTTTTGTTTCCTTTTCTTACTATTTTTGTTTCATTTTGTTTTGTTTTCTTAGTATCATGCTATTTTTAGTTTTGTAAATAAGTGTTTCCCTCTACTGAGTTCTAGCTTTTGAATGAGTATGTGGCTGAGATCTAAAGAGTCTTGTGACACTATAACACTTGGCCAGTCCTGTGTTTGTCTTCTCTGTGCTTGGTTATAAACTTTGACCAATGAAGTCTTGATGTAAAATATGAGCCATTTGCAAGAGAAGCTTGTGTCCAACCATGAACCTGTGTCCACACTTGGAAACCCCATGCATGTACTCAACCTTCTGCTATGTGTGTTTAAGCTCATCTAACTAGTAGAAATGAAGAAGGGGAAAATATAAATGAGAAAACCTATGCCTGAGGTCTTACATGATTCTCTAATGGAAAAACCTCTTCTACTATCAATAAGTCATGATCCCTCTTCCACCCCAAAAATAAATAATTCCCTATGCACAATCCTCTATAAAAAATTATAAAGGTGAAAGAAGAGAAATGCTTCCTATGCAGAGAGGTGAAGCATGCAACTCCACCAGAGTACTGACTAGGCTCACTGGAAGTGGAGAAATGTGTGTGTTCCTACATGACTCCATCTGGGTACTGTCCAGGACTGCTAGCAGCAGAGAAACACTAGAGATGAAAACTTATACTTTGAAATTTTTTAACTTGCGAGCCAAAGTACCCTTCTGTTGTGGCCAGCAACACCCCCCCTTGTTCATTTAAGTGTTGTCCAAAATACTAAATGAATGGGGACCCTTAGTTGAATTTTAGAAAAAAAGCAAGAGTTTCCTTTCTTCAAAATAAGGTTACCATCGTAGGCTTAGAAAGGTCCTTTGAATATTTTTTAACCTAAGTCTATGATAAGGGAAATATCTTTAAAGCCGCGTTGCAAAAAAGATAGGAAATGCCTCCATTTCTCTATAATATCGGTATGCGCAAGACTCTCATGTTAAGCATAATATCGCATCGCAATAAAGTAATATTCATAAGGAAAAAACTTCAAGATTTACCGATTTGCGATAACACCGATCGCATATCGCAGAAATGCGCTGACAAGATTCGACAAACATTAAACTTCTGCGACCTGCGATGTTGCGATCGCTGCGATATTATATTCGTATGTTTGTGCGATTCGCGATGGCGCGATCTGCGATGTTACGTAAGCAAATCATAAATCACTTCATCACGAATCCTTCAGGCACGCTATTCAAAGAAAAGCCACTTACCATAATCTGACTCAAGATCATGTGCTTTTAATGATAGTAAAGGAATTAGTTGTCAGCTATTAAATGAAATGAAGATGCGTGCTTTTGTAAAGAATTACTTCACGTAAGGTGGCATATTTGATATATCTGTTGCATTTAAAACTCTCCCATCACCTTTCTTGATCAGTCATTTCCATTTGACTCATAAGCTGCAGGAACGAAGAACTAAAGACGATTCAAAGCCAAACGCAGGAAGAAATGGGAAAGAAAAATAAAGCTCAAGGCTCTGAGGCAAAGGAAAAGACGAAGGAGATGGCACCTTTGTATACAGACACAGCCTGTAATAGAGACGTAGGGATATCGACATGGGAAAGCATGTACAGACTGCTTGAAGAAGAGAATCCCAGAATAATGAAGGTTGCTGCTGTCGCGGGCTCACAACGCTCTTCCGAGGCGTCCTTAGAAGAGCTAGCATGTTCATTTCTTCACCGGATAGCAGCAAAGCCCAAAATTCTACCATATATGGATATGATCAAGTGGATACTTGACAATGCAGAGATGAAAAACAGACAATTCAAGATTCAAGGACATGGGCTCATCGGATCATTCGCTGCACAAGATTTAAAGCTTATGTATCATCTTCCTGAACCGCAGGCGACTTACAATGCACAATTCGTTAAGAAATTTGTGGCAGAGAACCCAAACCTAGCAGAGACCACCAAAGATTGGTCCAGAAAAGAGGAGCTGCTCAAAAAAGACAAAAACGGTATGTACAGCACTGGTTCCCTCACCTCTCCATATTGTTTTGCTGCGGCCATGCTTTGTAGATTATTTGGGATGCCGGATATCAATAAGTTTTCATCTGAATGGCTACCATTAATAGATGCTGCCACAAATGCCGATATTATGGATTGGGCCAAGATCTTTTCTGATAATCTATACACAACTATTATCAATTACCGGTCTAAAATATCCTTGTCTCAAAGGATCTATCCTCCTTTTTATCTGTCCGCATATGTTATGGATTCTATTTGTTATGTGTCTAAATTTCCTATTATGGGTTGGAAATGGACTACCCAGGACCCATTACCTATCCATGTTTATCATAAGATGTTATGGGATTCTCAGTTCGTCCCACACTTCTACCAGATTTGTCACGGGCTTATCTTACCCTTGTATAGAATGATGTATGATGAAGACCCCCCGAGATGCTCACCCGAGGCACATATAGACATCATCCCCATCGCAAGATGGTTCGGGGAAGAATGGTTCACCTATATTAGAGTGTTTGGAAGCACTGTACCTCCTCATGTCCTGCCTCTGTATATCCCCGATAAACTTTTGGCTCGGGAAATTGCATATCAAACCTGTTCAGAAGGCGGCCTGACCAAAGACCTAAAAGACAAAAGGAAGGCCATATGGCCTCAGTTTCCTGTAACTTGTGGGGCCTTTTCATTGTTCGATGTAGGTCACGCTTTCACCGAAGTGGAGAATGTGACATGTCTACAATTATTTAAATTCCCAGCAAGGCCATTTGACCCAAATGAAGTTGCCCAAGATTTCACAACGAACATCAAAATAAAAGTATTCGTTGGGAAGAAAGATTTGTTTGATGATTTATTTCAGAGTAAAAGCTCACTCCAGGAAATTTTGCGGGAAGCTCAGTCGAAGTTGTCTCCAGATGACCTCCAAAGATTCATGTTATACAGGGAAAGAAGGCTGGCCAGTGTTCCTGGTTGAAGGGAAAGTACCCCTAGGGTCCTTTGGGTTAAGACTCTACCAGACTGAAAATTGCTTATTCAAAGAAACACACACACAGCCATTATCTTTACTTTAAGCAAATTCTAATGTTTAGGGTACGTACCTAAGGTCCTACATTCGAGAAGGCCTTTAGGGTCCAAACCCTTTTTGGAGTTCCCTTCTTCTTCTTTGACCTGTAAAACAAACAAATCAAAGAACACAACAGTACATGGACAAATACTTATACATAAACCATCTTCATGCTATAAAGTTAGTTATAAAAATCTTTAAGTAACTACTTGTATAAGAATTCAAGACAAGAATCTCATAAGCATAAAGAAAGATTGTTTCGGGAACCAAGACGTGTTTCTTTTATATAAAGGCAAATAAAGTACATATAACGGAAAGATATCACCTGAAACACCTTCAGCAGGCTCCAAGCAAAGCTTCCTCCCGGATTCGTTCCAGCCTCAAGCCTCCAACAAGAGCTCCTTCCAAGTCTTACTCAATGATGACATAAAGGATGAATGATCACCAATACACATGGAAACAAGGGTTTCCTATGCAAAATGGGGGAAGTGCAGAAAGCACCAAGGACTTCAGACCTGGTCTAAGGGGAAAAATCTCAGCATAATAATCTTGCTCTCTTTTCTCTCTCCCTTAGGCCTTCCCTTTGATGTCTTTTTATACCATCTCCAAAGTAGTTTTTTAGTTAGGAGTTGGTTGGGAACAGTTGGGCCACGGGCACTAACAGGTGATCAGCAGGTAAAACCCGCGATCTCCACCCGAAAATAAGGAATTATATATTTTTTTAAGTGTTTTAATACATACACGCGGGTTGGGTATACACAGACCCGCGTGTACACGCGTTTAACTCAGGGCAATGTCGCGTATAGGGAATAAAACACTGTTTTTTAAATTTTAGGACCAGGTCTGGAAGGAGGGGTTGCCCTAGGCCATGAGTGCAGCATCACAAACCATAAGAGTGAGATTTGGAGCTATAACAGATGCCCCCTAATGTATGAGGTCAGAAGGGGAACATGATGGCCGAAATATATTATGTAAGTACATGGAAAGGAACTCTGCCGAAAAACCGAGGAGGACTTCACCAGAATTCAGCCTGCCAAGCCACCAAAAGGAGATCAGAAAGAAACACTGTCTGAGGCGGGCATACCCATGCTCAGAAAAAGTAAAGCATGTCCGCATATCAAGTACAAGCGGATCCACTAAGTATACAAGTATAAATGACTAGAAGATACATAATGGATCATCTGATCATAAGGAGCAAGTACATGTCTGAATATCACATATAAAACTGTCAATGATGCTGTAAGATGCAACGGATCACTGAAATCAAAGACTGATCTCAAAAGGTACCAACTGAACATGATGGAATAGGATGGTACTACACTGCAAACTCAGGTGCCAGCATATAGAATGTCGCCATGACTGACTGCAACATATAAGATGGAATGGTATCAACTAGTAGTAACAGGAGCAACTGTCAAGTGAACCAATGAATGCTGATACAACCTGAGGTCTTCACCGACCGCCGTGGTACATTTCTACACCATGGGAATAAATGATCTGAAGTCGACCATGTGAGAAATCGTTTGATTACCGGTCATTGATGTATACCGTTAACAAACGCGAGACTACTCACCGATAATGATAATGAGCGTCAAGGTACCCAGTACAATCTAACAAGTGTGAATAGATGAGCTGAAGTCGAACACCTGTAAGAATCTATCGATCAGGAGACAATGATGGTTTCCCACTGTCGATAGCGAGGAATCTGCCACTAATGACTGCAAACCCCAAGGTACTGCCAAATGGACTCTAGATCTTTGCCCCAGAGCAATGATTCGGAGTCGATAGGGAAAGATCCGCTAGAAGGAAGGCATTAAGGCATCCTCCATCAATCTAGCGCGAGTGTAACCCGTAGGGCAATAATGTGGAAGAAATCGAACGAAAAAGATGTAGTAACCCAACCGAAGTACGTTTCCGGCGTACACAAGATGTGGCTAGCGCATGGCAGAAACCCTCTGAACCAACCAATAATGAAAGCTGACACAGAGGCGAGGTATCCACCAATAGGGTCAAATGGAAACCAAGGTACTGCACGAATCCCAATGTGTGATAATGTATGCTGATGTCGAACACAAGGGAAACCACTCAGTCAAAGACCCATGATACTGATCGATGCTGAGCACAAGGTGACCTATCAATAATGAAAATAGGGCCAGGGTGAGGCTCTAGGCCTGTCCTCAGAGCAAGGTGTCGTCGTCGATAAGGACAAGACCCGCCAGCAAGAAGTCAATGGGGACCTTCTCAAACCGGCACGAGTAAAGGACCAATATAACTGATGTGATGATAGACATGACACTGACAACCATGGATGGCCGACTGAAAAATGAGTCAAGAGACACCGCAGAAAGGCCGACTCAGGCTAACTTCCCTTGAACACAAGCACGACTCAATGTGACTATGTGGCAGCATCTGATGAATCTATATAAGTTCGTCATGTAGGAGGCACGAACGAACCCTCCATATGATTGGAAGAGATAACCAATTGGGGGAGAACTGACTCGATAACAAGGTTATGGCGTACCTAAGTCAAACTAAATCCCACCCATGCAGAGGAGACTTTGTTTTGAGTGCTTTGTTCAAGGGTGACACGACTGACTCTAGCTGCCAACAATAAATGGAAATAATGTCCCTGTTCCCGCTCTTTTTTGGAATATTTAATTTTTTTGTCTTTTTCTGATAAGTCGGAAAAAGAATAAAAGAATGCTATGGTACAGTGGAAAGAATGAGTGTCGGTGAAACAGATGATCTAGTTCCTGGGAAAGGAACGTTCCTATGCTCAATGCAGGGAGGTGAAAACTGGTCAGTGACACTCAGAGGTATGTTCCTTCCACGGATGTGGGTATGTCAAGCTGCAGAAGTCAAAGGTATGCAAGGTTGATTTTGCAGACGTCATGGTCAAAAGTTGGCTTAAACACAAGTCCAAGTGAAGCCGGCTTTAGGCCAAAAGGTGCAAGTGGTCAACATGCAATGCAGTAGTACAACTCGACACACATAGGAGCCTCTAGGGTATAAGGCCAGAACGAAGCGAAGAAGCAAAGAGGAATGAGTCTTCAACGCATAAGTCATGGCGGGACTACAGAGGACTCCCGAGCCTAGGGATGAAAAATCTGCATGAGTGCCAAGCGACAATAAGGTACTAACTAGGGCACCCATGATAAGGTAGGCTCTACCACACAAGTCATGATACTTCTAAGCAATGAGAAGGTTCCGCATCATAACTTGGTGGGGTCGATCCTAAGGCAAAATGGGAAAGGAAACTGATAAGTGCACAATGCAGGTGGAAAAACCTAACCTATATGCCAGTTTTGAGAACCAATACCTGTCAGAACAGACCAACCATAAACTTCCAAAGGAGAAATCTTCCAAGTTCTGTAAGCATAAATAGGAACACTAGACACGAAGTTAATACATCCCACATATAAACTTCATATAAGATCTTTGTGTTATAGAATACGAAACTTGAAAATGCGTACCTCATATATACAATATGGTACAAGGGACCACGCAGCCTTGCGGCTTACGCATAATAGTTCTTCTGGACAAACCCTTTGTAGGGATCGGACCAAGGACTCCTTTGGTAGTCATAACTCATGGCTTCAAAGAGTTCCTCCTGTGAAGGCAAAGCAAGATCTGAGAAATCATGAGAACTACAAGGATTAAAAGAGGGAATTAAAGGGTCCCATGTCCCTATAGGAAGAATCTCTCGGTCAACTTCCGGGACCAAGTCCCAAGAAGGAGAATAATAGGTCAAAGGATCCTTCTTAGAAGCGATTGAACATTGAGGATTCAATGCCACATAATTGACCCGTGGCGGGGTAGAGTCTACTTGAACACTTGGAACAAACCAAGGGGTATTCTGCAGTAAAGTCGAATTAGGGTGGTGATTATCAGATGCAAGCTGATCAATAGTGACAATATTCCCGTTATGAGGAAAGCACATTACTCGAAAGAGTGAAGACACCACAGCATTCATAGCATAGACATAATCACGCCCAAGTAGCATATTAAAGTCTAAAGGGCTATCAACCACCATCATATCGATTAAGACAGTCTTCCCACCTAAAGTGATAGGAACTTGAGGAAGAACCCCCATAGATTCACCAGGCCTTCTATCATAGGCTAACAACTGACTCTGAGCTGTCAACAACTTTGGGGAACCCAAAGCTTTCCAAGTCAAAGAGGATATAATACTTGTAGAGGATCCTTCATCCACCATACATCGATAGACATTTGTGGAATTAACTCTGACCTTTATTTGGAAAGGTGCAGCGGAAGGAAGACGAGGCTCAACAAGACTATCCCAATCAAAGGAAACACTCTTAGAACTTGGAGGGGGAACATTTGAAGAAACCGGAATGCCCCCTATACTAGAAGACTCTGTACTAGAGATCAAACAGACTCTTTTGTTAGGCACTTCACCCCCCAAAAGAGGAGTGTAATCGGCCAGCGATTGCACTGGCTCTACCACATTATCAACCAATGGTTGATGGGATTGATGAGAAACCATATCAAGTGTAGGAGTAGAAGTACTTTCAAACTTGGACCATATCCTTTGAACCTTTGGAATACCAGGGCATAAATGAGTAATATGGTCTCCCTTGCATATCTTACAAGGGAACTTAGGTTTAAAACTTCTACGTCCAGGTTTCTTATCAACCTCCATTCCGCCAACATGACTAGCAGTGGTTTGCGGAGAGTCCTGAACATGACTTGCAGAGGTCGGTGACTCTTTGCTAGTATGAATCGCAGTGACTAGACTCATGCCCCCAGCATGACTTGTAGCGGCTGAAGACTCATCTCCAACATGACTCGCAGAGGTTGAAGACGAAGTGCTAGTGTGACTTGCAGTGACTAGACTTGTGCCCCTAGCATGACTTGCAGTGGCTGAAGACTCATCTCCAACATGAATCGCAGAGGTTGAAGACGAAGGGCTAGTGTGACCTGCAGTGACTAGACTTGTGCCCCCAGCATGGCTTGCAGTGGCTGAAGACTCATCTCCAACATGACTTGCAGAGGTTGAAGATGAAGGGATAGAATTATTCTTCTTCTTTGACTTTCTTTTTCTCCTCTTTTTAGATTTCGTGTTACAAGAAGGAGGAGAAGAAGGAATCCCAGATTTCTCTTTGAGAGAAGATGAACAATGAGCACCCATGTGATGCCCTTGAAATAAAGCATTCAACTGAGAAGCTTCAAGAGCATTCGGAATATTCGGAGTGGACCACAGCCAAACGGGTAGTCCAACATTCAACCCAGGAATATTCAAAGTGGCCATCAAGGGAGTACCAACGTTTCCAAAGAAAGGAAAAGCACAAGGATCCCCTTTTGGGAGGGCACCTTGGTTGGTTTCCACAGGAATATTGGCCATATCTAACTGTTCCAAAGACCCTTCCCCTACGGGAATATAGAAATAACTCTTCAAGGAATATGGATAAGCAATCAAAACCTTTGCCCTTGAGGAGGCAACTCTACAACTTCTGAAAGAACGACCAAAAGCCTTTCAAGATGGGTAGAGTGGTAAGCCAGTCACTCAGAACAGAAAGTCCAAACGCGACTAGACAAAAATACCTAAAGCCAACTATATACAAGGAACAAAGAGCACACACTATAAAGTCCCTAAAGATACAACCAGTCAAACAACTTCTGAGTATTTCCGCTCCGGGTGATGAGGACCGGACACCAAAATACAAGAAAGTGGAGTCAGGGGCCTTCTGAAGATAGTCTGGGATAATGACGGCCCAGTCCTATCAGCGAAGGTAACAGAGGAAGTTACGCTGACCTCCTAACAATAGCCTGCGCCGGTGCAAGCCCCCAAGCTTCTCAAGGGTGCCCTCCAGTAGTACTGTCGAGAGTGATGCAACGTCAACCTCAGGTGCCACGGGATTCCCCTCCGCAGCCACCTGTGTAGATCCCTAGGAGAGGCAACTATGGGTACCAACTCGTCGCAGAAGCCAGGCGGAACAGTCGTGAGGTAAGTTTAGACAAGTAGGAGAGGGGGTATCTCTCTTCCCTGTCTTCACAGACCCTCGTGCTTAACTCCCAGATCCGGAGCTTTCCTGGTCTTCCTAATGCTATTGGAATTACTCTCGTTAATCAGACTCTTATGTTTGACTTTTTATGTGGCCTTGGAGAGTTTACTCCCCACTCGCCTAATCCAAGGCCCTAAAATCCTAAACTTGTTGGTGTAACTGACTAAAACAAAAAGTTCTAGTGGATTTTAATTAGCGCTTGATTTTATTAGGCTGTTCTTTAAGTCACAAGGTAATGGAGATGAAACTTGTGGTGTTTTTTGACGCAAAAGAAGTTAAACAAAACTTAACTACATGCACATGCACTTTTCGTTTTTCGATGAAAAGTAATCTCTACAGGGTTCAGAGGAACTTCAAATAAAACAAAGTTTTTTGCTTTCTTTTCAGACTCCACACTCACAAAAGCTAACAAAGCTATGTATGCATAAAAAGGGATGCAAATCTATCCTAATGCAACAACTATATGTGAATGCAAGATTTTAAGACTACTCTGCAAACAAAGAAGGAAAGTTGCTCACTTATCAAATTTGTCTTGCCACTAAAATGCTTAGATAGAATATGATGTGCTACCAATCATTTCGTCCAAACAATAAAAACAAGTTCTAAGATAAACACAAAGCACTTTCACTTCGCAAGAAAAAGGAAATCAGATGAAAAGCAAGTTTAAGAAAGCGAAACTCAAAACTTTCAAAAGATTTTCTTTCAAACAACAAAGAAGTCTTTTTCAAGGAATGCTCTCAAAAATACTGACACTAATGATTGAAGAATAGGCAACCAAACACTTTTGCGAATTGACACCTTTCAAATGATGAAAACCCAACAAAAATAAATGTGTTTGAAATCGCTCTTGACAATCAAAAGCAGCAATGAAAGTCCAAAAGATCAAAAGACAAGTCTCAAGAAAGTGACAACAAACAACTTTCCCGAAACGAAGGAGCAAATGGTCACAAAAATGGTTTCGTTAAGCAAACAAAAGGGTCACCAAATCAAAATGAACACAAAGATTGAATCCAATCTTCCTACTCTGCCAAAACAGAGCAGTCAAGACTCTTAACCAGAAATCTTGTGTGTCAAAAAACAATGACGCTTGCAATCAACGAAAACAAGACTAATACTCCTTATAACTAGAGAGAGTTCAGAACAAGATGCCCCCTGTTAAACAGAGGACTGTTACTGGAAAATGACTGCTTCAAACTGACCCAAACCACCGGACAAACATTCAGCAAAAAGAAAATTTATAAATCTTGAAAATTATATAATATATGCGCCTGCAGTGATGAGCAGAGTGCATGTACACGCGACTGTAACTAAGGAAACCTGCGTATACGCGGGTTCACTTAGTACAACTTGCGTATATACGCTTCTGTAATCCAGCAAAACAGCGTATCTGAAGGTTTTCAAGAAAAATAAAAAATACAGACTGAAAAAACTGGAAAAGCTTAGAGTTCAAGAACAGATGAGACAGCCAGAGCCAGCAAACAGAGGGGCTGAGCCTTGATTGGCTTGAAGACTACCCAAACTAGGAACAACAAGAGTGTTGTTCCCCAGCGGAGTCTCCAATTCTGGTTGAAGGGAAAGTACCCCTAGGGTCCTTTGGGTTAAGACTCTACCAGACTAAAAATTGCTTATTCAAAGAAACACACACACAGCCATTATCTTTACTTTAAGCAAATTCTAATGTTTAGGGTACGTACCTAAGGTCCTACGTTCGAGAAGGCCTTTAGGGTCCAAACCCTTCTTGGAGTTCCCTTCTTCTTCTTTGACCTGTAAAACAAACAAATCAAAGAACACAACAGTACATGGACAAATACTTATACATAAACCATCTTCATGCTATAAAGTTAGTTATAAAAATCTTTAAGTAACTACTTGTATAAGAATTCAAGACAAGAATCTCATAAGCATAAAGAAAGATTGTTTCGGGAACCAAGACGTGTTTCTTTTATATAAAGGAAAATAAAGTACATATAACGGAAAGATATCACCTGAAACACCTTCAGCAGGCTCCAAGCAAAGCTTCCTCCCGGATTCGTTCCAGCCTCAAGCCTCCAACAAGAGCTCCTTCCAAGTCTTACTCAATGATGACATAAAGGATGAATGATCACCAATACACATGGAAACAAGGGTTTCCTACGCAAAATGGGGGAAGTGCAGAAAGCACCAAGGACTTCAGACCTGGTCTAAGGGGAAAAATCTCAGCATAATAATCTTGCTCTCTTTTCTCTCTCCCTTAGGCCTTCCCTTTGATGTCTTTTTTTACCATCTCCAAAGTAGTTTTTTAGTTAGGAGTTGGTTGGGAACAGTTGGGCCACGGGCACTAACAGGTGATCAGCAGGTAAAACCCGCGATCTCTGCCCGAAAATAAGGAATTATATATATTTTTAAGTGTTTTAATACATACACGCGGGTTGGGTATACACAGACCCGCGTGTACACGCGTTTAACTCAGGGCAATGTCGCGTATAGGGAATAAAACACTATTTTTTAAATTTTAGGACCAGGTCTGGAAGGAGGGGTTGCCCTAGGCCATGAGTGCAACATCACAAACCATAAGAGTGAGATTTGGAGCTATAACAGTTCCTCTAGAGAAGCTGCGACTGCCTGCCAGAGAACCAACTCCAAGCGTTAGCCTCAGTGGAAACTCTAGCAATTCCAGATCTAAATCTAACACTGCGCAAGGAGTGCCTGAACATTATAAAGGGTCTGGAAGCGACCAAGGGAAGAATGAAGAAACAGCTAAGGATACTGCTCAGTCAAGTGCAATGTCGCAACAACAGGTTATCGCCTCCCCGCCAATAGATGTCCCCCCTCTTGACATTGAAGTGCCACCCGTCACAACAGAACTGGACAAAGAATGGGAAACCTTCAATGAGCTGATCAATCTTGAAGGGCAAGCCCCAAGAACACCTGTGAACAATACACAGGTAGCGCAAGAAGTGGTTTCGACCATAGTCAGCACTGTCACAGAAACGGAGCACATTCCTATCACTCCACCTTCTGAGCTTCTACTTAATGTAGAAGAAATTCCCCCACTGGACGTATTCTATAGTCGCCAACATAAAGCAGTTGTAAGGAGACAGAGGAAGAAAAGAAAACTAGAAAATACACTGTCACAAGATGCTGAACATTTGGACGTCTTATGGAAAGACCCCAACAATAACCCAACTGAAAATCTCACTAAGTTGTCTCAGATCGCAGGAGCATATGCTTCTGCAACTATTGACAAGGCATCGAAAGTTCAGCAACTGTTGAAAGAACAAGAAGATCAAATACAGCTACTACAACGACAATTGCAACAAGCCAATGCTAATATTGAAGCTTCCAAACAGCTCGAGAAGTTGCAGGAAGACTTTCAGCAGATGCAGATAGGCTATCAAAGAAGTCTAGACGAGAAAGTAAAACAATTGAAAATTTTACAAGAAATGCATAAAGATGAGCCTAAGCTCGCGGAATTTATTTCAGAATCTATTGGCTTAAATGAGCAACTACTGCAGCAACAGGAAGAGTTGGGACGTAAGATATCACAGTGGAGTCACTATTGCGAGCTGAGCGATAAAATCACCAATCAAGTGGTAGACTTGCGGAGTGACTATGATCAGAGTGACAGAATACTTAGCTTGGCAAAATGAAGATGAAGGGAAAAGAGCAAGTGCACCCAGAATAAACGAGAATCATAAAGAATTGCTCTTTAATAAATGGGATGACCAAATCAGGCAGGCGGAACAAGTAGCGGAGACAGCGGCCACGCAAGCAAGCATTCTTATCGACTGTGTAAATGAGAATTTACACAGGGCCAATTTAATTGAAGAGACCACCCCGGGGTACCTACCAAATAAACTATGACGGGAAGCAGAAGGCATAGGAAAAGGGAAAAGCGATCCAGACATTAAACAGGTTAAATTGGGAGTGTTACTAGGCATACTTGGTCAAGCCGCATAGTCAATGGATGACTGTGAAATGCATCATAAACGCGGCCGAAAAAGTAGTTCCAACTCTCATAGATTCTGTTTTCGCAGCCCAGCTTAGCGTAGAAGTCAGCCAGCCGACTCTCGTCAAGCCCATGATGAACACTTGCAGCTTTAAAGACCAAATTCAGAAGTAGCCTTATTTTAGAATGTTGTTTTTTCTTTAAAATTAGATTAGAAAAAGGACGGTCATTTGAAAACCGCATCCTAAATTTTGTAAATAAACTATTATTAGAATTAGGAAGTAGTATTTTAACCCTTCTCATGCATTTAGAGAAGGGTCCAGAAATTTGTCAAAAACTTGTCCTCGGAACATGCACTTTTGCACCCTCAGAGGAGGTTTTGATGAATGGATGGATCAAGATTTATTAATGTTTGCATTTGATGTCTGCTACTGATGTTGCACTTTTGTACTCTTAGTAGATGTTAGAACAAGTAGAGATAAATCGTTTTTGCTTGAAGCTTATGAGTGGAACCAGTCATAAATGGTACTTTTATCTCTTGGCCATTTCTGCTTATATTCTTAAAGTGATGTACAGTTTTCAGTTGTTTATATGTTACTGCATGAATGTATGAGTTACCATTTGGCACTTCTGTATGGTGGAGCCATTTATTTATGTCTGATATATGAATAACTTACTATGCGATATGCTGTTCACAACTGTTTTGCCTAACTTTTTATGCAAAGTGGTTTATCTTAAATTATTTCTATTATTATGATAGCTGAATGATCTTTATTACCAGTTATTGTTTGAAATCTCTTTAGATCGCATAATAGAAGAAATACACCCGGGTTAGCGTAGATTAGATGTGTTGTTTCTAATTAGATTACAATAGCATAGAGTTAGTTTAAAAGTTTGAATTAAATTAGCTTTAAGTATTCTTAGATCAACAATCTCCAACTCTGCACACACACACATACACCCTTAGATTGGGAAACTGGTCCCATTATCCCCAGTCGGACCCGCTATACCAAACAGATAAGGAGCTGCCAACCAAGGTCCGGACCGGGTGGGTATCCCCCTTGTTGTCGACCCGATTTTCGGGGCTTCAACACCTTCCCAATTTCAAAACACTGTGATCAAGCTGAAACTTGTTGTTGTGTTCGACTCAGTTGGCGAAATGTGAACCATGTCTATCTATGGGCTAAATAGGGAGGTCAAAGTAACCCTCACATCGATTCAATACTCCCTAAAATACCAAGGCCCTATGCTGTCGATGGACCCTAACAGAGAAGCTGGAATTCAACCAGTGTGTCATCAAGTGTTGTAGCGACTACAACACCCTCCAAAATTTTGGGCTACATCCAATTTTAGAGCCTCCCTTGGGTTTCAACTTGATGTTTGCAAGCACTCAGGCTCACCCCATGAACTTGTGTTGACTCTTTGCACCCTCCTTGCTTGACCATTCAAAGGACAACTTCTTGCATGTTGGTCACAAAGTCATGCTTGCAGCCATGCTGTTATAGACATTTTTGTGCCTTACAGCTTTGAGCATGAAATGTCCATAATCAAAGGGATCCAAAGTCCCTAAAAGTGTTGTTCCTGCCCCTAAAGGAACAAGGTCAACCAATGACAGCTTCTCCCAGAAGTTCTCCACCAAAAACTACTCAGAATCAGTCAATTTAGGATCAATTCAGATGCTCCACTAGCTGCCTGCGTTGCAAAGCACCCCAGTACACTAGCTAGGGGCGTTGCAACGCACCTAAATACACTACCAGGGTGCGCTGAGCGAGAAATGCCAAATGGCAGTGTCATTCCGCGAGGTGTACAGACAATGGAAGCTTCCAGAATCTTCCTCAATGACACTTGCCTCACTGAGTTTGACCAAGGATGAGTAAGAGGCTCTCAGCCTCCAAGTGGAAGCAAGAACTGACAGAGAGAAGCCACAAGTCAAAACATAAGCTGACTCATCCTCTCTGCTTACATCTATATATGGATCCCTCATCCCAGAGATCCAGAGGCTGGAATTTTGTACTTTGCAGAGAATTGTTGTTGGTTTGAGATTGAGATTAGTGCATTGGGTGATTTATGCTTTGTTGGAGGTGAGGAAGGGATTCCTTTGCTGGGAGGTAGATGCTGGATCGGGACTCACTTGGTTGTATCTCCTCTTGGACTTTCTTATCATATCAATAAAACTATTTGAGTTTCTCCTATATGCTTGTATGTCAATGATGTTTTGTTATATTTGCATGTTTAGCTTAATCTGATCATAAGCTATTTATGAATGTAAATCTATGTCTTTTGTGTAGTTTCCTCTTCTGTGATCTTGCAGGAACTTGGTGAAGCTGGGCCAGTAAGGGAGTAGGCAGTAGGAAGTAAACAAAGAGGAGAGCGATCGGATCAATAAACTAGCGAAAGACACAGGTTAGTTACATCCTTCCTCTTCGTTTACATTTCATAAAGAAGAATACGAAAATAGTTTTCCTTGTTTGTTGCTAAGGCACTGTCACACCTTAGAGTGGGATAGGGGCGTTCTGAATAGATACTTTTCTCAACAACAAATTGGCGACTCCGCTGGGGAGCATATCTAGTTAGTTTATTTGTGTTTCTATTGTTGTTCTTCTCATAAACTTAGGAGTGGCGAATCGAACTGCATTTGCCATTTACAAATGCAAAGTAGAGATCTGCTACTCTAGTCCATTCACTGGGCCTGTTTATGATCTAAACAGCTGATCCACAAATGCTCTAATGACCCTTTGTGATAGCTCTTAGTCCTCCTTTAAATCATCCCTCTAATTGTACCTTATTGATAGCTTTTATCCGGCCAAAAACCGTAGATTAAACTGCAAACCGTGACCCAGAACCCAGAGACAATTCTCGTTTCTGCTTCAGCGCAGGCTCTGTGAAGAGGTTCTGCATTTCAACGTAGGTCCCGAGAGGGCTACCTATGCTGCAATTCAGTTTCTCTGTGCAACAGGTGCGTTGATCAGCCTTTGCCCTATGTAGCTGTGGTTCTTTGCTTCATTTTGTTCAGTTTTATCTCTGATTTTTGCAGCCTGTTATCAGTATGTGTACCTATCTGAAAACCCCTTTTCTTTGCCTTAATTCCGCCTCAGTTGTATAAAAGAAACTGTATTTGTTTTTGTGTATTTGTTACATCATTTGCAGTTTCCCATTACAAAAGTAAACTAGTCATACTGTCGCCCTTAGATCTAGACCTGTCGTAAGTGTCGTTTTGATCTTAGGAGTGAGTTTGTTTGCTGTTGACAGTTGATTACACTTTTACTTTTGTCTTTTGGTTTGAATTTATGAATTTCTAGTGTCGAAACAAGTGTTTATTTCAAAATCATAAAGTGTCGTAATCGTCTCTACTTTGTTGATTTCGAAAAAGAAGCTTGTTTGTGTTTTTCACTTGAAATCGAATTCAAATTTGTACAACAACTTTCTTTTTAGGCATCAATATTAAGAAAGTGAAAACAAATACATGCATATGTGCATTTGCATTTTGACAGTTTGCATGATTTGATTTAGGAAAAGTGCATTTACAGTGTGCTCTATGCTCTTTGAGAAAAGATTGTGTCTTTCTTTTCCCCTTGTAGCTAGGATTTTCATTGTTGAAAAGAGATAAAAGCTTGCTTATCATCTTTAGACTGCATTTAGGAATTGTATCTACATCTCGTGGTGATCCAAAAAGGAAAACTTCTAAGAAAGATCAACCTAAAATAAATTGAATGAACTTAACAACGCTTTGTAACTTAACGCACAACATAGAGGTCTAGGCTAGAGATGTGTTCCGGCGTCATAAAACCTGGTAACTGTTGGCCTCACTGATGGTTGGGTGATTCCTCCTGAGAGACGATAAGTTCCAGTACGAATTGTGCTCCCACGTACCGTCGAGTATATATTGGGAGACCCCTATAGGCATCAAACCTTTATCCATAGGAAACCGTGTTGGCCGCCCTACTGATTGCAATGCACTGAACACAGCATTCGGGAAGATTGACCGCCCGTACCCTAAAAAGTATTCTATGGTTTTGCGATTGGTTTGGCACACCCTCTACCTAGATCTCCAGAGCAGTTCCTTTTGGCCTTTTTCAGACTCTATAACGGAAAAAGTCCATCCGAGCATTTGTCACTTTGGGCTCGTTAAAACATCGAAGGCGACTAGAGTCATCTTTTGCTTTTCTCGACTCTTTAAAATTGAAAAAGCAAGTTGTGTCCAAGCGTCGTTAAAATTTATTTTAAACGGAATATTCATACCCTTTTTTCCTGCGTTGATCTTTAGGTTGAGAAAATGGAGCCTACCAACCAAGGAATTCCCCTTGGTGGAAATCCTAGTCCCTTCTCCTCTTGGGGAGATGTTGGTGTGCCCCATATGGCCACATTGTCGCTTCCAGGACTGACAATTGGCTTGCCGGTCTGGCTCTTCTCAACCAATGTCGTTCAGAACACCACTATTCCTGAATAGTCGAATCAGCAGTTAGACGAGTCCAGAATTTCCCATCAACCTTCTACTTCCTCTAATTCTTCTTCTCTTCCTTCCTCTTCGCGTGACGGGACTGGTAAAGCTAAAAACCAAGTTCCTAAGGAGAAGAATGAAAAGAAGAAGAAAGAGAAAAAGAAGAAGGAGCCAAAGGCAAATAAGGGAAAAGAAGTGTCATCTAATGAAAATCCACACACAGCACTGACCAGGCCTAAATTGCCATGTGTCATCTGCAAGGGAGACCACTTTCACAGAGATTGTCCTTGCATCCCTCGGATACTAAGGGACTGGTATCCCCGTTTGCACAATCCGATGTTGTCAACCTCTGATGGCCATGTTGAAAGCACACTGTCAACTAGCGAAAGTGAAGTTCCAGGACAAAAAGGGAAAGCTAGATTTCCCTGTAGACTATGCGAAGGCGATCATGCCCTCCACCATTGTCCCTTCTTAGACGAAGCTAAAAGAGTTTTGGATGATCGTCCGGTTTCACCGTTACGACTTCCTCCTGGATATAATAAACTCTTACCGAGTCCTTCGTTAGTTGAGAATCCAGCTGGCCCGCTCAGGTGGTCAGCTGAAGCATCTATCATTGAGGATGAACCATCTGAATCCATACCAGACAAAAGTCAAAAGGTCGAGGCGGCAGTTGACCCGGTCTTGCCTTCAGAGGTTTTATCTTCGAATGATACAGTCATTGAAGAGAACAAGGATGACACCGTCCAAATTCTCTTCATCAACACTGACTCCGATGAACAAGGGGGCAATCTACCCATTCCTTTACCGCAGGAAGGAAGTTCGTCAGAGCCGTACCCGGCCGTCTACTTGGTCCCACCTCCAAGCAACCTAGTTGTCTCCTTCGACTGGAATCAACTAGGCAGACCTCGTTTACCAGCAAGCATACCATTCAGAATTATCGTCCAAATATACAGAATGGTCATGGCTGGTACCATCATTGATGAGGAGGCATCTGTGAGTATCCTTTCCTCTATTGCTTGGAAAGCGCTTGGTTCGCCATTGCTTTTGCCTGAGATGAGAAATCTGACAGGCTTTGATAAAGGAACCAGTCGACCTTTAGGGATCCTCCCCAATGTGCCCATAACATTGAAAGGGAAGACCGTTCAAATGAACGTGATGGTCGTTCAAGGACCCTTGGATTATAACCTACTCCTTGGATGAGACTATATATATTGCATGGGAGCCATCGTCTCCTCACTCTTTAGAGTAATGTGTTTTCCGCACGAAGGAAGAGTGGTCAAGCTCGTGGACCAACTTTCATTTCCTGGATCACGCATCACAAATAGTCATATACCATCCCTAAATGGTCTCTTCATGCAAGAAATGTCTCAACCCACGGTCCGTCCTCCCGATGAGCGCGAGTAATTCGGAGGGATATGACTGGAACCCAGGGGGCATGCGTCCTGGTCTGCTTCGGCAGGAAAACTTTGGGTATAGGGTAGGTTTCCGTGGGAGAATATGACTAGTCTGTACCCCGCCCATGCTGGAAGAGGGTTATTCTAGAATAAGATTCTTTTGTCAAAGTTATGTAAGCTGGGTCGGCACCGCTTACCTTTGTTTATCTCGGTAGACATCGCCAAAGAAGTGTTTTGTTTGCTGCGCAAATGAGACAATCTTTGGATAACCTGAAAGAGGTAGGCCTTTCCTGGTAGAACAAATGTTTTATCTGCAAATTGAGGGGTAACCTTGAAATCGTATTTTATACCTGGGGGCATGCAAACCTTTTGGAGTGCAAGCAAGGGGCGGCTATTTATTTTTTTAAATTTTTAGGTCCTCCCTTTAAACCTGTAGGCTAACCCTTTAAACTCATAGGATTAGTCATTTCTGAACTTGCATAACGAAAGGATGCGGGGCAAAGCTTTGTAAGGCGCAAGCTCCATAAAAAATGGCATCTTATATGAGACATTCTTATCATATGACTGGATTATCGAGCAGTTTTAGCACATAGTTCATGCTCGTTAAAAAATAAACATAAGACCGAGCAAGTTTTTCAATCCGCGTTTAAGCTCGTTAAAAAATGAACTACCCTCCGGTAAATAACCACCGTGAATGTAACATTATCAGCCATTAAAGCCTTGGTCATGTTTGCACCGTCACCTCCACTTTTCCATTGGCCGATCATTCACCTCCATTTGATTGTTTACCCATTTTGAGGAACAGCTGCGAAGAGTGATTTCACTAGCCATCCTTGTGACACTTCCGTGCTTGGAAAATTCCAACCCTTACCTGGAATCAGCTGCTTCCCGTCTTATCACTCGTTCCTCAAAAGACGAGTCTTCTTTAAGCTCTTTTCATCTGACTCGTAAAATATGAAAAGATTACCGAGTTTTGGCCTTCCAGCTCGTTAAAGCGACAGGAAGTGCTATCCCTCCTCTAGATTTTAATATTTTTGGACCTGAGGGATTATTGCACAAAAAGATCGAGCGCTTGTATTGTTTGGTTCGTTAAAACTATCGAAAATTCATCCCTTCTGTATTGTTTTATACTTTTTCGGACTTAAGGGATTAGATGACGAAAAAGGAATTCCGGAGTTACCTTTACGTTCTTTTTCAGACTCTCTAAAAATGAAAAGGACTGAGTTATCTTTGTCGTTAAACTCATTAAAAACATTAATAGCGACAAACTTGTCTTTAGACGAGAACGAGTTTCACTATCGCTAGGCTCGTTAAAACATAGCGATGGGTTTGCCCGAAGGGCAAATTATAGAACAAGCATATGTTATCCTCCTCAAGCTTGACAAAAATAAAGAGGTACTGGTCAGCAATGACTGGGGAAAAGTTGGGAAGAAACTCAAAGAACCTTTATTGGTAGCAAGTCACTCTTGAACATGACACTTCCACTCTGTGCCTGAGTCGGGTTGGGTTGTTTCATTCACCGGTCACATCACCATGGTCTCACCATACCATCCACCTTTGGGGTAAATGCTACCAATCCATCATACAAGTGTCGCCGATATATTCAAGAGAAGTCATCCAGAGAAGTCACCCTTGTCCCATCCACTACCATACATTATACTTCATTCTTTCATGACCGCCACCCTGAACCATATATCATCAGATCGTTTTCACGTCCATCAAAATAATTTGCTCCGTTCTGTCTCATTGATGTAGGATACATCAAGGCCCTCCTTTGACGGATCACTTCTTGTCGACATCAGCTCATTATCCAAGAAGTTGATCTAGGAACACCCCTTTAGTACTTTGAAGCTTGCATGCCTCAATGGCAAGTTTCTCACTTCCGGCAACAGGTATACATCAATGACCTTCGACCAAAAGATTTTGCGTGGTGTTCGACGCCAAGTCCTTTATTCACACCACATGAATTGTACTGCAGTACCTTGAGGGTCATTATCATTATCGGTGATTCCTCTCACGCTTGTTAACAGTTTACATCATTGACTGGTAATCAAGCGATGTCTTTCCATGTTCGACTTCAAAACATTTCTCACATGGATCGACTTGTACTTAGAGTGAAGATCGGACGAGATTGAAGACCCCGGATCTAGTTTCATCCATCCGGTCTGCGATATATATTCAGGAAAAATAAAGACATTGACATGTACAGCATTGCAGCATAGATAATCATCCTACCAAAAGGATGATGATTTCATCAAGATCATCAGTCTACCATCAGACGATTGTCTGTCCTATGTACATAAAAATGAATTTATAAAGCTGAGCATGGGAATGCCCACCTCAGCTAGATCATGAAAACAGTATGAAAATAATGTATTGTATTGTATCTTATTACAGGTCTCCTCCCAGCATTGAAAGAACTTCGGATCCTCCTAATAAAGCATTTCACCCGATAAACGGCCTCATACTTTAGGGGGCAACTGTTATAGACATTTTTGTGCCTTATAGCTTTGAGCATGAAATGTCCATAATCCAAGGGATCCAAAGTCCCTAAAAGTGTTGTTCCTACCCCTAAAGGAACAAGGTCAACCAATGACAGCTTCTCCCAGAAGTTCTCCACCAAAAACTACTCAGAATCAATCAATTCAGGATCAATTCAGATGCTCCACTAGCTGCCTGCGTTGCAAAGCACCCCAGTACACTATCTAGGGGCATTGCAACGCACCTAATTACACTACCAGGGTGCGCTGAGCGAGAAATTCCAAATGGCAGTGTCATTCTACGAGGTGTACAGACAATGGAAGCTTCCAGAATCTTCCTCAATGACACTTGCCTCACTGAGTTCGACCAAGGATGAGTAAGAGGCTCTCAGCCTCCAAGTGGAAGCAAGAACTGATAGAGAGAAGCCACAAGTCAAAACATAAGCTGACTTATCCTCTCTGCTTACATCTATATATGGATCCCTCATCCCAGAGATCCAGAGGCTGGAATTTTGTACTTTGCAGAGAATTGCTGTTGGTTTGAGATTGAGATTAGTGCATTGGGTGATTTATGCTTTGTTGGAGGTGAGGAAGGGATTCCTTTGCTGGGAGGTAGATGCTGGATCGGGACTCACTTGGTTGTATCTCCTCTTGGACTTTCTTATCATATCAATAAAACTATTTGAGTTTCTCCTATATGCTTGTATATCAATGATGTTTTGTTATATTTGCATGTTTAGCTTAATCTGATCCTAAGCTATTTATGAATGTAAATCTATGTCTTTTGTGTAGTTTCCTCTTCTGTGATCTTGCAGGAACTTGGTGAAGCTGGGCCAGTAAGGGAGCAGGCAGCAGGAAGCAAACAAAGAGGAGAGCGATCGGATCAATAAACTAGCGAAAGACACAGGTTAGTTACATCCTTCCTCTTCGTTTACATTTCATAAAGAAGAATACGAAAATAGTTTTCCTTGTTTTTTGCTAAGGCACTGTCACACCTTAGAGTGGGATAGGGGCGTTCTGAATAGATACTTTTCTCAACAACACATGCTCTAGTCATGCACAAGGTCCTTGCATCGCGTGTACAAGTTGTATTTACTATGTAAAAAATTTTCACACTTGCAAGCATCATCAAGTCATGTTGAGTGTGTGTTTGCAAGGTCACACATGCACAAGTTCACTCACTCACACACTTAGCCATTTTTGTAGAATTTTTTACGACCAGATCACCCTACAACAACCGAACCATCATTGAGATGCATTGCGTAGTTTCAACACTCAATGAACATGTACTGCTGCTCGGAATTGTTCAGAGCTTGGAGTTGTCAACCAGGCAACCTACACTGGACAATCCTGGAATTGACTCAACCGACTGTCACCTAGAACAACGTAGAAGTTTCTCAGCAAACCATCTCAATCTATGATGCCTGCAAGCAAATCAACCAACCCTCTAGTTGGTCAACTAGAGAGTTTGACCAGGCAGTGACCCTGGAATTCACTCCCCTAAAAATTTGCGTAAAAGCTGAAGACCTTGCCCACTTCGCTAACTAAAGAAACTGCATTGACATGCCAGATATACACCTTGTATCTGTCCCTACTTCCCTCAAAAAATTGCGTAGTTTTTCCAACTAACCACCCAGTCAACCAACAAGCTGTTCACTCAGAAAACTATGCAGTTTTCATGAGAAGTTGACCAACAGCTCAGCATCCCGCTTAGCCCAAAAATTGCGATGGGATGTATAGTAGCCCAACATCCTGCTTAGCTCAAAAATTGCGATGGGGTGTCCAGCAGGCCAGCCTCCCAGCAATTGCATAGTTTTCAACAACATCACTCCTACAACCCGCTGTCAGCTCCCCTGAAAAAATGTGCATTTTTTCCCAGCAAGCCTCTTGTAGATCACTACTAGCTCCCCGGAGGAATTGCGTATTTTTTGCTACCAAGCCCCTATACTACCTGCACTTCTTCCTCCAAAAATTTGCACAGATATGCCTGCCAATCGAGCGATATCCTGCAAACATTCACTCCTGATCTGGATTTCCCATCTCAATCTCCCAGTGACTTCTACGTAATCTTCACTGGAAGTGCTTGGAGCTTGCATCCCAGCTTGAAATCTACCTTATGCAGTTTCGTAGCCTTGTCCTCTCTCCCAATCACCTACATCCAAAAGCGAACGAAAATGCATCATGGTAGACTAGGAGGTTTATGGATTTGATGTCGTCTTGTCATGAGTGCTTTCAAATACAGGTACATGGATAAGACAGGACACGATGATGGACATGATGAATAAGGAGAGCACATGCAAGGATATTTGTTTGCAAATGGACAAATGAACAATGCATGTGAGGAGATTTTCTCGCGCACGGACGATTCATGCGAGGAGATTTTTGTGCGAATGGACGATGCATGCGAGGATATTTTTTTGCGAATGGACAATGCATGTGAGGAGATTTTCTCACAAATGAACGATGCATGCGAGGAGATTTTCTTGCGAACATACGATGCATGTAAGGAGATTTTTTTGTGAATGGATGAACATGTGAAGCATGCCAAATTACAAGCAAAGGAGCAATGCGCACATGCAACATCAAGCGAACACCAAGACCATCAAAGACTCTAGACACCTTGAAATGTGGAGGTGAAGTTATGATACATCAAGAGGACATCCATCACTCAACAACACTGTAGCTCGACATGGACACCACCAACAGCATGAGCATACTAGCACTGTCATGTCGAGTAATGTCATAAGTCATGTCAGCCACATCACTACTATGAGACATACTGTTGTAAATCAATGTAATGTAATGTGGAAGATCAAGAGTCCCACGTGTACTTTGAAGAGTCATGTAATCTAAAAAGTCATGAAAGTCAAATAGTCATGATGGAAGTCGAATAGTCATAAGGGCCAGTTTTACCCTTGGCTATAAATACTCCTCATTTGGACATGCAAAAGACTTACCTTGGCTCCTCCCACATAGCCTTGAGAGTCTGTAATATTTTCTTTGAGGAGCGAGCAGTGGCTCCAACGCCCCGCTTACAAGGTTAGTGATGTATTGGTGTACCAATGTGTCTTGGAACTTTCACTTAATTCAAAATTCTGTTAACAGGCTAGCACATTTTCACACATGTATTGTAATTGTTTGTAAGACTATTCTTTGAACACTTGTAATGCATGTTGCTTTAACCTGTGTTAAGACAGTTGAACTATTTCAGTTGTTCTAATACCTATGATTATGAAAGTGTGTTGTATAATATGTTAACAATGTCTTTTATGTGTGGGCTACCTCACTGGACACTAGGCAGAACCTTTCCCATAAACTTGTTATAACGATCATCTCACTTGTGTGGACTACTCCACTAGGTGTTGTACGTGCTATCGGCTCATTGTGTGTTTGTGACTGTCGCATTTGTGTGGAATACTCCTCCAGAAGTTGCACATGTCCTGTTGTGTTGTATGTCTCTGACAGAGTTGGGACTCTTCACTTTCGACTAGAGACTCACATCCACCCTCTCCCTTTGTGGTGAAAGAATCTTGGCACAAGTAACACTAGCACTCACCAGGAATGCAAACCTCATTGTTCGAAGACAAAGGAGACCTCTCTCATGTGCTGACAAGAAAGAGCTTAGGCAAACATTTAAGATAATGGAAACCGAGCCATCATACCGAATGGGACTCCTACACCAAACAATGTGAGTTCTAGTTGGGACTTTAGGCCCGGGAGATCCCCTGAATGTTGGTGGGTCCAGCACCATCAACAAGTAGGTGAATGTCTTGAAGATTATGTACCAACAAATATTCAATAAAAAGTACAACCAAGTACAAATACATAGGAGCATGGAGTTGGATTTATCAAAATAGGGTTAACATGTCATCAAAATAATCATGCTTTAGATATCCAAAACCTAAACCTAGTTAGGTCCATAATCAATAAGGGTTACATCTTTCACACCCTTGAATTTTAGATCTATCTGTGCTAGGGTTTTTGTCACGAACCCTAGATTGCATATTTAAGATGAAATCCTTAGATGTAAACAAAGATATTGAGTTAGGATTTCAATCATAATGAAAGCATTTCGATATATAGGGTTTTATTATCATGCCCTAGAATTTTATATCAAAATCTACTAGGGTTTTGTCCTAAACCCTATATAAACATCAAAATTTTAATGTTAGATATACAGCAACTTGACCAAGCTAGGGTTTAAATCAAACAAAATTACATACACCTAGGATTTTATTTCTTAGGATCTTTCATTAATTTATTCAAGGGTTTCGTCATAAACCCTAATTTAACAAACCCTAAAGATCTAGGGTTTCATCATAAACCCTAATTTAACAAACCCTAAAGATCTAGGGTTTCATCATATAACCTAGATATGATTGAAAAATGTTAAAAGAGCCAGGGTTTCTTCATAACATTACGATAATCCTAAATATCAAGAGAACATGATATAATTATATGTTCAATATTTTATTAGCAAACTCTAAGTAGACTAGGGTTTCATCAATATTGTCAACATACCCTAAGCATCAAAAGGATAGGATTTTATAGTGAACCTTAAAGGTTGGGGTTTTACCAAGAATGAAAAAATGGAAAAAGATAGCGTGACAAGGGTAAATTCAATCTAGATATCAATCACCCTAACAATAATATTTATGATTCAAAACCCTATAAATAATAGAGTTAGTAATACAAAACAAATTTCAAAATGAATGTACCTTCTAATGAAGAGGATTAGCTACAAATATTATGGTTTTAAGCATACCTGGAGTTTCTCCTTTTACAAACCTTGTAGGGTTTCTATATTAAAGGGCTCCCTATGAATAATGGCAACATATTCATGGCATATTTACATATGAGTCGATTTTTTCTTAGAGTGTCAAAGGATCCAACTTAATTTACCAAGTCACCATGTCTACCTTATTTTACTTCCTGTAATATTCATTAACAAACACAACCAAAATATACAAATACAACAATGTGATGATTACCTATGGTTTTCATTACGTTTAAGAGAATCAATTCCTAGGGATTTGAGTTACAAAATCTAGACATCATTCAATTTCATTCTTGCCAAGGGGATTACTATATTACTTACAAACCCTTGTCATTATGAGATAGGGTTTCTAAGAGGAAAAAAAAATGTGAGGGTTTTTCATATCTAGGGTTTATAATTCCTAAATATTAAAAGCATTCATTACAATGAAAAACTAGCCAACCCTATAATATTAGTTACCTAACACTTTTCATGCTAGACCAAATGATCATAGTATAAATACCTCAGTATTTTATGATTGAAAATTTGATGATTTAATGAGTTTATTGTTCATCTTTCAAGTTGTAGACATAGTATTAGATGAATGTGACACAAAGAACAAAGACAATACTTATTTGACTTTCATGAAATATTCAAGGGTTCTTCCCTGAGCAGCTGGAAGACAAATTCAGTGTTGAAGACTTCTTCCTCCTTGAGTCATAAATGCTTTCTTTTACTGTTATAGACATAGATGAATAAGTTTGATTCTTCCTTCAAGAATGAGATTCCAAGGTCAGTTTTTAAGTTAGTCTTTCTTTATATATGTTCTCAAGTAACTGTCCTTTTCCACATGGACCTCGTCTTATATAAATATTATAGTGACATGGTTTTATGATAGGCCTTCAATGCCCTTTTAAATAATTCAGCTTTAGTCCTTTTAATACATGCACTTTTTGCTAAATATAAGGACCATCTTTAGTCCTTAAGATATGTGACTTGGTCACTCTTGTAACTGTATATAGAATCCTTGTAGCTTCAAATTATTGAGATAAATTTAGACCTTTAATTTGATATACATAGTTTTATTTTTTCTTTGAAGGATCTTTGCCTTGATTACACTAGTAGTTTAGCAATTCAGATATCTAAAATTCTCTTTGGTTCCTCTCATTGTTCAATATTTGGAACGTGGCCCTAATTAGGTCTACAACCTAATTGCAGAGGTAAATGTTTATGGTGATGCCCATAAATGTGCCACATTAGTTCAATTCCCTTTCTGGATAGTTCGACCTTTCAAAGGTAGAGTTGAAACTCTTTTATTTTAACTCAGAAGCAATGTTTTTAGTTGCCTTGTCCTACTAACCTTAGATCTAAAACCATGTTGAGAAATCCATTCGGGAAACATTAAGGTTTCATATTATTTTGTTTCATATTTTACTTGACAATTTCTTGTGATTAATTATTAATTTTCCTTCTTTTTTATTATATTTTCATCATAAAGACAATGCCAAAACTTGAAAGACAATAGGAGAACACAATATGTAGGCACTCAGCCAAGGAAAAACCCCTATAAAGGGGAAAACCCACTCAAATTATTCCACTATTAGATTCAGATCAAATTAAGACAACCAAGACCTAGGACCAAGAACATAGAATCATTCCATCCACTCCACCAAGTCAACCTCCAAGTCAAACTCCAGTTGATACTCTCATAAGTAAACATAATTATGTTCTTCAATAAATATCTCGGTCTACTCTGTAAATTATGAAGCTTCTAATATATCTTTGACTCTGCAATTTCATGGTATATATGATAGAGTAGGTACAAAATTTGATCCTTGATTTATCTTCCATTCGTTCACTTGTCTTGTCTCTTGAAGTTCGCACCTTCTTCTAGATACTTCAGATTTCAGAATGAACTTTTCTTGGTTCACTTTCTTATTTCCATAAGCTAGGATCTTGTTCTAGTACTTTAGACTTCATATCCGCTTCTTAGTTGTAGATCAAATGTCTTATATATATATCTCCTTCAATAGGCCGAATTCACTTGTATAAATAGTAGTTCAAGTCTTCATTATGAGGTTGAATTGAAGATTAGGAAGTCGACTTAGTGGAGGAGGAGAATATACAAAAAAAAATGAATTTTTCTTTCTTGACACAGATACCAAGAAGGGTTTAGAATGTAATAATAATGATAATGACTCAAGACATAATCCTAGAAGCCTATAATGGAGGCTTGACCTACAATAAGCATGAAACCCATGCCAAAAATAATTATCTTTTTATAAATAAATTATCTTTTTTCTTTCTTTTGACAAATACATTACATTATGACTCATACAATTATGAAGACTAACTCTAGTTACATTTTTGCACTTTGTAAACTATCAAAATAATTACAATCTTTATTGAGAAGAGTTTTCAATTGAAAACGCTTCTCAATAAACTTGATATGGATCATAGAATCCTAAACTCAATAACTACAATCTTACTACATGATGCAAGTCACTTTGATACTTATAATAAACTAAAATATATATCATTTATCAATTTAAAGTTGAGCATGGAAAACATTACAAATATGCTTCATATTGGCTTGTAGAAAGTGCATCTTAGTGCAATCAATCTATTTTATTACAATGATTTTAATAATAAGTTATTTGAATTCTAAATTCATCCATATTATAATATAAAATCTATATTTATGGAAATTTTTGTGACCCACCCATATATCATTGCATGGTCAACTCTTGAATGTATTTCAATCAATTCCTTATCTCGAGATTCAGTTAAAAAACACAAATAGGATTGAAATAAGTTTTATTCAATTTTAAAAGATGTCTTGTAAACAAAAAATACTAAAAAATATAGCATGATATAAGTCACGTGTATTGGAATTTAATATAGAAAAAAACAAATATGATAACATTTCTAGAATTTGATATAATGTTATGAACTTTCCTAAATTTATTTGGCTATCCAAGTATTTCATTCAATTCCTTATATCTTAAGGTTCAATTAAAAAACTCAAATAGGATTGAAATATGTTTTATTCAAATTTAAAAGATGTCAAGATGTAAATTTCTACAAATAAGTTTTATTCGATTTTATTTCTTTTGAGGTTATCTACAAGAGTTTAGTCATAACATGATATATATATTACACATTTTATACTAATTTATGTTATGTGAACACACACATACTTTGTTTAGAAAATCTTCGGCAAAATCACATAATCAATCTTTTGTCGACGCGTTTCGAACCAACCAGTGTGGTTCATCGTCAGGACAAGTTGAAGGACTGATCTGGCTAAGCTTGATTAAATAGAGTGTGCAGAGATCCCAACGGTTATATTGCAACGGCTAATTTTTGACTTAGTCAAACTAATAATTTTATTATTAACCGAAACCTACTATTATTAGTTAATTGAATAAATATAATGTTTAAATATAATGGTCATTATATTTATTAAAAATCTATATTTATTATTATTCTTAAATTAATTAATTCCAAATAAATAGTATTAAAATACTATTAATCTTTAGAATTTAGTTACAATGGTAATTGTGTATTTAAAAATTTGTTTATACCTAAGGGTCCAATGGTAAAGATATAATAGTTAATAAATTATGGTAAATTCATAATGGTAAACTACCTATAATGGTCATTAATAAATTATATTAATATTCCCAAATTATTTAACTCTAAATAAATGGTAATAAGTTACTATTGTTTTTAGAATCAAGTTATAATAGGTAAAAGTTTAAACCAAAAAATCATTTTAATTTAAAATTTTTTAATTGTAAAGGCCCATTCGAAATTAAATTAATAAGTACTAACCACTAATCTATATTTTCTTAATAATTTATAGTTCTAATAATATTAAAAAACAATAAATAGTATTTTAGTTAAATTAATATTCCTAGAATGTAGTTTACCTAAGGTAAATGCCATAATTAACATACATGTTTATTAATAATAGTATATTCATTAACCTAATATTATTGGTATACCATATACTTTTCTAATAACTTCTTGTTTATCATTTAACCTTAAGGGTCATTAGGTAAAATTGGATTACCTCTTATCATTAATTATATTCAATAATTTATCAATAATAATTTACTAAAATTCTTATTAGAATTAATTATGTTATTAGTTATTAGTCTTATCACTTATAAGGTTTAGAAAAGGAAGGCCTTTATTAATTCAATATAAGGAAATCAGTTAAAAGTAAAAATCAATGAAACAATCTAATCTAATTTAAAAAACCCCTCGGAATAAGGTTAATACTAACAAACTAAAACCTCAAGCACTCCAGATTAATAAGGCAACCCGCCAAAACCAGAACTTGAGGAGAGAGAAGACAGAAACCCTAAGAAGGAACAAAGAGGGAAGGGTGGAGGCTAGGAAGACAACGCTGGGACCCAGCAACTGCTAATCTTCCAGCCATCATCCCTATTAAGATTGTTCGGCCTTTTCTCAATCTCCAGGGCCTCTCTAAATTTACGATGGTGAAACTGCGCAACTTTGGCAATGACTTGAGCATCTTCTATACAAACATGATGCATAGTCTTCCCTGCATGCTCAGCCAGGGCTGAGGACTTGGTCCTACCATGTCTTAAGTCAGCCGAATGCTCACTGATCCATTGATTGATAGAGCGACCAGTCTCACCAATATAAGGGGTCCCACAGGAACAGGGAATGACATAGACGCCTTTCATGTCCTTAGGGTCAATAGGGTCTTTCATAGACCTAAGGGAGCTACGGATAGTGCGGAGGGGTCTAAACGTTGCGGGCACATCGTATCTCCTCAGAACCCTTGCAATCCTATCTGTAGTCCCTTGGATGTAAGGAAGGTTCACACCCAAGACATGGTCTTTGGGAACCTTTCGGATTGAAGGCTCCTTCTTGGCCTTGCGGAAGGCTTTTTGACCAAGGCGCCTATTAAGATGTGTGAAAAATTGCAAGGACAAGTATTTCATTTAATGGAAAATTGAAAGATTATATGACACCAATTGTTTTTCAAAAAAATGTCATTAGGACAACAACATAATTCTCCACAAATTGTCTTTTTACTCCGAATACAAATTTACAATGCTTATATGAATTTTGAAGGATTTAATTCAATACAAGAGTAAAATTTTGAAATTTCATCGCCACATTTGGCCCAAAAGTGTAACCCATCTTCATGCATTCACCCTTAGATTATGCCATGTATGAGGGTATATAACTATAATTTAATCGAAAACACCAAGCCCTCCATGTACCTCCATGATGATGGGAATGTTTTTGAACTCATTTGTCATGACCCTAGTAAAAATGTACCCATCACTCAAATAAAATCTTGATATTATATGTTAAACTTTTTTTATCCTATTTTAATGCTTAGAGGGTGATATTGATTATGAGGATCCCAATATATGAAATTATTTTGATGATATGTAGGTATTTGTTGTAACATGATTGTTTTTGGACTAAAGAGACCATATAGAGCCTCTTTATTGATGTATTTTTGGTTCAAAGATGGATTGAAGTCGAGGTTGTGTTGGTTATATACGCCCTTGCTATATATATGAGAAAAATTGTATAATTGTGTATAATGTTTTTGATTATTATGAACGCACATGAATATTTATATATTTTTTGGTTGATCGCTTTTATTGTTCGATTTCTTTCTGTTTCCCATTTTTGGGGTTGACCAATTCAATGACTGAACAAATTTTGATAACATTGGTTCATTTTCCATTGTTCACTTTAAATTTTAAATTTTGTTTCTTAAAACTAGATAATGATGACCTCATATTGATTCTTTGACTCATCACTCTTTACTATTTTTGAGTATGAGTAATTTCAATTCATTATTCTAGTCTTTAGAGTTTAGTATCAACTATTTTTCTTAGGGGTGGGTGCAAGCTAATGATGGTCTCTCATGACATTTTAGTGGTGATGAAAACCTAAAAAAAACAATTCTTTAACTTGTAGGGACGATTAGAGGTACTTACACAATGAATTTGAAGATGGTGTACAATTATGAAATGTAAGAACATGAGTTAGCTTTTATATATTTTTTTATTTATAAAAATTGTGTCTATGTGAAGTTTGAGTTTTCCTAACACTAGTATGCCATTTTACATGCAAAATGTAATACATATTATTTTGTTAGTGAAACCTTTGTGTACTATGATTTACCTGTAGAAAATATCAGAAGAGTGAATATGCCAATAATACCATAGAAAAATAACACAATGAGATGAGAACAATAGAAATATTTTATCAAGATCTACAACAAATATTGTTCACTTTCCTCTTTGAGGGGGAAACCTCCAGTATCAAAGAGCTCAATTACACAACACACGACAAATATATCCTTCTTATCTTCAACATTATATAGTTTCTTGAGACAAAAAACCCTAACTACTTATGGTCCCTTACATAATCCAGGTCAACCACTTTATTTATTAACTATGGCCCATTATAACTAATTGTGGTCCCTCTTTTATAATGCAGGTCAACTACTTACAATGCTTACGAGATTTATTTATTAGAATAAATAATATGACTCTTACAAGGCCCGTTGGGCTTATTACATTAACAAAGGAGTTAGGGTCAGACCCAAACATGCCCTACCCTTTCAGAAATAGACTTGTCCTCAAGGCTAAAGTTGTGGAAATTTCTGAACAATAGTTGTTAGTTCCCATGTCACACCTTCAGGTAAACTATGTTTCCACTAGATGAGAACTTCTTTGATAGTGCAATTGTAGAGATGTTGTTCCCTTGAATCTAGGACCTGGTCCGACTGGAGCCAAATAGATCCTTCCTCATCCAATTTAGGAATGACGTTCTGAACCTTGCAATTATGTATATATAATAATAATAATAATAATTACATATTTTAGACTAAGTTATGTTATGTGAACACACACATACCTCTTAAGATGTGCGAAAAATTGCAAGGAAAAGAATTTCCTTTAATGGAAAATTGACAGATTATATGGCACTAATTTTTTTTACAAAAAATATCATAAGGACAAAAACATAATTCCCCACAAATTATCTTCTTACTCTAAATCAAAATTCACAATGCTTATATGAATTTTGAGGGATTCAATTCAATAAAAGAGTAAAATTTTGAAATTTCATTGCCACATTTGGCCCAAAATTGTAACCCATCTTCATGCATTCACCCTTAGATTATGCCATGTAAGAGGGTATATAACTAGAATTGAATAAAAAAAACCAATCCCTCTATGTATCTCCATGATGGTGGGATTGATTTTTGAACTCAGATGTCATGACACTAGTAAAAATGTACCCATCACTCAAAGAAAATCTTGATATTATATATTAAACTTTGTCTATCCTATTTTAATTCTTATAGGGTGATATTGATGATGAGGATCCCAGTATAGGAAATTATTTTGACGATATGCAAGTATTTGTTGTAACATGATTTTTTTTTAGTAAAGAGACCATATAGAGCCTCTATATTGATGTCATTTTGGTTCAAAGATGGATTGCAGTTGATGTTCTTTTGGTTATATACACCCTTTCCATATATATGAGAAACATTTTATATTTGTGTATAATGGTTTGGATTCTTATGGATGCACATGAATATTTATATATTTTTTGGTTCATCGCTTTTACAATCTAGTTTCTTTCCATTTTTTATTTTTGGGGTCAACCAATTCAATGACTGATTCAAGTTTGATAACATTGGTAATTCATTGTCCATTATTCACTTTAAGTTTTAAATTTTGAGTCTTAACACTAGATACTGATGACCACATATTGATTCTTTGACTCATCACTCTACTATTTTTGAGTATGAGCAATTTCAATTTATTATTCTAGTCTTCAGAGTTTAGTATCAACTATTTTTCTTACAGATGGGTGCAAGCTAATGATGGTATCTCATGAAATGTTAATGGTAATTCAAACCTGAAAAACAACAATTATTTAACTTGGATGGATGATTAGAGGTACTTACACAATGAATTTGAAGATGGTGTAAAAATATGAAATGTAAGAACATGAGTTGGATTTTTATATATTTTTTATTTATAGAAATTGTGTCTATGTGAAGTTTGAGTTTTCCTAACACCAGTATGTTATTTTTAATGCAAAATATAATACATATGTTTATGTTAGTGCAACCTTGTGTAATATGTTTGACCTGTAGAAAATATCAAAAGAGTGAATATGCAAACAATACCATAGAAAAATAATGATGGGCCTCAAAATTAGACACAAATTAAGGCCTATCTAACCTTTCCTAGTCACATAAAGTTTATATTAAATCTATCCTTATACATTTAATAATGTTTTTTTTTAGCTTTAATATGTTCTTAGGAAGATTTAGAGATAATTTCATATTATGTGCCTAATATTATTTATTTTTGTGGAATATTGAGAGAATATGGAGTAAATTATGAATGAGATAACATAGGGACTTTCTCCCTACTACACGATGGAACGATATTGGATAATAAATGAACTAAATATCATGAAATTATTGACAAATTCTAGAACTCCACTTATTGAGAACATCTAGGAATGTGTTCCCTATCATTTAATGAAGATTCTTAGTGTTGGGAACCAGATCCACTTTTTGAGGGATTTTGGAGGGGAAAGTTGCCTCCTTCACAGGAGAATGCTTCTTCATCTATTTTTATAAGTACAAATTCAAATTTTCCTCTAGAGGTATGCATTTCTTAGTCTTCTTGTGGAGAAAACTTTTTATTTAGCAGCTCCACTTTCATTTCTAGCAAGGATGTACTTAGATTTATTCAAATAATGAAGTTTGGTTCCATTTTTATCTTCTAAATCTTGGTTTCCTTCATAGGAACCTTAGTTTCCTTGGGCTTGACCATCCTAGTAGCCTTAGATCCCTCTTGTACAATTTCTTTATTTCCTTTGAATTTTTTTTCACTTGCATCTTTTATTTCTGCTGTTCATGCTTATTTTGGTGTAGGTCATATGGTTAAATTATTGAAGTGAGTTTTTTTGTAGGTTATTTATAGATTAAAAATAATTATGCATCCTTATAACAACTTTTAAAAATCATATTCATCATTGAGTTGCTTGGATTGGTCTACTAGTTCACAAATCTAGAATTTCTGGAAATCCCTTGTAGCAAAATAGTAGTAATTTCTGCGATATTTTAGAATGTGCTAATGAGATTCATTTGAGTTTATTCCACTTGTATTGATTCATAAAAAAATTCATGTTAATGAAAATATTTACCCCATATCATTTTCACTTGATTAGGTTAGACATTTGGTAGGTTAACTAGCTCACTATTTCTTGAATTTCCAGTTTATAGAGTAGTAATTTTCTGCTATTTTTTAGCACATGTTAACAGGGGTATTTTGAAGTGATTCTAGTTATAATGGAGTCCTAAGAAATCCTAGTTAATAACAAAAAATTTCCCCATTTTCATTTGATTTACTTTGGCATTCACCAAGTTATCTCGCTCCTGTAGCAAAACAGGGCCACTTGTAACACCTCTTGTAGCATGTGTAAACTTAACTAGATCTTCTCTGAAAGCTTGGTTTTGTCCTTTAGGCTTGAATAATGACCCCTAGGCTCAAAAAACATGATTAAGTGAGACACAAAACCTATTAAGAACTGCCTCTTCTCCATTTCAATTTACTTCTACAGTTATGGTTAGTGGATAGATTCATGACTTGAAGAGCATAATGATGATTTTCATGATTACTTTATGAAGCACCTTATGAAATTTGCTGAAAAAATATATCTTGAATGCAGTGATTGAAGAATTATTTCATTTTGTTTCATACATGTTAATATATGGCTTCCATTTCCAACATTGTTATTTCTATTGCTTAGACTAGTCTTCCTTCTGATGTACCATTCACACTTTGTAAATAGGTTAATGTTTACATTTATAAAAATCGGATTAACATATACATTCATGCAGAGTAGAATAATCTCTCCCTTTTTCAAAAGTAACTAGGATTTCCTCTAAAAAATTAATTATGTTTCCTTTCTGCAAATAGAGTAACATTTCCATTTTTGCAGTCAGTTTAGGCTGGATTTCATGGCATTCACTTCATTGCATAAGATTAACAAAAGAAGGACACATTGCATGATGCACATATAATGTTGACACCTCTTATGTTTGTACGAACCCTGAGTTGATAATTTAAGTTGGTAGCCTTGGGAGTTGTAGCATTCTTGTTGCAATACTGAGGTTCATCACTTTTGGATGTCATTGTCACAGAGGTGTCAAAGTATGCATTGTTTTCTTCCCTAGTTCATTCATTTCTTTTATTTTCTACAAAAACACACAAAAATTGCATTAGGCATCTTTCATTTCAAAACCAAAAAATTGTATTTAATTAGTGTTTTCATTCAAAAAATCATAAAAACAAAAAAATTATTCAATGCCAAACCCATCCATTTGATCACGTGGTGCAATAATAACCACATCACCATCCACTTTTGTAGGTAGAAGAAGAAGAGGTGGCAGAAGAGGTAGGAGAAATGGATGTAGGTGATGACAATGAGGAATATACTCTTGGATCTCCCATTCAATATACCGATAACAATGTTCACATGAAGAACATCCCTCCATATTTCCTTCCCAACTTCCATGGTATGACGTCAGAGGATTCAAAAGCCTTTCTCTTTGAATTTGAAATACTTTCTAGATCTTATGGTTACTTATTAAACACTCAAAAATTGAGATTGTTTTCGGCAACATTGAAGGATATAATTCTTAAATGGATCATGAGTTTAGTGAATAATTCAATAAGATCATGGAATGATATGCAAAATTTATTTCTAAAAAAATATAAATATCATGATATTAAAGAAGAAATATTTAGAATGACTTAAAAATAAGATGAAAGCCTTGAGGATCTAATAGAGAGATTCATGTATAATGTTACGAGTGAAAATTTACCTCAATTAGGATTTGACACACTAAAAACCCTCTTACTTAGAACAATTAGGGATGACTGGATTGATCTCCTTGATCTCATGAGTATAGGTGATGTATACCAATTATCATTAAAAAATGAACTTGGAAATTTCAAGGTGAGGTAAGTCAAGCTAAACTTGGAAATTTGCTTGATAACTTTAAAACATAAATCCTTTGCAATCTAAGCAAACAAGTAGAAGTGTTAAGAATGCAAGATGAGCAAAAAGAAAATGTTGATATTTGTGTTTTCCATGAATAATCACATGCTACTAAATATTTCCCATCATCACCAAAGTTGAAGGAAGTTTACCAAGAGGAGAATGGAGCAAGTCAATCACCAAAGCAGCTATGTTATGTAGCTCCAAGAATACCATGGTAGCCTAGTCAACACGATATGATGTAAGAATCTAATTCACAATTTCAAACTTATGCACATCCATATCAAAGTAATTGGAACACACTCCTTCATTGACAACCTTGGCCATCTCAACCCCAAAACTAATCTTGACAACAAGGTTGGAAATGAACTCATGTGAGAAATCCACAATATCTTCAATCTTTTCCTTAATATCCTCCATACCCAACTCCATTTTATCCTACCATCCAACTCCTCCATAACCACAGCCTCAACCACATCTATCTCAAAGATCCACTGCCACTCAACTACCTATACCACCATTTCCAAACCCACACAACGAAGTAGTTGAGCCCACTTACAATCTTGAGATACACGACTTCCAAACAACTCCTCTTGGTATAAATGGTATTCATCTTAGCTCAGGAAGAGTATTTCAAAAAAGAGTTTCTCTTGATGTTATTGAAGGATAACATTCAAAAAATGAAGATTCAAATGAGGAGACCAAAGAATCATGGGTTTCACGTGATGAAGAGCATACATCAGAATTAGAGATTCAGAAAGTTCCCTCGTGTTTACCATTAGATCCTCCAGGTGTTCAAGAGAACAATCAACAAAAGGAGGAAGATTTGAATGTTATGACAAAAGTAGTCACAAAAAGAGATCCAAATTGGATTAAGGGCATCAAAACTGTATTGAAATATGGTTCCAGACAATCATTAAGTTGCAGCAACACACCCTTCTTCAACAATACTTAATCTCATCTCAGTTAAAGCATTTGAACTCTCATATTCAGGTACATGTCAAAGCATATCTTTCAAGCCTACACACAATTTTATTTGTCATTTTGATGTGTACATGGCTCCATTGGAAGTATTACTATACTTGAAAAGGATTTTTTTCAAGTAGAGTAGGATAGAGAAAAGAAATAAAAAATGGAAAAAAGAGAAAAAAGAAGAAAAATAAAATCTTAGGTGAAAACCTCCTTTGAGGTGTCTGAGATTGGCTCACTGATTGAAAACTTCCTTGAGGCAGTCAGTGGGTTGGCAAAAAAAAAGGAAAATATCCTAGGTGAAAACCTCCTTTGAGGTGCCTAGGAAGACCTGCTAGTTGAAAACCTAATTGAAGTAGTTAGTAGGCCTAAAGAAAAAATGAAAAAAAAAAGAGAAAAAATATGGAAAAATATGAAAAAAAAGATTTGTTTTTCTAGTTGCATATATGTGTTTTCATGTAGGTACTCCTCCACCTACATAAGGAAAAGAAATAGGTCAGCACCACAAAAGGAGAAAAATAAAGAAATGAGTAATGAGGCAAGCAAAAAGTAAAAAACAATCAACCTTGGGCTTCTTACCTTTTGTGAAAACTACTCAAGAAGACCAAGGAGATGTCAATCCATCACCCTCATCCATTTCCAACATCCACCATAATTCCCAAGTCTTACACATTCATTTTCCTTGTTGTCCTAAATGCTACAGAAAGGTTCTATTTTGCTACAAGAGGCCAAAATACACAATGTATAAATTGTTTTTAACATATATTGAAAACAATGCATCCATTGTCTAAGATGTTTCATGGGGAGATGCATATGGATGATGATAACATGCTCAAGGAATTTTAGAAAATTCTAGTGCACAGTTTTCGAGAAATTGGCCTCCATCACCTACAACTATTTTTATTTTTTCTTGAGATTAGTGCATCCGTTTTCCAAGATGTTTTATGGGGATATGTATAATGATTATTGAAACATGCTAACCAAATTTCAGGCCAATCTAATGTATTTCTTAAGGGATATAGATAAAACAATTCTACTGTAGCAGTGTTCTAGAACTGCTACATGAGCAACCAGAATTTCTACAGGAGAAACCAGAATTTCTACAGGATTGTGATCGGCATAGAGAGGGGTAAAATCCTATTTTTTCTTCAGGGGAATAAAAAAAAAGTCTACCATATCCCCATTATCCATCCTCCACACCATTTATTCACTTATCCATCCAAAAATTTATCTTTGTCCATGAAAAATCCCCATTCTCACCCCTTCTTCCATCCCTCCCACCATGAAAAATATCATCTGATTCTTTTTGATAGATTAATAATTAATTATCAGTATTTTTAAAGGTAACACCTGAAGGAAATAATGATCACATGAGGGTCTTCATGATTGCTACAGGAAGAAATACAATCTTGTATCGATCTGCACATCTCCTACATGACCACAACTAAAGCACTATATCTAGAAGTCAATCACCATGGAGAATTGGAGGATTCAAAACCATGATCTTGAGCAGCTATAGGACCTCCTCTAGGGTGCTACAAGATCATCATCAAAGCATAAGAAGCATGCATGTAGTAGATCAAACATAATGATTCTTGAAGAAGTAAAGCCTTGAAACAAGAAGACCGCAGATACAAACTCAAAATTGTATTTGATCACACAATTAACAACAACACCTCATTACAAGAGCACCTGCATAAAAGACAAAGGACTTGCATCATCAAAGTTTTAGCTAGCAAAAAGCATAAAAAAATTCTTATATTTTTGAAATTGCAAGAAGCAAGGGAGACAAATAATGACATGTCAGAAGATACTCAGAAACAACCTCACGCATATCTAGATCTGCCATGCAACTAAGGGATAAACACATAAGCAAGCAACCACTAGGTAGGAATAGGTATGGAACTCTCTAACCTCACCCTTCGAACCTATTCTAGCTTGAGAAAACATTAAAAGTGTGAGAAGGAAAGGTCTTTTATAGCTAAAATTAATAGTAGGAAGCCTCAGTCTTATCTAGCAAGTCACTTAACTTTTCTCCAAAGGACATCCACACATGTGGGAGATAAATGAGACAAAAGTGAAAAATGTCTTAAGAAAGTGGGATGTTATCATGGAGTTCAAAAAGTATTTTCGGGCCAACTTAGTGAACTCAAAATACTATGAGTTTATTTTTTATAAAAAAAAGAGAAAAAAATTATAAATAAAATAATAAAAAAAAAATGGACCCACCACCTCTTCGCATGCAAAGATTAGTTGCTATAGGATTTGGGTTGTGTGCTACATGAAGGGAAAAACCACTACAGGAAGAACAAATTTGCTACAGAAGGAACATTACTGCTATAGGAAGAACATATTTGTTACAGGAAGCTAATAGAGTGCTACACGAAGGAAAATTTCACCCTAAAGCCTTGGGAAGCAAGGAAATATTCAAAGGAAATGGAAAAGGTGCAAACAAAGATGCTACAGGAGAAAATATAACTGCTATAGGAAGAAAACATAGCTTCTATAAGAAAGAACAAAGTTGCTACAGAAAGTTAATAAAGTGCTACAGGAAAGTCACAAGTTGCTACATGAAGCTTGATAGTGGACAAAATTTCCCTCAAACCTTAAGAATGAGGAAATAATCATGAGAGAAAGGGTAAGTATATATTCTCCTTTTCTACCACTGGACAAGAATACTGCAAAACTCTTTAATTATTCAACAAGAAATCTTGTAGTAAATTTTTTATAAAAGTTGGGAATAAAAAAAATGAACTATGGGTGTTTCTTTAAGCATGATGAGAAGGGGAATTGAATTGTTTTTGAATTAAGCTTGAAATATTCTCTCTTCCAAACAATGTAAACAAATTGTTCATTCTATAGCAAACTCCAAAACTTATGGCAGTAAAAGGAAAATTCACCATTTCATAGTGATAAAAGTGGAGGAGGAATTAGAAAAATAAGAAGATGAAATTTAGAGGGGAGAAATCAAATAAAGGATAAGAAGAAAGGACATAAAAAAAGAGTGAAAATAAAGGTTGAGCCAAAGCCAAAGGAAGAAATTGAAGAGCATGCAGGGTTCTATTCAGTAGATGAAGCTACATCCACATCTGTGTGGGACATCATAAAATTCATCTGAGGCATAAAAGAAGAACAATAGGGAAAGAAGATGAATAGGTTTCTCATATGATGAGTAGTAGTTTCAGTAGGGGGGTATGATGTGCCTCCAAATTAGACACAAATAAAGGCCCATCTAAACCTTCTTAGGTACATAAAGGCTATATTAAATATCTCCTTCTACACTTAATAATATTTTTTTAGCTTTAATATGTTCTTAAGAAGGTTTAGAGATAATTGAATATTATGTGCTTAATATTATTTATGTTTGACATCTGGCATTATTTGGATGGACAGAGGCCTAGTGAAGGAATTTTCAAGTGTGTTGGAATTGATGTCAACAGTCATGTTGGCGACATGTGTTGGGCAGGTGCCATTGCCTAACTGTTGGCATTGATGTCAACCAGCCTATCTTGGATGCTTGTTGCAATAGATGTTGGTAGTGATGGCCAAGAGGAATCCCATAATATTTGCAGGTTTCAAGTAGAGAATCATCACAATAGCAGGCTTAGTGGAAAAGCCTTAAAATGATGAACTAATGTGTTGGTTAGGATGGATTCTCAAGGTAGTTGTAGGCTTCTTGTAGATAATCATCATAGTAGTAATCTTACTAAAGAATACATAAAATGATGATTACAGTGATGCAATAAATGGAAGTCCATCATAGTTGCAGACTTCATGTAGAGGATCACCTTGGTGGTTGTGAGTTCAGATGTCTGAAGATTCAAGGAGAAAAATAGTGGTAGAGAGTTTGGAGCCATCTTAGAGGTAGAAGAGGTCCTCAAATCCTACATAAGACCCTCTCCATTGGAAAGAGCTATGGAAGATATTTTCAATGATATGCAGAAGTCCAGAAATGGATTCTTAGTTAAAAATTTATGGCATGTTGAAGTTTAGGGATTTGAAGCATTAAGTAGAAAGGAATATCGGCATATCAGAGATCGGAAGATTGAAGGTTAGCATATTAGTGCATCGGTGATCACAACCCCGAAGATAAGCCATATCAACAATTGCATATCGGATATCAGACATACCAGCAACGAACACATATCATAGGTCAGGCATACTAACAGTGATCTCATATTAGAGGTTGGGCATACCAGTGTATTGCAACATCAGAACTCCAGAGATATTGGTGATCACATATCGAAGGTCTGAGATATGGGCGGTTGGAATTTTGGAGGCTCAATACATCGGTCACAAAATTGGAGCTTGGAGGAGATATCAACGATCGTAACATAAGGCATATCAATGATCGGAGAATCAGAACTTCTTCGTGTGAACCCTTTAAAAAGTTGTGACAGGGTTAAAACGAAAATAGTGTTAAAATCCACCGGGAATGCCAAAAGATAATTAACAAAGGATTTCATTGCAAAACCAAAGGTGGGCGAGCCCTTTTTCTCTCTCCTCTAATAGGACACGTGGTAGCATATGATTGGCTCTGATAAGGACACATGATCATGTGATTGGCTCCAATAAGGTACAGTGGCAGCTGACATCAGCATGATGTGACAGTACAAGAAGACACATGGCAAGTAGTTTTGGAATTTTGGGGGGCCTAAGTGGGGAAATATGGGTGACACATGTCACCACTCAGAAAGTGCCATGTGGCAGTGATGACATCATTTCGGAAGTCAGCAATTAGAGGATTGAGGATATCAAAACTTTATAACACTTCGTACTTGGAAAAGTTCCGATGGAAGGGACTCCTATGTGTTGGCACTTGGTCTAGAAGAACTTAAAGAACCAGGGATGGAGAGTTGTTAACAAAGGGAGAATGGCCCCCGATAATAGTCTAAATGCTCTAACACATAAGTGCTATATCAATGGTCACTAACAACGGTCCTATCATGGATATTCGATAAAGGGCTAAGCAGAAGGATCGAGGAAAAAATCGGAACTCCACATTAAGTTACAATACAAAAGAGGCTCCAATGTGGTATTAAGCTGATAAGTCACCAACTCGGTCATATAATAAACTGAATGCCAAAGGAGCAAAGTGCAAGGGACTAAGGAGTATTGGTGAAGCATGAGGTGGAATTTCTTTGATATGCACAGTACAGGGAATCTTGAAAGTTGGTTGAGCCAGCAGTTCAAGAGTAAATGCATGTAGAGGAGTTGGTCACTAGAATAAATGTTGTCTGTCAAAGATCAACAAAAAACTATAATACAAGGCAATAAGGAACATGGTCCATAGAAAGTTCATGCCTCAGTATAGAGAAGCCATGTCGAAGTACCATGAAACCATGAACAAGAATGGAGAAGCCTCAATGATAGGAGATCTATTCACAAAGAGGATTGTGCCTAGTGGAGTGTGCAAGAGGACCGAGAATTCATTCTTAGTCATGGAGAAACAGTCAGGTGCCATTCTCATGTTGAATTTAGTGGTAGAGATAAAGAAAAATGTAACAACATCATGGAAGAGCCATGTCGAGGTACAGTGCATAGTGTGAACATAGGACAGTGTAGCAACATCAATCAGGGGATATCAAAGGAACAAAACCTAGGAGCTCATATGACCAAAGTGGGGAAAAGTAGTATAGTGGTGAGAGAACTAAGTGGAAAAATCTTTGTGCAAGTGCACTTCTATGTAAGGATGAAAGATAGCAAGTTCTACAGAGAAAGGATGAGACTGCCTATGCAGAGGTAGAGACCCCTAGAGCTACACTGTGTGAGAAAGGTCGAAGTTTCCTGTGCATTGTGAGTAAAGGAGGAAGTTTTCTGTGATGTGAGAAAGGTCGAAGGTGTATGTGCAGACAAAGAAAGCTAAGAATTGTGTGGAGAGTAGAAGGCCAAGAGCTGATTGTGTGACATGGAGAGAAGAAGGCTGAGAGTTGTTTTATGCTGATGAAGAGTAGAGGACATAGTTGCGTGGATGGTGATGAGTGACTGTTGTTGAGCACATTCGTGGGTTGCTACAGAGTGAGCAGAGAACAAAGTTGTTATCAAGTAGAGTGGCTGCCAATTTACAAATAATATTTAGTTCTTATTTGAGTGTGGGGTTGTTCCTACATATAGGAAGTTGGTGCTTCCATTCTCCAGTGGGTGCTTGAGAAGGCTTGGGAGTTGGTGCCTCCTGCAAGTTGGTGCTTGCATAAAACCAAGGAGCTACAAGTTGGTGCTTGCAACAAATATTTGAGGTCAGTGCCTCACATGGTGCTTCTTGTAAGCTGGACAGGTGTGTACAAAAAGAGGGACTTGGTGCTTCCTGCTAGTCAGTGCTAACAAAACATATTGATGTAATAAAGTAGGTGCTCTTATTTTACATCAATAACAATAAAAAGCTCGTGGTTGTTTTCCCCAAAGGGTTTCCATGTGAAAAACCTTGTGTCTCATGTGTATGATACTCATGGTGTGTATGCTTGTATGTTGATTTCATGTTGCTTCCATATTACATATTGTTCCTGATTATATGGATGTGTGCCAAGCCTGAATAAGAAAAGTAAAATAGGCATAAAAATTTAAAATTAGCCTTAATATTGATTCACCCCCACCCGCCACCCCCCCTCAATATTATCATTGTTTCCAACAATTGGTATCGGAGCCACATTCCTTCAGGAATAGCTTAATCGCTATAAGGTAGATCAAAGGGAAACAATGGCTAATCCATATTGGCTAATAGTAGAAGGAGTTATTTTTTTAAACAGATCAGACCATGAGCTCAATTATGAATTCTAGGAGGTTAGAATGGTGGAATATTTAATAGCCTTGGATGTTGAGATGTGGCGCTTCATGTTAAATGGAAAAAAGATGAATAGAATGAAAAATCCAAGGAGGTCATCATGAAAGGGATGTATAAGCCAAATGCTAATAAAGTGAGGCAATGTGGGTCAACAATGGAACTGCTGAACAAACTACAATTTCTACATGGTGGAGATAGCCATGTGGCTCAAGAAGAGGTTGAGGACCCCTATTTCCCTATAAATGAATCCGAACATGGAGGAATTGCTTCTCATCACACTCTTATTGATGATGAATATGTCTTAGAGGAGAGACCATATTGCTTAGAAGGTGTGCTATTGACTTATGATAAATGTAAAGAAATAGGTCATTCATTATCTAGATGTTCATGTGATTCACTTGAAGATAGAGAGAGCCATGCATCTAGTAGCTTTAATGAAGATAGACCCATTTTAGTAGAAATAGAAAATGAGGGATCCTATGAAGGAAAGGGGAGGACATCCCGTGGAGAGAATAAGGGTATCACTAAAAGTGATGAAGAATGTGTTGCCATTATGATGCATGTGTTTTCGTTTATGGAAAATCACTTGTATATGGTAACTAGATGAATCTACAGGATAGATCAGAGGTGACAGAATCATGGAACACAAAGATATCAGAGGAGACAGAATGGTGGAACACAAAGATATTAGAGGTGAAAAAATGAAGGAATAGAATAATGTTCAAAGTTTTGATACAGGGAGATTGTGTTAGTGTTGTCCTTGATAACCAACCTACTTGATGAGTTGTTCTTAATGAAAACCTATTTGATGAATGGACTACTTGATAAAGATATAAACAAGATGCGATAGAATGCATGGCAGTTGTGTTTACAGATGTGACAAAATGTAGGGTAGTTCAAAGGAATCAGTTCATAAATGATGTATGATGGCAACTCACATTGTAACAGGTCTATTCAGAGGTAATCGAGTAATGGCACAAAAGAACAGGATGATGGAACAAAGGATTACATATCAGAATCAAGCAATTGAAGGAAAAGAATGATTTAAGTTGTATATGTTGTTTCACCTAGTCCAAGTAGCGTATACAAGTGGGTTCACCGAACAAAAGGAGAGTATACATATGCACGCACTTTCACAGAAGGAAAATCATGTATGGGATGGAAAATTAAGGTTAAAGAATACCAAGGGTCCATACCATGGTATTAGCCCACAATTTTGAGTGGAGTAATAGTTACTTGATCCCATCTAAGAATACCATAAGTTCTAAGTATTGTTTTGGTCCAAGGTATTGAAAAAGGCTTTGAGTATATAAGGAGGTGAAGATCAAAATGTGAAGGTGTGCAAGTAATGAATATCTTATGAAGAGTTAGATCAAAATAAAATATGCAGTTATGGGTTTTTGAGTGTTTGATGATGGATGAGATCTAATGATGGATCGAGATCACAAGACCTGAAATGAATTCTCATTGTGAGATATGATAATGGATAGGCTAGATCTAAGTGCTAACAAATGTTTTTTCCTTTAAATGCTATGATATGGGTATATATGAAGTTTGGAACAATTGCAAAGTCATAAGTTATTATTTGCAAATCTCTACGTTGTTTCGCCTTGGTGAAGGCACATATACACGCTAGTTCGGCTCTTCCAAGTAGTGTATGAAGAAGAAAAGCTTGTTGTTCAGAGATGATTGATCTATCTGATCAATGCTATTGTTTTATTGTTGTTTTCCAATGATGCCTTCTTTGGATTTGAAAGTAAAACTAATTGTATAAGGAGATGGAGTCTAGTTGATTGATTGATTGAGTTAGAAGGGTAACCTTTGTTGCTATCTGTTTAGAACTTTGTAATATGACAGTAGACCTTCAGAATGTCTTTGGGAAGTACAAGTTATGGTTCAAAAGTTTTATGATTTAGTATCTTTAGAGGTATACACAGGTTGCGTAACAGAAAGTATCATATACATATAGGTTGGCTTCATTGAAGTAGCGTATGCATTTTGACATATGATTTTTTATGTTACAGTTGGTTCTAGTTGTTGGTATAGTGTTTTGGATTCAGATTTGTGTATTGGTTAGAATGATCTATTTATTCTAGTTTATTGGTTGAATTTTGATTAAGTGTCGGTTGATTGAGTTTTCAGTGATTGATTCATTCAGTTGTGGTTGATTCAAAAATTTATGATTGGGTGATTCAGTTATGTCAAAGGTTTCAGTGATTGATTGATTCAGTTGTGGTTGATTCAAATATTGATGATTGGGTGACTCAGTTGTCATAGGTTTTACTGATTGGTTGATGCAGATGTATTGCAGTGGTGATTGATTTTGAGCTTCAATGTTATTGATGGGTCCAGTATGAAAATTTGATGAAATGTGGCCTACATATTGTGTTGTTGTATACCAGGAGTATCCAGTTTGAAAATTTATGAAACATGGTCCCTGGAGGAAGAGTGAAGGTAGTAGCCTTTTGTAGACCGACGCTTACATACTAGTTAACATATCAGCCAGTACAAGAGCTAGGGGGTTAGATCTCCCTTCCAATAGCAACTGGAGAACGAGCAAAGGTGGTAGACTTCTATAGGTTGGAGCCTATGTACTGGTAAACATATCGGCCAGTACAAGAGCTAAGGGGTTGTAGCTCCCTTCTAGTAGAATTTGGAGAACAAGAAAAGGTTGTAGCCTTCTATAGGTGAGTGCCTGCTTACTGGTATGAGTCTGCATCAGTAAAATATTGTAAACAACTTATTCTTTGTATTAAAAGGAAGACAGAGACAACAATAGCAGGTGGTTTTCTCCCACATTTGGTTTCCACCTTGAATATTGGTGTTCATGTGTGTTTCTTATGTGTGATGGTTTATTTATTATAGCACATGGTTAAATTTTTATCTAATGGTTAATAAAGCACTAATGCACTAGCTAAAGACAAACATATGATGGATTAACTGAATTGTAAGTTCAATGGATATATGATAATTGTCTTAAGAACATTCCCGTGCACACGTAGGTTTGATTCACTAAAGTCGTGTATAGAAATCTGAATATGAAAAGTTAAAAGTTATTGGTTTTTAAACACTAATTCACCCAGCCCCCTCGCCCCTACCAACCCCCCCCCCCCCCCCACAATATTTTTCCTAACAATTGGTATCAGAGTAGGTCCTTTGGTAGAATCTTGATCGCTTGAAGGAGATCCGTTGTAACAATGGGAAAGAAGAAAAAGAAGAAAGCACCTAAGAAGAAGAAGAAATCTCAAAGGAACAATGACAACATGAGAGACAATTGGCTATTAGGTGGAAGAAAGTATTTAGATTCAGAATCACCTCAGATTGAAGATGAACAAGCAAAAGAAGTATCAGGTACTAATTTTTGGTCTTCTGGTGATACATTTCTTTGTTCATGCAATATTGAAGATAATGAAAGTGATAGTGAAACAACTAAATTTTCTCTTATGGGTGAAAGTGAAAGAAATATAATAGAGACAGAAGTTAAAAGGCTCACAGATAAAATTAGAGATCAACAAGATCTATTTGACAAAAGGGAGTGTACCTTCAAAGAAGAAGTTACTAGGTTAAAAGCTCAGTTGGAGGAAGGAAACAAAGTAAGGAAGTAGTACAAGGAAAAGGAAGATCAATGTCAAAGGCTGCAGGATGAAGTGACATCATTGAGAAATGAAGTAAATGAAAAGGATACAACAATCAAGAAACTTAAAGATAGATCCAGTTACTATGAAAGTCTTGAAGCTGAGGTCATCTCTCTAAAAGAAGATCTTGAAAATTCAAATAAACAGAATGAAAAACTACCTCAAGTAGATGAAGAACAAGAAAATTAGATTCTCAAATTAAAACAAGTGGAAGAAGGAAGAAAAGTTGAAGAAATCATGAAGAAGAAGTATTTGGAAAAGGAAGAGCAATATTAGGTTGAGGTAAATATCTTAAAAGGTAAATTAGAAGAAAATGATAAATTTTTGAGATTTCAAAATAGTACTAATATTTTGGATAATATTCTTAGTAGTCAAAGGTCTCCTACCATCAAATCTGGTCTTGATTTTCATGAAACTGTTAAGAGTGAATCTAGCTCCCAAAATGAGGCAAGGAAATCTAATACAAAATCTGAAATGCTCTACAAGGAGATAAGAGGTCAACCCCATCAACAACTAAGGAAAGAAAGTCTTCAAAAAAAATCATTTACTCCTAACTATGGAAGTGTTAATTGATTATTTCCTCGGATGAATAATGTTGAATGTTTTATATGTCATAATTTTGGACATGTTGTAGCTAGATGCATAAGTAGAATGTTTCAAGCTAATAACCATCTCACAGAAAGATCATCAACGTCCAAGTACTTTAAGGGATATTGTTTTCCTTGCAATATGTTTGGCCACAAAGCCATTGATTTCTATAGAAGTAATATGAAACATATAAGATGTTATGCTTGTAATAAGTTTGGGCATATAGCAAAAGAATGCAGGGGCAAGTTTATGGATCATCTTAGACAGTATGGTAAGAAATCAAATAAGAAGATTATATAAGAAAATATGAAGAATATTAATCCACCAAGAATCAATAAAAGGAAGATCATATAAGGTGTGATATTTCTCTCTGCTCATTCAAAGACAAAGATGATAGAGGATGTGCTCATCACATGACTGGAGACAAGAGAAAATTGGAGTCTCTGATAAAGAACCATCATGATAATGATATTCTTGGAATTGATGCTTCAACAAAAGTTCTAGGACTAGGTACAGTTAGAACAGACTCAGGAGAAACTGAAAGTATGAAATTTCAGTGTTTCAATTTTCATACGCAGAGCTTATGAAGACAAGTCATGTATATACGTGAGTTAGAAACTGCACATTTGCGTATATGTTGGTTTGATGAAAAAGTAGTGGGACAGACTTAGAAAAAGGGTCTGATGTGGTTCAAACAATTATCAATTGTCTTCTCTATTTTGATGGTTGATGATTACAATCTGTGGATGTTATTTAGAAGTGATTTTGACCCTCATAAGTTGTTTATGACTTGATGTATAACTAGTTGATGATGATGCCTTGATGATTCTTACTGACATATGCAATGATTAGATCTGACAGTGAACAATTGGCACAGGTTCAGGGGCAGAATATGCTATGCTTCTAATAATGCATTGTTGGCATTATGCTTAGAAGTCTTTGGTACATAATGATGCTTATCAATGGTGATGATGCTTATGTTGTTGAAGTGTTTAAATGATATATCATGTTATGTTGTGGTCATGGGTTGCCTATGATGAAATCTCAGATGATACTTATATTGCTTGGGCCACATGGTTGTTATTCAGATCATATTTATGGATGATTCGGATGATTCTTTAAATGATGCATATAGTACATGTGTTATGTTTCATACATGGTGATCTTCATAAGTTTAAGGAGAAGAACAAAACTTGAGTACACATCTTCATCATTTGATGATGTTAAAGTATGATGTTGTCATCATGCCTTCAAAGATGCATAATTTCATAGGGTGTAGTTATGGACGAAGATTTCTATAGTTCTTGGATCTCACATGGTCTATTGGTTTATTGATCTTGATAATATCAAGAAATTTTGACTGTGAGTTAATGATTTCTTTTCTCATTGATGAGAAGCTAGATACACATTATGTTGGATATATGGATGATTACTTAAGTTGCATATTGGTAAATATTGTTGGTTGGACAAGAGAATGGTGTTATTACAGGTTTCATGAAGTCATAGCTATTTGAAGACACGGATATTCGGAGACATGGATTACCTAGTCACATAATGATGATGACTTCTTACTTTATAATGATAGGTTTGATACTCACATATGTTGATTATAATGGTTGATGCTTATCAGATGTGGGATGTTAGAAAAATCCTTAGTGAAGATACATTATTGATATATTGAGCGTTGTTATGGAAAGATCGTGTAGTTCTTGGTACGATGATGATGGTATAGTCATGGAAGATGACTATGGTGTTTTCACATACATATGATATGATGTGAATGGTTTTGTGTTAATTGTTGGAGAAATGACATGTTCTTAGTTGATTCATGGTAGGCTATGTTAAGGCTTTTTCTACTAAGGAAACTAAGCAAGTTGATCTTGATAAGATCAAGAGGATGAGTTAATATCTATATGTCGCATACTTTGTCACAGGTTGATGATATTAAAGGTACATTGTCTTATCTTGCAAACTGATGATGGACACATACAGGTTGTTGTTCTAGATGTTGTTGACAGATGCTTATGGTGTATGATAGTTGCTGATAACTATCATGGTCTTATTTAGATATTTGGTATTTGTTATAAATGTCATGTATATCATTTGATGTAAAGGTCATGTAAAGACCTATGATGTAATAATTGTCATATTCACTCATGTATGGACTTTGAGATCATGTCAAATATGTAATCCCACTTGGTTGAGTCATTTGGTGTATCCCCACTTGGCTGGGTAATTGATGTATGTACGAGTCATTGTTGATAGGAAGGTCATACTCACATAGTTGAGTTATACAGTCATGTTATTCTTTCAAAAATATTTTTGAAAACTCTACATATGCTCAGGGATAGCATCAATGATATAATGCATCTCAGCATGTACTAAGGGGGAGTTTGATTAGAGAATTTAGCATGTGCCTAGGGGGAGCATGATCAGTGTTCATATTCAACAGTTCAGATATGGAAATCTTCATTTAACATTGATCAACCCTTTTCCCTTGATGTTAAAGGGGGAGAGTAGTTTGGTGATTAGCTTGATGTTTTGAAAAGCTTACTGCTTGTCTTGATGTTATTTATACGCTGTGGTGGCCAAACACCAAAGTGGTTTCCATCAAGTCCAAAGGCAAATATTGTTGGAATTATGATGCATGTGTTGTCCTTGATGGAAACTCGTATATGGTAACTAGATGAATCTACAAGACAGATCAAAGGTGAGAGAATGGTGGAACACAGAGATATTAGAGGTGAGAGAATGGTGGAACACAAATATATCAGAGGTGACAGAATGAGGGAACATAATAATGGTCAAAGGTTTGATCCAGGGAGATTGTGTTAGTGTTATCCTTGATAAGAAACCTACCTGATGAGTTGTCCTTAATGACAACCTATTTGATGAATGGAATAATTGATAAAGATATAAACAGGATGTGACAGAATGCATGGCAGTTGTGTTTACACATGTGACAAAATGCAGGGCAGTTCAAAGGAATCAGTTCAGAAATGATGTATGATGGAAACCCACATTGTAACAAGTCTATTCAGAGGTAACAAAGTAATGGCATGGTAGGATAGGATTATGGAACAAAGGATTACAGATCAAAATCAAGAAATTGAATAAAAAGAATGATTTAAGTTGTATTAAGTTGTATAAGCTATTTCAACTAGTCCAAGTAGCATATACGAGTGGGTTGACAGAACAAAAGGAGCATATACGTATGCAGGCACTTTCAAAGAAGGAAAAGCATGTATGGGACGGAAAATTAAGGTTAAATAATACCAAGGATCCATAACATGGTATTAGCCCACAATATTGAGAAGAGTAACAGTTACTTGATCCCGTCTAAGAATACCACAGGTTATAAGTATTGTTTTGGTCCAAGGTATTGAAAAAGGCTCTAAGTATATAAGGAGGTGAATATCAAAGTGTGAAGGTGTGCAAGTAATGAATATATCATGAAGAGTTAGATGAAAAGAAAATATGCATGTTATGGGTTTTTGATGTTTTGCTTAATCTGGACTAAGCATGTACTTGAGGGTTTGATGGTGGATGAGATCTAATGATGGATCGGGATCATAAGCCCTAGAATGACTTATCATTATGAGATATGATAATGGATAGGATATATATGAGTGCTAACAAATGTTTTATCCTTTAAATGCTATGATATTGGTATATCTGAAGTCTGGAATAGCTGCGAAGTCATAAGTTGTTATTGCATATCTATACGATGTTTTTCCTTGGTGAAGGCGCGTATACACACTGGTTCGGCTCTTCCAAGTAGCATATGCATACGAAAAGCTTGTTTTTTAGAGATGAATGATCTATCTAATCAGTGCCACTGTTTTACTGTTGTTTTTCAATGATGTATTCTTTGGATCTGAAAGTAAAACTGCTTGTATAAAGAGATTGAGTCTGGCTGATTGATTGATTGAGTTAGAAGGGTGATATTTGTTGCTATCTATTTAGAACTCTGTAATATGATAGTAGATCTTCAGAATGTCTTTGGGAAGTATAGTTTAGGGTTCAAAAGTTTTATGATTAAGTATCCTTAGAGGTATATGCAAGTTGGGTTACAGAAAGTAGCATATACATGCAGGTTGGCTTCATTGAAGCAGTGTATGCATTTCGACATGATTTTTGAGGTTGCAGTTGGTTTTGGTTGCTGATATAGTGTTCTAGGTTCAGATCTGTGTACTGGTTACAATGACCTGTCTGTTCCATTTGATTGGTTGAATTTTGATTAAGTGTTGGTTGATTGAGTTTTTAGTGATTGATTTATTCAATTTTGGTTGATTCAAAAATTGATGATTGGGTGATTCAGTTATGTCAGAGGATTTAGTGATTGATTGATTCAATTATGGTTGATTCAAATATTAATGATTGGGTGATTCAGTTATGTCAGAGGTTTCAGTGATTGGTTGATGCAGATGTATTGTAGTGGTGATTAATTTTGAGTTGCAATGTTACTCATGGGTCTAGTATGAAAATTTGATGACATGTGGCCTACATATTATATTGTTGTGTACCAGGAGTATCCAGTCTAAAAATTTATGAAAGGTGGTCCCTGGAGGAAGAGTGAAGGTAGTAGCCTTCTGTAGGCCGGTGCCTACATACTGGTAAACATATCAACCAGTATAAGAGCCAGGGGGTTGGAGCTCCCTTCTAGTAGCAGCTGGAGAATGAGCGAAGGTTACTGCCCTCTATAGGTCAGCACCTACGTACTGGTAAACATATCAGCCAGTACAAGAGCTAGGGGGTTGTAGCTCCCTTCTAGTAGAAGCTGAAGAACGAGAGAAGGTTGTAGCCTTCTGCAGGTGGGTGTCTTCGTAGTGGTATGAGTCTGTGCCAGTACAAGATTGTAAATAGCTTATTCTTTATATTAAAAGGAAGACGAAGACAACAACAGCATGTGGTTTTCTCCCGCATTGGGTTTCCGCCTTAAATCTTGGTGTTCATGTGTGTTTCTTATGTGTGATGGTTTATTTATCACAACACATGGTTAATGTTTATGCTAATTTTCTTAAGAATAGTCACGTGGACACGAAGGTTTGATTCAGTAAAGTGGCATATAGAAATCTGAATATGAAAAGTAAAAAGTTATTGATTTGTAAATATTGATTCACCCCCCCGTATTTTTCCCAGCAGAAGGGACAACCCTTAGACCCATGGAAGAATCCATCGATATAGATATGGGATTAGATCTATGAAGTAACTCAGTTAGCACTTCTGATAGTGAGGAAAAAGATCTAGATGAAAGGATCTTTTTTAGAAAGAAGTTGATATCTAACCTAAAGGAGATCAAGGAGCTATCAGAGGAAAATTTTGAGCGGGAAGAGAAACTAAAAATATATGAGCTTGAGAATGAGAAGTTGATAAAGACAATAGTTGAACTAAATTATCAATGAGAGGAGGCTAGTAGAATGGCTGGGATGTTAACCAATCAGCTGAGCGAAAATGAAGCTTGTTGTTGGAGACTACAAAATGAGGTAGTCTCATTGAGACATGACTTATAAAAGTCAAATAAAGATTTGTCTCATTATCAAAGACTTGAGTGGAGTAAGAAAGTCTTGGATGAGATGCTTGGCAAGCAAATATCCCCTCTCATCAAGACTGGTTTTGGGTTTTAAGGAAAAACCTAGCTCCAATAAGGAAAAGGCTAAAGAATTTGTTAACACCCAGGTTGTTCCCTATGACTCCCAAGGGAATACGGCCGGGGTAACCACTAACCAATCTTTGGATCACAGCTTCTAGCCAAACTGTGACCAGAGAGGGCTCTCTCTTTATGATTTGTCTCTGTTATGATGGTGTTTTAGGCTAGCTATTATGCTCAGGTTTTGGTTTATGTTTTGGTTGAAGGATTTCTTTTAGGTCTTATGATATAGTGTTTAGATAGTGTAATACCATTGGGCAATGGAGTCTGGAGTTGAAATGATCTGATACGCTGGATTGGTGGTGTTCAAACTGCAGGGCCTATTGTGTATTTTAGACAAACAAAATTAGCTTAAATGGTGATGTATGTCAACCAACAGAAAGCAATTAAGAATTTTCTATTAAGTTGGTGAGGTGAAGGTGAACACACTGCACAGGAGCAAAACTTGAATTCCTGTGACAAAGGCCACTGTGAAAGGTGTATTCTAAAAGTGCAGCAATTAAGAATTACACTTATCTAGATTACAGCTGAAGAAAACATTCATAAACAACACAGATTGAACTCAGGGTACTCAGTGAGTAAATCCTGAAAGTTATTCTTTTTCCTTGTTGCTTAGTATTGAAATCAGATAACATATATGGATTTTAACAAAACAACTAATTGACAGAGAGAGATACAGAGACTTATTGTATGGTGAAATACACAGGAATCCAGCAGTTATCAACAGACACCAGAACGCATCCAACACCTCAGAAATCCGAGAAATTCCATTGCTTTCTTTATTAACTTCTGAAAGGATTACAGCATAAGAACTTCTTCAGGAGAAATCAACAACAACCTTTGCAAGCTCATGCGAAGGGGGCTTTATAGGAATGCGTATACAAAATATCTCAGGCATTGAGTCATCTGAGAGAGAAAATATCTTCATAAGTTTGTTCAGAAAGTAGAGAAGAAGTTATTACAACTTTAAATGCAGCATAAATGCCCTTTATGTCTGTCAGAGGATAATTTTGACCTTTGGAGGTCATTGAGTCGGTTGAAACGCTTAGCTTTAATGCTGATAAATGCGCCTTTATTTCTTGCTGCGCTATATTTTCTCGGCCCTGCCAGCTGTAGTCTCCTATCTCTGCTTTGTTGGCTGATCCATCTGCTGAGTTGGCTCAGCTTTAATCCATTGTGCATGCTGATTTTGTTAAACTTTGCTTTGCATGACCACTGATATTTTTTTTAAGAAACAAAATTGTTAAGTGACTCCCTGTTTACAAAATCTTCTGTATTGCGTTTGTCCACCATTCTTGCGTAGGGAGTTGATGCTTGAGAATAGCATCCATTGTCTCCTCTGCCTCCGTGTACTTGAAGAAATTGGGAGCCACCCCAAACAGGTGATTGATCTCATTCATTATAAAAAACAGATTCTCGACTCTGTCGTAAAGAGACTGTCCTGTGGCTGGCCCTGTTTCCTCTGAGGTGCTGGGCTTATCACTGATCTGGCTAGTGGCAAATGTATTGACCCTTTTAGCATACTGGTCATGTGTGAACAATCTCCCTGCGCTGTTCAGTAAGCCAGGGAGTCCTCTGCTTTCTAACATTTGAAACTTTTCCAAAAACTTGTTCACCTCAGTTTGCATATCCTGGGTTCTTCTCTCCAATGTCTGCACTAAGTTTCTCAGTGTGAGAACCCTTTTGACCATTTGGATAGTCTCAGTTCTGTTTGTAATTCCCATGGTAGCCAACTGAGAACTCGTTCTATGGTTAAGTACATTGATCATTCTGGTGGCCACTTCAGGCATATTGCCCAATGAAGCTCTTGATCTGTAAATCTCCTTCTGTGCCTTTGGGATGAGCTCTAATTGCTCATGGATTGTCTCAATATATGGCCATTGCACATTGATAGATTGACCAATGTTAGCCCACAGCACTGTTTTAAGCTCAGCCACCACCTTATCTAACTTGAGCTCATTCTCTAGCTCTTTGATCTTGTCCTTGAGGACTTTGATTTCCCTGCCCTTTTCTGCCACTTCTCTCTTTGATTTATCATGTCTGTCATTTACCTTGGCCAACTTATCCTTGGTCTCATTTAACTCTGTCATTTGAGCTTCCAGGATTTGGATTTCATTCTTCAGCTTTTGCATATCCAGGCTTTGGGCCTGCTCTATAGTTGTTGGCGCTGCTGAAGTAGATGTTGTTGTCTGTTCAGTCTGTTGAGGAGGAGGAGCAATGATAGGAACAGTTTCCTCAAGATTTATGATTTGAGGAGGAGGCTGAGAGGTCTGACCCTCTTCTCTTTGTTTTAATGCTGCCTTTGCAGCCTCTGATTCTCCTAATTTCTCTTGTGCTTGAACAAGCTCTTTATAAATGGAGATCAACAAATCTGTGGTGTCTTTCTCCTGCCTTTGTTGGGCTACTTCATCTGTCTGAGGGTGCATGGTGGCTGGGAGTTTGATTTTCTTCCTCATGGCAGCCATGTCAGCATCCCCCAACTTCAAGATTTCCTGTATCCCTGCAATATCTTTGGGATTATGCCCAATTTCGATGATTATGTCTTCCAGGGACCTTATTCTGTTGTCCTTCGCCTGGGATGATGCTTTCTCCAATTCCAGTTGAGAGGCTGTGGCATTGAGGCTGCTCTTTAGCTTATAATTTTCCAATGTTTCATCTGCCAAGGAGGCATACACCATCTCACCAGTCTGTTTATGCAGTTCAATTTTGTCCATTGGGTGTATGTCTTTGGCCATGACCTCTAGGTTAGTCCTGAGGTAATCTGAGGCAGATTGGGGTTGCAGTGTTGTGGGCAAAAAATGGCTCATAATCATTTTGCCTTCACCTACATCAAAAGCAGACATAAGTCTCTGCTGATTAGTAGGAGCCATGTTTAGCAGGTGATTGTACAGCTGTACTTTGATAGGATCATTCCTCCTTTTGATGTCTATAAATTGCTGTTTGATGCTTATTTGTCCTTCTTTTTGTTGGCTGGAGGAGCTGACCTCCCCTCCCATGGTCCTGTCCTGTTCCTGCTGGAAGGAACTTGCTGAGGCTTCTCTGCTGGGTGGGCCCATGCCCAATGCTTGTCTTATTGCTGCATCATCCTCAGAAAAGTCATTTAATCTTTGTCTCTTCTCTCCCTGGTTGATAGATGAAGTGAGAGGAGTTTCTCTATCCCTTTTCCTAAAAACAAATGTATCCTCCTTTTGAGGAGTTTGGAGGACCGAGGCATCAGTGGTGACTTCTGGCCTAGGAGGCACTATGTTCTGAGCCTGTTGCTCAGTGGAAGTTGGAGTATCAATCACCCTCTCTTGCTGTAAGGGCTGCTGTCTGTCATGTTTCCCTTCTTCTTGCTGCAAATCTTGTTGCTGTTGTTGATGCTGTTGTTGCTCTGCTTGCCGCTGTTCTTTATCTAGCTGCTGTGGGTCTTTCTCCATTTCCTTTTCTTTTCCCTTCTCTGATATGTTTTCAACAGCTTTTGTAGTTCGCTGTCGGGCAGTTGAGGAGGATGCAGCTGCTCCAATTTGTGTGCTTGGAAGTGAGCTCACCTGTGAACAAATTTCAAGGTCAGCCATCTTCCTTAGATTCCTTACTGCCCTCAGATTTAGCTCTTCTTGTGATACAGGCTCTTCTAGGGTCCCTCTCCTCCATTTGTCTTGATTAGCATATTTTTCAATGTGAGGGATACTATGATGATCATAGGCAGACAACTTATATTTGAGCCTCCTCATTGTTATAAAATGGTTAGGCTCATAGGGTGTCCATGGGAAACTTGTTTGGAAGCCAAGGAACTCAAGCATTCTATCTGCTTCCCTCCATCCTTGCTCCCTCTCGTTATAGATGAGATGTCCAAGTTGGCTTTTCATTTTTAACTGTGCCTTTTTGCCTTTTCCTGAAAAGTGAAGCACATCAACTCTGCCAAATTGCCTAAAATACTCTAGGGCAAATAGCCTCATAGGCACATACTTAGGTAATCTGAATGGAGGCAAATCACACCCATATATCCTGATGACGGTGTGGTTTTGGTAGAAGTACCAATCCCCAATGCTGTAAGATTTGGACAGCTGAAGAATTCTTTGCATGTCATCAGTGAGTCTTGGAGGGGGCGAGCTCATCAGCATTGCCATAGCTGGATGGACAAACAGATCTATGAATTCACAGTAAGTGTATGGAGACTCAGGTGTAGTGTGGAAGACAGAGGACCAATAGACCACTGATCTGGGATTGCCTTGGGCATCCATTCTTTTGATTGAAAAATGAAATTTCTCATGTTGATGGTACAAGATCAAATGGTAAATGTAGGAGGTGTATCTGAACATCCTTTCTCTCGCCAAATTCATCAATTGCTCATGAATCTTGTTTGATATGTAGGTGGCATAGTCATAGCAGATTGGTGACTTGCCAGGAGTAAACATAAGCATCATTACCAGCACAGTTGCATCAATATGCTCAATTGAATTATATCCCAAGATGGGACAAATCATATCTGCGAGGTCTCTGCCCAGCCCATTGAGATATACATGACCAATTGGAGGGTACATCACAATCTCAGAGTTAATGTATAATTGATTAAGTTTGATAATTTGAGCATCTGTCAGTTTAGCCCCTTGTTGTATCAGGTTCACTAGTGACAAAGGGACCAACTTCTTCTGAGTGTTGAAGCAAAGCATGTCTCTGATAGCTTGAGGGGTAACATAGAAAAGTACTAAACCAGATGGGTCAACAACTGCCCTCTGAGAAGCATCATAATGTGCAGCACATAGGTGGATTAGTTCAGGGAACTGGTTGACCTGAGGGAGCTTAAACATAGGGAGGAAAGAGTCCCATATGCCCAATATATCTGTCCCATTTTCATGCTTGGCTTTCAATTCATTCAACAAATGAATGTGGAATTTGCTGCTCATAAACATTTCTTCTGTAATTTGGTAATCCATATCTGCCAAGGCTTGCCATTTCAAGTTCCTTTGAGGGGCATTCAGAGGCTGAACATTTAGTATTACAGGAGGGACTGATGGGTCCATGGATTTTCTAGGATTGTGGGTAGAGTTGCTATGCAGAGCAACACAATCAGGTTTTCTTCAATGAAAGATGTGAATTGTAGAGGACAGAGAGTGCATGGGAAGGTTGCAGCAATTGAAATACTGCTCTGAGCCAATAAACCAGTAGCAGGACCGAGCAGAGTGTCTACTGTGGTGAATTTGGTTACTGAAGGTAGCTGGTTCATGACTGCGCGAACCATCTACAGATTTTAGTTCAATTTGTCCAATGTGGCTTGTAGGAGTGCAATGGATGCACCGCTGGGTATAAGTGCTGGTTACAGTGTACTTTAATGGTGAAAGCCGAGTTTTCAGGTGTGTTCACAGATTACTCTCGGAATTACGGATAAAACAGACTTCTGGGATGATTATCGAGAATACCTGGTGAATTCGTCGGTAAGAATGGGAAATGCGCGAGTGCTGGAGGCTCTGGCGGTCCCGGAATCCCTTTAGCGAGCTGGCGCTGGTCTGGACGTGAGCCACATGCAGAAATAACAGTAGAGGCTTTTTACCAAAAGTAGAAAAAACATGAACTTTTGGCCTAAAATATGGAATTTTGGTAATACTGGCGCGCTTTTTTGCTGACGTCAGCATGACGTCATAGGTGGGGTCAGGGTCGGATGACGTCAGCATGATGTCATAGGCCAGGTGGCGGGCTCTGATTGGTCCTGGGGGATGATGAAGTGGCATGACAGATCGGCCAATGGTTGAGCGCAAAGGTTGATGTGGCGGCATCGGTGGTAGTGACGTGGGGTGACGGGGAAATGACGTGGTGATGACGTAATGCAAATGGAATGGGGGAAACCGGAAACCGGAGGCGGTTTCATATCGCACCGCTTACGGTACGGTGGCGGTAAGTGTCAGTTGTACCTCCGATGAGCCGTGGAGGGGACGCGTGGCTATCGCATGACGTAGCCAATAATACGGCCGTCGGAAGATATTGTCCGGACAGAGGATCTGCTCCGATGCAGTGATGGCCGTCAGATCTGGGGGGCATGATCGGACGGCTATCGGAGGGTTGATGTGATAGGGGGATAGGGCGGGTAACCAATGGTCGTCGGAAAGGGTCCGATGCCTTGACAGCCGTTGGATCTTCAATTCTTTAATCGGACGGTCGTCGGGGAGGACGAAGGGATCGACAGGTAAGGGGAGGGGTGGGGATTATTTTAATAATTATTCTGGGGATCTGTGCATGGGCGGAAAACTTTGGTATGGTGGGTTTTCGCGAATTTTCTGTGGTAATGCGCCCGTCCTTTGGACTTTAGGTAAAAGGGAAAAAGTGGGTTTTCCATGTTTTTAGCCATTTGAAGCGGGTAATGGTGTAAACAAGGCTTTTTTAGGAGGTTTTATGTGTAAATGGGGGTTAAAAAGTGAAAAAATGGATTTGTAAAGGGGAAAGGGGGTTTGGCTTAGGCTTATCACAATGACCAGATGTCATTTGATTCCTTTAGAGAACATATGGCTATAATGCCAAGGGGAGGGATATTTATACAAAATTTGGGGTTTATACACCATGGTGTTAATACTAGTAGGGGAAAGGCAATATAGGGGATTTACATAGTAGAGTTAGAGTTAATATGGATGGGGGGAGTGAATGGAGGGAGAAAATACTAAGTTTACTTGAAACTCACTTAGTTTAGGGAGTAGATCAAAATGAAAAGATTTTAGACAAGAAATGTGGCTTCTAAAAGATTAAGAACCACCATGAAACCATAATTTTTCCATGAATCTCAGCTGATGAGGGGATGTTAGTAAATGACATGAAAAAGGGAAAAGGGAAGTTAGTCATGCTTTCTGTTGCAACTTGATGAAGAAGAACACATTGTCAACTGATTGACTTTGCTCTGGTAAACATAGTTAACACATTTGCAACGGTAAAGATAACCTTTCTGCAACCCCAACTACTTACCCAGCTACTTGCCTAGCATTTTTTATTTCTTCTTGGATGGTGCACTTGGACTTGCAGACCCTTACTTGCCTTTTCTTTTCTTTGGCTTTTCTTTTGTTTTTGCTATCTACTTCTACCCTTATCTCTTCCAAGGTCCCAGATTAAGCTGTTGAGATCCTTTTCTTCTCTACCTGAACTACTTGTCTGCCAAGATTAAACAGTTTGGACAGACTTTCTTCTCTAATCTACAACTGCAAATTTAAACCATGGAATGATCCAGATTAGACTGTTGGACCATCCATCAAAATTTTAAGTCCATACCAAGCTATAAGCACAGATCAGACTCTATAGGAAATATGTGATCTTTGAATCATCAAAGCAGAGCATATTTGGACCTTCCATAGCCAATCATGAAATATGAAACCTATTGGTATAGGTAGCTAACAGTGGCTCCACATGGGGATGGTTTTTCATTTGAAAGACCAAGAACAGTAGGTCAGATTGCCTTGGTCCATGGCTGCCCAAATCATTCTTGAAGTTTGCTGCTTTGAAGTGCCAAATTTTGTGCTTCTCTTCTTGGTAGACCTATGATTCTATTTACCTTTTGCTGATAGTCAATAATCTTCAAAAAACCGCATTTTTACAATCTAAACAGAAAACAATATATACATCTGCATATATGCAAGGGAACCTCAGGTTGCACTCATGGGAAATAATCAAAATAGTGCTTCAGCATCCTGCCATTTACAGGACCTTCATCCAAATCAGCTTCAGTTAGACTTTTAAGGAAATAGGTATTATTACCTTGTACTGCTTGGACAACAAATGGTCCTCTCCATAAGGAATCAAATTTTCCATGTTTTCCTTTCTCTTCTCTTCTTGCATCCCACTTGAGGACTTTATCACCAACATTAAAATCTTCTGCTTTGGTTCTTCTATCAAAGGCCTTCTTCAGTTTTTCTTGTAATACTTGAACTCTGCTGAAAACTTGATCTCTGGTTTGCTGCAGACATATGATCTGATTAATCCTTCTTTGCATATCATTTGGTTCAGCTTGGCTTTCTTGAAGAAACTTCATAACCGGCACTCCTAAGGATGAGGGGAACTTGGCCTCTAATCCATAAACCAACTCATATGGGCTGGTCCCAATTGATCTTTTGGTTGTTAGTCTATCTGCCCATAGGGCATTGACTAGTTTCTTATGCCAATTCTTTTTATTTTCTTCCAACACCTTCTTTATGATGTTCACCAGGCTTTTGTTTGATGATTCAGCAAGGTCATTTCCTTGGGGATAGTATGCAGTAGAATGGCCCAAAGTAATATGAAATTTATGACAGAAATTCACCATTTTCTTGGATCTGAAAGCAGCAGCATTGTCTGTTATTATTTTGTCAGGGCAGCCAAATCTAGCCAGTATGTTGTTCTCCAAAAACTGAATGATTATTGAATCATTTGCTTGTCTACATGGGACAGCTTCAATCCACTTGGTGAAGTAGTCTGTGGCTGTCAAAATCCATCTGTGTTGTCCTGAAGATGAGGGATGAATTTCCCCAATGAAATCCAAGCCCCATTGTTGAAAAGGTCTGGCCATTGCAATGGGCTTTAAGGGAAGAGGCAGTAGCTTTCTTTTCCCCTCAAACACTTGGCATTTATGACAAGATGTGATAAATTTCTTGACATTAGAGAACATGGTGGGCCAGTAGTATCCAGCCCTTAGTATCTTATCCACAGTGGACTTCCAGTACAAGTGTCCACCGCAGTCACCTGCATGAAATTCTTCCATGATTTTGTTAGTTTCATTTTCAATTAAACAGTGCAGTAATATACCTTCATGGTTTTTCCAAAGCAAATTTCCATCCATTACACAAAATCTTGATGTTTTCATTTTTAAGAACCTACACTTAGTTCTGGACAGTCCTGGGGGAGCACACAGGTTTTGTAAGACATAACAGATATCAGAGTACCAAGGAGATTGTTCAAAGGCTACATTGATCTTTGGAGTCGCCAGCTCTGTTTCACTGTCCAGCTGATTGATATCTAGGGCTTGGAAATTTGCTTCTGTCATTAACTTGGCCAGACCTTGCCCTTTTATTAGTTTAGTTGGTTTTATCTCAATATCAAATTCCAATATGTTGGCAATCCACTTTCCTCTTCTGCCCTCTAAGTTTTCTTGGGTGAGAATGTCTTTGACAATAGGACTTGGTACATAAGCCACAACATGGGAATAAAGGATATAAATCCTAAAGTCTTTAATGGCCTTGACCAAAGCATAGGCTTGTTTCTCCATGATTTGATATTTTAGAGGTGCATCTCTAAGAGCCCTGCTGAAGAAGGCAATAGGCTTCTCATTTCCTTGGTCATCTTTCTGTAATAAAACAGCAGCAATAGTATGCTGGGAGGCAAAAGAGAAGATGATGAATTCTCTGTCGAACTGAGGATTGGTCAACACCGGGGTTTGAGTGAGGGCCAGCTTTATACCTTCAAAGGCTTGATTTGCTTCAACTGTCCATTTCACCTTTGAATCTTTCTTTAGCATATTATTAAGCAATCTGATCAACTCGGCCAGATTTGGGATAAATCTCCTTAAGAAGTTGATTTTTCCCAAGAATCCTTGCAATTCTTTTATATTTCTTGGGTGGGGCATTTGTAGGATAGCTTGTATCCTATCTGGATCAATTCTTATGCCATCTTTAGAGATGATGTGGCCCAATAGTTTACCTTCCTCTAAACCAAACAGGGATTTTTTGGGATTCAACGAAATTCCATATTTCCTACATGTTAGGAAGATCTGTCTCAAATGTTTCAAATGTTCTTGGTCAGACTTGGAAAAAGGTGTGAGGTCATCTAAATAAATGACAAGGAAATCATGAATCTCCTTCGCGAAAGCAATATCCATTGCTCTTTGAAATGTTGCCCCGGCATTCTTCAACCCAAAAGGCATTTTAACATACTTGAAAGTTCCCCATGGGGTTGTAAATGCAGTTTTGTCTTGATCATCAGGGTGTACAAGGATTTGGTTGAAACCCGAGAATCCATCAAGTAATGAGATCCTTGAGGCCCCTACCACTCTTTGGAGAATATGATCCATCTTAGGTAAGGGATAGTTGTCTTTGAGGGATACTTGGTTCAGATTCCTTAAGTCCACACACAGCCTAATTTCACCGGTCTTCTTTCTTGTAGGGACTAAGTTGGAGATCCATTCAGAGAATCTGATTGGTGCTATGATGCCTGCCTTAAACATTTTTTGTACTTCTTGTTCCATTGCTGGGAGAAGCATAGGATTGATTCTCCTCAATTTTTGTTTAAAAGGCTTTTGATCAGGCTTGAGAGGGATAGTATGCTGGATAACAGAGGTGTCATAGGACTTTAGGTCCTCATAACTCCATGCAAAGACATCCTGGAACTCTTTAAAAAGGTCAATGTATTTTGGCTTTTGGTCAGGAGGTAAGGAAGCAGATAATTTAATTATCTTGGGTTTGTCAATTGTACCTATGTTGCACTCTTCAATGTCTGCATTCAAGGGCTGCATTTTTGGTTTTCTGGGAATATCATTTGAATCAAAGATGTCCTCTAAGGGAGTTAGGCCTGTTGGTAGAAAGTTGTCTTTCAGCTCTATGATTTCAGTTTCAGCATTGGCCACTTCCTCACAATTGATTGATTGAATTTGCTGAATGCTGTCCTTGTCGAAAATAGTTGGATTTAGCATTTGTTTTGCTGTCCTGGGTGATATTGGGTGACTAATCTCCTGAAACTGTATTTGTGATTGACTTGCTTTGTCAAGTATTTGTGATTGACTTGCTTTGTCATTGTCAATATTTAGTCCTGAAAATTCTTGCTGCAAAGTCAAGAAATTGTTTATTTGCTTGTCATCATCAAACACTTGCCAATCAATGATATTGTTTGGGACAGATGGTCTGTGTTTTATCTCAGCTGTAAAACAATGATGGGGCTCAAAAGGCAGCTTGCAGGTACTTGCAAAGGTAGCTAAACTATGAGCATGTAGATTGTGGGTTCTAGAAATCTTAGTGATTTGGAATTCAAAGAAGGAGTTTAGTACATCTGCAACAGCAGACCTATAAGACCTCAATCTTTTATCATTGGTGACAAAATTTCCCTTTACTTGTTGGATAACTAGGTCTGAGTCTCCTAGGATTGACACTTTTATCGCTTGTAGGGACTTTACTAACTTGAGACCTAGTAAGAGAGCCTCATATTCAGCCATGTTGTTAGTACATCTGAAATTCAATCTGTAGGCTCTGCCTTCTGCATAGCTATTTTCTTTATTGTGTATCCAAACTCCAGCCCCTGCTCCTAATTTGTTAACTGCACCATCAAATTCAAGGAACCATAGAATGTCCTGTTGGGAAGGAGTTTTAATGATCTTTTCATGGGCTGGCAATGTGAGTAGAAGTTGTGGTTTTTCCTTTAGGTCGTATTCTAGGACAGTTTCATCATTTGATTGGGTATGCCTGAGATTTAGAACAGCAGCAGTATCTAGTGTTTGATTAACTGTTGTTTCATCGGTGGTGATACTTTCATTTGAGTCTTTCTCTTGTATGAATATCTTGGTTTCAACTTCACCTTTTGAGGGAGTTGTGGTGTCATTGAAGAGAATGTATGAGTCTGTGTCTGAATGGATAGCATATATGGGAAAGTTTTGAGGCTTTTCCTCACTGCTGACCATGTATTTCATTAGTGTTTCTCTGTACAGTCTTTTTGGTTGCCCAAAAATAGAGATGGTGGCATATGACATGTCTAATTGTAGGGAACCTTGGAGTTTGGCTCCCCATGATCTTGATAACAACATCCCATACTTAGGTGGGATATCAGCAACTACCACATCCATTAGGATTGTTTTGTTTGGGTATTGAACCAAAGACACACATAAATCTTTTATGAGACCTAGGCACTTGACTTGGCTGGAATCAAAGGAAAACAGGTCTTTGTATGGTCTTGTTATGTCCAAATTTAGTCTTTCCATGACTGCTTTTGGCATGAGGTTGTGAGAAGCACCTGAATCAAACATTGCATTGTGTAGTATTTTGTCATGAATATGTAGGCTGACTTAAAACAGTAGTACCCCTGTGACTATTGTTTTTCCATCCACTTCTGGACCAAATAACAATTCTGGAGTGTCATCCAGCACATTGACATCATCTATGTTGCTGGTGAGTTGAAGGGACCTTTTGATCTGTAGTTTATAGATGTCATGCTTGGCTAGTTCCACGAGAGGAATAGCTATCTTTATTTTGCCAATTTCAGTTTCTAGATCAAAGGATTTTTCAGATTGGGTCCTGGGGTTGTAGGTGACAGTCCTCTCCTTATTCATTAAATCTTCTTCTTGATTTTTATCTTGATTTTGGGACTTATCCTTTTTACTCATTTCTTGAGGAGAAATAGTTGAATAAGGATGAGAGGGGGAAGTGACCATAGGCTGCTGTTTTATGGACAGTGGTTCGGTGATCTCTTCAACAATCACTTCTTGTGTATGTGAATTTATTTTGTCATTAGGTTCTGTGCCTGTGACTCTTTCGGGCTGCTGATTATCCTTTTTCTTTTTAGGCTGGTTAACATTTACAATTCTGCTCCTCAGCTTGTATTGTTTATGGACTTCATAAACAGCAGTGTCATAGCCTTGTTTGAAGTCAAAGGATTCACCTGATTTATTTTGGAATAGTTTGATTTCATCATCCTCATGATCCTCTTGTGTTAAGAAAACTTGACTTTCACCATCCAGACCCATTAAATTAATCTCAGGATCTTCATTGGGCTCAGCTGATGTGGAAGTTTCTGCATAATTTTCTTGGAAAGGGGGTCTTATGTCTTGGTCAGCACTGGCTTTGCCAATGTTTGGGTTTGGATTTCTCCTAAAATTTGGATTCCTAGGAGGATTATTTTGTGGTGCTTCCCATGATGCTTTTCTCTCAACCAATTCTACCCTATCACCCAATCTCTTCATACCATTAAGTATTGCATCAAGTTTTTTATCAAGGGCTGTAGGTTCTTCTTTGTATATGCTTCTCTTTTCTAACCTTGCCCTGTTTCTTTTGGCAATCAGGTTTGCCTCCACTGTGACAGCAGCCTTTTGAGCGTCTTCAAGGGTTTTAGGTTCTCTTTCCTTCAACTGATATGCCATGTCAGGATCAAATCCATCAGGGAATTTGTACAGGGCCAAATCAGGAGGAGGTCTTAGGTTTTGTGGTATTGCATTGTACACATTGTTGAATCTAGCACAATACTCCAGAACGGTCTCTTGCGGACCTCTCTTGATTGTTTCATATTCAGCAAGTATGTGCAGGGGATCTTTCTTCTTCTCCCATCTGGTAGTAAAGGCTTGATACAGTTCATCAGGAGTTGCAATGGAGTTTGCATTCAGGGATCTAAACTAAGTTCTTACATCCCCGGTTAGGCTTTGAACAAACATCCTCATTCTGACACTGTCATCATCTATTTCATAGGTTTCAAAATGGTCTTGCATCTTCTTCGCATGCTGGACAGCTGTTAGAGAGCCATTGGAGTCAAAATATGAGATTTTGCTTTGGTAGTCTTGAGGTAAAGCTGCAGCATTAGCTGGTATCTACAAGGGTGCATACCTGTTAGCCATATTTACAGGATTTAGAGGATTAACAGGGGTAGCTAAGATAATAGGAACAACAGGTATGACAGGGGTAACAAGTGAGGATGAACCTAGAGTGTTGGTCAAGGGGATATGAGCAGCGGATGAGGATGTGAGAGGAGAAGTTTGAGATGTAGACGGTGAGCTAGGGGAACTAGGGGTGGATCGGAAAAGGACCTTGCATGGAGTAGGGATGAGGCTGGGATGATCTGACTCTGAGGTCAAATCAGCAGGTTTCTCCTGCCTTTGCTGCCTTCTAATATTTCTAGGGATGGTATTTGGATTATCAACAATGATGGGTGGATTAGGGTCAGGATTTGCCCTAGTGTGCCGTGGATTTTTCTTAGGAGCCAGCTTCCAACCTGTTTTTTGGGATTTTGTAGGAAGTTTTTATATCTGCAAGGACTGAGTGGAGATTTTAGAATAGCTATACATTCTCAGAGCTAAGATGAAGATTCCCTAAACAAGCTCCTCCTTAAAGCTGTTAATGTGATGCAGAAACAGATTAAAGGCCTCTTGGCTGATTTCAGGCTTGATAGTAGCTGTGAAAATATATGGTAATTGAAAAACTCAAGCACTTCCCAGTGGAGTCGCCAATTATGTTAACACCCAGGTTGTTCCCTATGACTCCCAAGGGAATACGACCGGGGTAACCACTAACCAATCTTTGGATCACAGCTTCTAGCCAAACTGTGACCAGAGAGGGCTCTCTCTTTATGATTTGTCTCTGTTATGATGGTGTTTTAGGCTAGCTATTATGCTCAGGTTTTGGTTTATGTTTTGGTTGAAGGATTTCTTTTAGGTCTTATGATATAGTGTTTAGATAGTGTAATACCATTGGGCAATGGAGTCTGGAGTTGAAATGATCTGATACGCTGGATTGGTGGTGTTCAAACTGCAGGGCCTATTGTGTATTTTAGATAAACAAAATTAGCTTAAATGGTGATGTATGTCAACCAACAGAAAGCAATTAAGAATTTTCTATTAAGTTGGTGAGGTGAAGGTGAACACACTGCACAGGAGCAAAACTTGAATTCCTGTGACAAAGGCCACTGTGAAAGGTGTATTCTGAAAGTGCAGCAATTAAGAATTACACTTATCTAGATTACAGCTGAAGAAAACATTCATAAACAACACAGATTGAACTCAGGGTACTCAGTGAGTAAATCCTGAAAGTTATTCTTTTTCCTTGTTGCTTAGTATTGAAATCATATAACATATATGGATTTTAACAAAACAACTAATTGACAGAGAGAGATACAGAGACTTATTGTATGGTGAAATACACAGGAATCCAGCGGTTATCAACAGACACCAGAACGCATCCAACACCTCAGAAATCCGAGAAATTCCATTGCTTTCTTTATTAACTTCTGAAAGGATTACAGCATAAGAACTTCTTCAGGAGAAATCAACAACAACCTTTGCAAGCTCATGCGAAGGGGGCTTTATAGGAATGCGTATACAAAATATCTCAGGCATTGAGTCATCTGAGAGAGAAAATATCTTCATAAGTTTGTTCAGAAAGTAGAGAAGAAGTTATTACAACTTTAAATGCAGCATAAATGCCCTTTATGTCTGTCAGAGGATAATTTTGACCTTTGGAGGTCATTGAGTCGGTTGCAACGCTTAGCTTTAATGCTGATAAATGCGCCTTTATTTCTTGCTGCGCTATATTTTCTCGGCCCTGCCAGCTGTAGTCTCCTATCTCTGCTTTGTTGGCTGATCCATCTGCTGAGTTGGCTCAGCTTTAATCCGTCGTGCATGCTGATTTGGTTAAACTTTGCTTTGCATGACCACTGATATTTTTTTTAAGAAACAAAATTGTTAAGTGACTCCCTGTTTACAAAATCTTTTGTATTGCGTTTGTCCACCATTCTTGCGTAGGGAGTTGATGCTTGAGAATAGCATCCATTATCTCCTCTGCCTCTGTGTACTTGAAGAAATTGGGAGCCACCCCAAACAGGTGATTGATCTCATTCATTATAAAAAACAGATTCTCGACTCTGTCGTAAAGAGACTGTCCTGTGGCTGGCCCTGTTTCCTCTGAGGTGCTGGGCTTATCACTGATCTGGCTAGTGGCAAATGTATTGACCCTTTTAGCATATTGGTCATGTGTGAACAATCTCCCTGCGCTGTTCAGTAAGCCAGGGAGTCCTCTGCTTTCTAACATTTGAAACTTTTCCAAAAACTTGTTCACCTCAGTTTGCATATCCTGGGTTCTTCTCTCCAATGTCTGCACTAAGTTTCTCAGTGTGAGAACCCTTTTGACCATTTGGATAGTCTCAGTTCTGTTTGTAATTCCCATGGTAGCCAACTGAGAACTCGTTCTATGGTTAAGTACATTGATCATTCTGGTGGCCACTTCAGGCATATTGCCCAATGAAGCTCTTGATCTGTAAATATCCTTCTATGCCTTTGGGATGAGCTCTAATTGCTCATGGATTGTCTCAATATATGGCCATTGCACATTGATAGATTGACCAATGTTAGCCCACAACACTGTTTTAAGCTCAGCCACCACCTTATCTAACTTGAGCTCATTCTCTAGCTCTTTGATCTTGTCCTTGAGGACTTTGATTTCCCTGCCCTTTTCTGCCACTTCTCTCTTTGATTTATCATGTCTGTCATTTACCTTGGCCAACTTATCCTTGGTCTCATTTAACTCTGTCATTTGAGCTTCCAGGATTTGGATTTCATTCTTCAGCTTTTGCATATCCAGGCTTTGGGCCGTCTCTATAGTTGTTGGCGCTGCTGAAGTAGATGTTGCTGTCTGTTCAGTCTGTTGAGGAGGAGGAGCAGTGATAGGAGCAGTTTCCTCAAGATTTATGATTTGAGGAGGAGGCTGAGAGGTCTGACCCTCTTCTCTTTGTTTTAATGCTGCTTGCAATGCTGCCTTTGCAGCCTCTGATTCTCCTAATTTCTCTTGTGCTTGAACAAGCTCTTTATAAATGGAGATCAACAAATCTGTGGTGTCTTTCTCCTGCCTTTGTTGGGCTACTTCATCTGTCTGAGGGTGCATGGTGGCTGGGAGTTTGATTTTCTTCCTCATGGCAGCCATGTCAGCATCCCTCAACTTCAAGATTTCCTGTATCCCTGCAATATCTTTGGGATTATGCCCAATTTCGATGATTATGTCTTCCAGGGACCTTATTCTGTTGTCCTTCGCCTGGGATGATGCTTTCTCCAATTCCAGTTGAGAGGCTGTGGCATTGAGGCTGCTCTTTAGCTTATAATTTTCCAATGTTTCATCTGCCAAGGAGGCATACACCATCTCACCAGTCTGTTTATGCAGTTCAATTTTGTCCATTGGGTGTATGTCTTTAGCCATGACCTCCAGGTTAGTCTTGAGGTAATCTGAGGCAGATTGGGGCTGCAGTGCTGTGGGCAAAAAATGGCTCATAATCATTTTGCCTTCACCCACATCAAAAGCAGACATAAGTCTCTGCTGATTAGTAGGAGCCATGTTTAGCAGGTGATTGTACAGCTGTACTTTGATAGGATCATTCCTCCTTTTGATGTCTATAAATTGTTGTTTGATGCTTATTTGTCCTTCCTTTTGTTGGCTGGAGGAGCTGACCTCCCCTCCCATGGTCCTGTCCTGTTCCTGCTGGAAGGAACTTGCTGAGGCTTCTCTGCTGGGTGGGCCCATGCCCAATGCTTGTCTTATTGCTGCATCATCCTCAGAAAAGTCATTTAATCTTTGTCTCTTCTCTCCCTGGTTGATAGATGAAGTGAGAGGAGTTTCTCTATCCCTTTTCCTAAAAGCAAATGTATCCTCCTTTTGAGGAGTTTGGAGGACCGAGGCATCAGTGGTGACTTCTGGCCTAGGAGGCACTATGTTCTGAGCCTGTTGCTCAGTGGAAGTTGGAGTATCAATCACCCTCTCTTGCTGTAAGGGCTGCTGTCTGTCATGTTGCCCTTCTTCTTGCTGCAAATCTTGTTGCTGTTGTTGATGCTGTTGCTGCTCTGCTTGCCGCTGTTCTTTATCTAGCTGCTGTGGCTCTTTCTCCATTTCCTTTTCTTTTCCCTTCTCTGATATGTTTTCAACAGCTTTTGTAGTTCGTTGTCGGGCAGTTGAGGAGGATGCAGCTGCTCCAATTTGTGTGCTTGGAAGTGAGCTCACCTGTGAACAAATTTCAAGGTCATCCATCTTCCTTAGATTCCTTACTGCCCTCAGATTTAGCTCTTCTTGTGATACAGGCTCTTCTAGGGTCCCTCTCCTCCATTTGTCTTGATTAGCATATTTTTCAATGTGAGGGATACTATGATGATCATAGGCAGACAACTTATATTTGAGCCTCCTCATTGTTATAAAATGGTTAGGGTCATAGGGTGTCCATGGGAAACTTGTTTGGAGGCCAAGGAACTCAAGCATTCTATCTGCTTCCCTCCATCCTTGCTCCCTCTCGTTATAGATGAGATGGCCAAGTTGGCTTTTCACTTTTAACTGTGCCTTTTTGCCTTTTCCTGAAAAGTGAAGCACATCAACTCTGCCAAATTGCCTAAAATACTCTAGGGCAAATAGCCTCATAGGCACATACTTAGGTAATCTGAATGGAGGCAAATCACACCCATATATCCTGATGACGGTGTGGTTTTGGTAGAAGTACCAATCCCCAATGCTGTAAGATTTGGACAGCTGAAGAATTCTCTGCATGTCATCAGTGAGTCTTGGAGGGGGCGAGCTCATCAGCATTGCCATAGCTGGATGGACAAACAGATCTATGAATTCACAGTAAGTGTATGGAGACTCAGGTGTAGTGTGGAAGACAGAGGACCAATAGACCACTGATCTGGGATTGCCTTGGGCATCCATTCTTTTGATTGAAAAGTGAAATTTCTCATGTTGATGGTACAAGATCAAATGGTAAATGTAGGAGGTGTATCTGAACATCCTTTCTCTCGCCAAATTCATCAATTGCTCATGAATCTTGTCTGATATGTAGGTGGCATAGTCATAGCAGATTGGTGACTTGCCAGGAGTAAACATAAGCATCATTACCAGCACAGTTGCATCAATATGCTCAATTGAATTATATCCCAAGATGGGACAAATCATATCTGCGAGGTCTCTGCCCTGCCCATTGAGATATACATGACCAATTGGAGGGTACATCACAATCTCAGAGTTAATGTATAATTGATTAAGTTTGATAATTTGAGCATCTGTCAGTTTAGCCCCTTGTTGTATCAGGTTCACTAGTGACAAAGGGACCAACTTCTTCTGAGTGTTGAAGCAAAGCATGTCTCTGATAGCTTGAGGGGTAACATAGAAAAGTACTAAACCAGATGGGTCAACAACTGCCCTCTGAGAAGCATCATAATGTGCAGCACATAGGTGGATTAGTTCAGGGAACTGGTTGACTTGAGGGAGCTTAAACATAGGGAGGAAAGAGTCCCATATGCCCAATATATCTGTCCCATTTTCATGCTTGGCTTTCAATTCATTCAACAAATGAATGTGGAATTTGCTGCTCATAAACATTTCTTCTGTAATTTGGTAATCCATATCTGCCAAGGCTTGCCATTTCAAGTTCCTTTGAGGGGCATTCAGAGGCTGAACATTTAGTATTACAGGAGGGACTGATGGGTCCATGGATTTTCTAGGATTGTGGGTAGAGTTGCTATGCAGAGCAACACAAACAGGTTTTCTTCAATGAAAGATGTGAATTGTGGAGGACAGAGAGTGCATGGGAAGGTTGCAGCAATTGAAATACTGCTCTGAGGCAATAAACCAGTAGCAGGACCGAGCAGAGTGTCTACTGTGATGAATTTGGTTACTGAAGGTAGCTGGTTCACGACTGCGCGAACCATCTACAGATTTTAGTTCAATTTGTCCAATGTGGGCTTGTAGGAGTGCAATGGATGCACCGGCTGGGTATAAGTGCTGGTTACAGTGTACTTTAATGGTGAAAGCCGAGTTTTCAGGTGTGTTCACAGATTACTCTCGGAATTACGGATAAAACAGACTTCTGGGATGATTATCGAGAATACCTGGTGAATTGATCGGTAAGAATGGGAAATGCGCGAGTGCTGGAGGCTCTGGCGGTCCCGGAATCCCTTTAGCGAGCTGGCGCTGGTCTGGACGTGAGCCACATGCAGAAATAACAGTAGAGGCTTTTTACCAAAAGTAGAAAAAACATGAACTTTTGGCCTAAAATATGGAATTTTGGTAATACTGGCGCGCTTTTTTGCTGACGTCAGCATGACGTCATAGGTGGGGTCAGGGTCGGATGACGTCAGCATGATGTCATAGGCCAGGTGGCGGGCTCTGATTGGTCCTGGGGGATGATGAAGTGGCATGACAGATCGGCCAATGGTTGAGCGCAAAGGTTGACGTGGCGGCATCGGTGGCAGTGACGTGGGGTGACGGGGAAATGATGTGGTGATGACGTAATGCAAATGGAATGGGGGAAACCGGAAACCGGAGGCGGTTTCATATCGCACCGCTTACGGTACGGTGGCGGTAAGTGTCAGTTGTACCTCCGATGAGCCGTGGAGGGGACGCGTGGCTATCGCATGACGTAGCCAATAATACGGCCGTCGGAAGATATCGTCCGGACAGAGGATCTGCTCCGATGCAGTGATGGCCGTCAGATCTGGGGGGCATGATCGGACGGCTATCGGAGGGTTGATGTGATAGGGGGATAGGGCGGGTAACCAACGGTCGTCGGAAAGGGTCCGATGCCTTGAGAGCCGTTGGATCTTCAATTCTTTAATCGGACGGTCGTCGGGGAGGACGAAGGGATCGACAGGTAAGGGGAGGGGCGGGGATTATTTTAATAATTATTCTGGGGATCTGTGCATGGGCGGAAAACTTTGGTATGGTGGGTTTTCGCGAATTTTCTGTGGTAATGCGCCCGCCCTTTGGACTTTAGGTAAAAGGGAAAAAGTGGGTTTTCCATGTTTTTAGCCATTTGAAGCGGGTAATGGTGTAAACAAGGCTTTTTTAGGAGGTTTTATGTGTAAATGGGGGTTAAAAAGTGAAAAAATGGATTTGTAAAGGGGAAAGGGGGTTTGGCTTAGGCTTATCACAATGACTAGATGTCATTTGATTCCTTTAGAGAACATATGGCTATAATGCCAAGGGGAGGGATATTTATACAAAATTTGGGGTTTATACACCATGGTGTTAATACTAGTAGGGGAAAGGCAATATAGGGGATTTACATAGTAGAGTTAGAGTTAATATGGATGGGGGGAGTGAATGGAGGGAGAAAATACTAAGTTTACTTGAAACTCACTTAGTTTAGGGAGTAGATCAAAATGAAAAGATTTTAGACAAGAAATGTGGCTTCTAAAAGATTAAGAACCACCATGAAACCATAATTTTTCCATGAATCTCAGCTGATGAGGGGATGTTAGTAAATGACATGAAAAAGGGAAAAGGGAAGTTAGTCATGCTTTCTGTTGCAACTTGATGAAGAAGAACACCTTGTCAACTGATTGACTTTGCTCTGGTAAACATAGTTAACACATTTGCAACGGTAAAGATAACCTTTCTGCAACCCCAACTACTTACCCAGCTACTTGCCTAGCATTTTTTATTTCTTCTTGGAGGGTGCACTTGGACTTGCAGACCCTTACTTGCCTTTTCTTTTCTTTGGCTTTTCTTTTGTTTTTGCTATCTACTTCTACCCTTATCTCTTCCAAGGTCCCAGATTAAGCTGTTGGGAGCCTTTTCTTCTCTACCTGAACTACTTGTCTGCCAAGATTAAACAGTTTGGACAGACTTTCTTCTCTAATCTACAACTGCAAATTTAAACCATGGAATGATCCAGATTAGACTGTTGGACCATCCATCAAAATTTTAAGTCCATACCAAGCTATAAGCATAGATCAGACTCTCTAGGAAATATGTGATCTTTGAATCATCAAAGCAGAGCATATTTGGACCTTCCATAGCCAATCATGAAATATGAAACCTATTGGTATAGGTAGCTAACAGAATTAACTTCCCATGTAAAGGGAGTTCAAGATTCCAACAAAAAAAAAAAAAAGGTTGTTTGAAAGCAGCAACAACAACATGGAAAGAAAAAATAACGAGAGAATGAAAGGTAGCAATAGAAGGCTATGAAGCAGCAGCCAGTAGTGCAACAGAAGAGGGCTATGCAACTGAAAGTAAAGGTGCAAGGCAGTAATGTAAACTATCATGAGAGGCACATGAAGAGTCAGCAGAGGTCATTTCCTACTCAAGGACAAAGCCTACAAAGAAAAGGTAACCTCTTGCATCAAAATCCTTTTTATGGATATTGTTTTTCTTGCAACAATTTTGGACATAAAGCCATAGGTTGTAGATGGCATGCAAGGAAACAAGATGTACTGGGTAGCAGCAACCGAAGAATGCACAAAAAGGCTAGGAGAAGGCATGTTGGCCCTAATAGGAGTTTTGGAAAGAATTTTGTCAAGAATGGTAACTCCTCTACCCCAGTCTTAAGCCATGTTGAATTCCACAACTATGGAAATCTCAGGCACAAGAGAGTTGGTTGAAAAAATGAGAAGAAATGGAAGGCTTTTCAACATATGTATGTGAATGCAACAACTTGGGTTTTGAAGACATGCACAAACAATGGAATTGAAAAATATAGACTTGTCTTCAGTGCTTTGTGTCAGAAGGGAAAGATCAAAAGAGGAGCAAGAAAAAGAAGAATGATCCTCTTACCCATGTGATGGACCTCTTTGTAAGGAAGAAAGGAATCAAAAGAATTTAGGTCAAGAAAGACGAGGTGACAGAAAAATTTCCTCTACCCATGTGTAGCTAAGAAGAAGCCCAAACAAGGACAAAGAAGAAGCTGGAGAGCAATGCTTCTGTCGGGACACGAACTTTCAAGGTATGGAGGAAGAAGGAGGATGATCTGCTTGGGGGGAGTAGATCCTTTGTTCTCTTCAATGAAGGAAGATAATGACCTCAAGGGAGGCTGAATAAGTTAGATGTAGGAAGCCAAAAAGAATAAACAAAAAGGTGCATTCGATTGTGAAGGTATGGATGTGCTTTCTTGCTGATTACAAGAATAAAATGGCTTATTTTGAATGTATCATCATTGAAAAGGAAAAGTGTAGCCAACATGAGGAGTACACAATAATATCTTATGTTGTAGGAAAATTATGGGTTGTAGTAGAAGTGTGGAATGATAGGGAACTCATAGTCAAGTGAGTTCCACAGGATTAGTCTCCACGCAGAGGCAAGAAAGTTGTTACAAGAGATCAAAAGAGCATTGGCTCAAGGGGAGTTTCCTTGATAAGCAATAGTAGGAAACAATGGGCAGCCTTAGAAAGGAAATTTTTTGAGTAAATGAAAGGTTTGCATCTTTGGGGAAATACCCTTATTTAATTTAAGTTGTAAGTTTTATTATGCATTGTAGTCTTGTGTTCATGAAACACAATTGGCGCATGATTTTCATGTCCCTTAACACTCAATTGGTATCGATATGTCAATTAGTTGTGTTGGGCTCATATTGAGTAACCTTGTGTGCAAATGGACATTTCTTTTTGAGAAAATAATTATTATAGTTTGCCTAGTACAATGCTCCATTTGTATCATTTCCTTTGGTGCAATTGGTATAAAAAGAAGTCCTTATTATATGATAATGATCTCAAGGGGAGAAGTGGAGATGCCAAAAAATGTGAGCTCAGTCTCAGAAGAAGCAACAACAACGAAGAGGCATGAGTTGAAATGTATCATCATTAATTGGTATTTGCAGCAACAACAATACCATGAGCAGTTTAATGGGTATCAATAATTTTTATACAAAAGATGCATTAGTGGAGAGAGTGTTCAGAAAGCAGCAATAAGGTGTCCAAAAGTGGGAGGACAAAGAAGAGGCATTATATGTTCAGGAGGAGCATATCAAATATGCCAAATTTTTGGAGCAACAACAATGATAGTCTTGGAAGAGATGTCCGCAAGGTAGAATGCACATCTCAACAACTAGACTCTAGTCTTCAGGGCTAAGTGATTGCATGGGGAGAGAAAGGCATCTAGTAGCCCCTTGCCATTGATGTGAAAAGGGGAGAGAAGTTGTGGAGAAGTTGTGACGACATGTGAAGAAGAAAGTAGGCCATTGGTGTCTCATGCAATGAGATGTGTGGAAGCAACATGATGTTAGGCCATCAAATGAAGAGACGGATGAAGTGTTGCCATCAATGCCAAAGGGGGAGATTGTTGGACAATTGACATTGTTTGGATGGCTAGTGGGAATCTGCAAGTGTGTTGGAATTGATGTCAATAGTCATGCTGGGGAGATGTGTTGGGAAGTTAGCACTGCCTAATTGTTGGTCGGAGCATTGCCTAACTATTGGCAGGAGTGTTGGAATTGATTTCAACCATACTAGATTGGATGCTTGTTGTCGTAGATGTTGGAAGTTATGGCCTAGGAGGAATCTCATGATAGTTGTAGGCTTCAAGTATAGAATCATCATAGCAACAGGCTTAGTGGAAAAGCCATAAAATGATGAACTATTGTGCTGGTCTAGATTGAATATCAAGGTAGCTGCAGGTTTCTTGTAGAGAATCATCACAATAGCAGGTTTACTGAAGAAGCCAAAAAATCATGATTATAGTGATAGACCAAATAGAAGTTGTTGGTTGTGTGGGGCCTAACCCAGGTTTAGCGTTAGTTAGCCAAACAAATCCCTACACTACTGGCCCTTTCGGCATCAGCCCGTGGAGCACAGACCGAAGTCTCACTCGAAGTAGTATGGGGGGATTGTTGGATTATATGGGTTTGACCCAGGTTCGGAAGAATTATTTAGCCCAGAAAATCCCACAGCTACCGGCCCTTTCAGCAATAGCTCGTGAAGCGCGGACTGAAGTCTCACCCAAGGTAGTAGGGGAAGGTGCTGGAACCAGGTTTCTGCACCCTGGGGATGTCTAAATGTGGTCTGAGAGGTTCGCACATCGTCCGGCAGCTTCGCGCTACGCTAGATCCACGCAGATCTCGATAATCTTAGATTTCCCTTAGCGTGCTGATTATAGATCTAATTTATTCAATTACGTATTATAACCCAGATCTACTTCGAGAGGTCTTTAAGCAAACATTTATAACTTTCACTTAGTTCGCATATTAAGATTAAACCCGATTCACAAGTACTCAATAAGCATATGTGCACAGATCAACACAGTTTCATTAACCATAAAAGAACAGAATTGCAAGAGTTTAGAATTAACACAAAATTTAGAAGAAACTTATCTTTACTTCCACTTATCACCCTTACATTCAGATTTGCCCTGCACACTCAGCTGCAGGGGTTCGCGCACATAGTTGCAGACTCTTCTGGGCCTCTGCACACACAGCTGCAGAGCCTCTATCCTCTACCCAAACCCTTGACTCGGACTTACAGACTCTCTTAGAATGCTCTTCTCAGACACCGATTACATCTCAGATCCCAAAATCATACCAAAAACTTAGCCACTCTACCATAGAGCCTCGCTCTATTTATACCTTTCTATGGACCGCGATCCATAGGCGAGCCGACTCAACTTACATTTCTTTACAATGTTTTTGGGCGGACTACTCTTTTGACTTTGAATTATTACACATCGTGCTCCGCACATTCTCGCGGAGTCTTTACCCTACTCTTACCCAAAATTGTGGGCTTTGCACCACATACTCGTTGTGCGGGGCTTCCACTACCCAACAGTTCCCCAACATAATCATCATGACTCGTCCCGAGTCACTCAGCTGGTGCGTCCATCTTTGCATAGAGATCAGTTAGCAGCTTCTGTGCATCGCTTGTGCTAGCAACAAATTCTTCCGTCATGCACTACATCCATTCCACATGTGTTGCTGACACCTTAGTCCCTGTCTCTGTTGTCTCCATAGTGGCATACTCATCCCACATGTGGGCTACCTTGTGCTCTATTGTGGTTGAAACCGAAAATGCCTCGTCCAGCCATGGCTAGAGATAGGCTTTAACCACTGCTTCCTTTTTTCTAGTGGCATCGGCTTGGATTTTCATGTCCTGCACCTCCCTCATCTTAGCCAACCGTTGCGTGATAACAATGGTCTTCGCGGTCCTTCTGAGTTGATCGTAAGCTTACTGGAGCTTCTAGGCCTCGGATTCCAATCGATGAAGTGTTGGATCCTCCTGAAGGGCGATGATCGTAAAAATCAACTAAGTTAACAGCTCAATACATTACGCCATTGGCTGTGTGAGCATCGCGCACCCTATAGTAATAATGTTCCTACATTGCTCTAGGATCTTTGGTGGCATCAATTATGGAACCTACAGTCTTAAGTCCACGATCTGCGTGCTGAGCTTTAGCTAGATCCACGTGGCCTCCTCCTTTGTCTTTCGAAACTCAATAGCCAGTGTATAGATCTGTGTCTCAATGGGAAAATCCTCCACAATTTCTAACTCCTAGGCACGCGAACAGGCTTCTACTACTACCTTCTCCATTTGCTGCTTTTGTGTGACTGCTTCGTCGCGTTGGAGCGACAACTGTTCGATATTAATTTTTTGCTCTTGGAGTACTTGGTTGGCATGGCTATCCCTGACATGGAGTTCAATTGTGTCACTGTCATGTAGTTGTTCCAAACTTTTGTGTGGTAGAGCAGCCACGTTCAATCCCAGTCCTGTAAGTCATTCTAGCACAACTCAGTCCTCTGTTTGAGTGGTGAGCAACGCGCCTGTTGGAATCGGGATAGCATGAGCCATTTGGGCTTTTAACAACGGTTTCGTAGCTGCCATACTGGAAACCCTTGGAGTAGCTCTGGTGCCTACCCATTTGATTCTTGATCCCAGCTCATGTAGCTATGTGTGAAGTTCCCCCAACACAATCTGTTGCTCCAACATGGCCTCATCGACTGCCTCCCGAGTGGCATCTCAAACGGTGTTCTCAATGTTCGTTAAGGATGGTCACTCCACTATCTGTTTTAGATGCCTTTTCCTTCTTCCATGGCTTCGGCCGGTCTAATGGTGCTGACTTCTTCAGTGGTGAATCTGCGCCTGTCTGCCTTAAATTCAGCAATATGCTTCATGCTTTCATAGATCCCATTGGAAAGGTGGGGTAAGGTAGTAATCCATTGATGCACTGTCACGTCCATCAGTACCCAAAAGATTTTGATATTTTGAATTCGTCCCGCATCCCTTGTTGCCCAAAGGGAAGCATATCGAGCGGCTTCCGACCATTCCAAGTCCAAGAAAGGAAACTGGCTTTCTTTAGGTAGGTTGGTGGTAACCAGCATGATGGACAGGAGTAGCCATGCATAATGGAAAGTTTTGCCCTCCTCCTACACTTTGTGGTAGCTGGTAAAAAACTCTTCACAGAGAAACTGGGACCAATTGAACTGTACGTTGGTGGCACATTCTTCAGCGAGTGCAATCATGACTGCTGGAACCTCAGTGCCACGACACTTCCTCATTAGTTTCCCTGCCAGCAATTGAGTGGCGACGCGAACTGCTTTATCTGAGATACTATCAATGACGTACCCCCACTGCCCTTTTGTAAGCTTATACTTCTTTTTTTATCATTCTATCATTACAACATTGTTACTTCAGTCATTAATTTCTCAAGGATCTCTCCCGTTGCAAGGAAGGTGCGAAACTCAATGAACAAGTTCAGGTGTGATATGGATGGGTTTACCGACCCATAATATTTCCTCATGAATTAGACAGAGCAACTGCTTTATAACCAACATGGTTATCGGGGGCCGGAGGAAGTGGGGAATCGACAAGAGACAGAGTAGCCCAGCTTGGTCCACCTTCCATAACCACTCCTTGGGTTGGAGTGTTGTCACTGTCTCTTCTACAGTCTACTCCATCAGTGCGTCCATCGCCAACTGGGGAAATTTTACTATATCCATGAGATCCCAATCTTCGAATTTCATTGCCACCACGTGGCCAACCACTGAATTTTCTACTGGGACTTCTTTTGGTAGAGCTGGGGTAGCAATGATAGTGTCAACTTCATCTAGGTTTGCAGGTACTTTTGCCTGTCCCTTGCTTGGAGGCACATACTTGGGTCGTCGTACAGGTTGTATAGGATCCTCCTCATGGTTGACTTCTTTGACATATGTGGGAGAGTCTTCGGCTTCCATATCGCTGTCAATGGTAATAGATTTACCTTTTTCCTCCATTGTGAACTTGCCAAAGTGTAGGTGTCATGGCGACCTCCTTACTGATTCTGGGATCTGAGGGTCCTTCCAAGTCCTTGGCATCTGAGGTGATTTCGGGAGCTCAGCTGTTGCCGGCAACGCTTGTTGCGGGTTATCGGTGGTAGGATTGTGTGCTTTGCGGATTACTTCCTGGTAGTGCTTTGGCAATGCCTTAAATCACAGACTTTCTTCGAATTGCTCGTCACTCATCTTTCACTTGCTCCTAACCCATGGTGGCTTTCTTGTAGGATGGTAGGACGTGGTGGTGTGATCCTTACTATGATTATATAAGATTCAAAATTTAAGATTGGATGCTTGCCCTTGCAGCAGCTCATCAATGCGATTTTGGTGGTTATTATTCTGCCTTAATTGCCCACCACCTGATCCATGGTGCTTTAAATGGGTCATGATGTCATGAACAATATCTGCAATAGTCGCTTTCCACATTTCCTTTGCGGCCGCGAAATCCCAGGATCGCAAATGCGGTTTTTGTATGTAGGCTAAGGTCATATTGCACAACTTCAGAGTAGCCTAGTTTATAGTCTTGCGCCCTCTTTCAACTACAGGGAGCTCTAGGACTGGACCTCCTTCGAATAGTCAGGTGGGCGAACCCCTCATGTAGATCTTCTGTTTCCCGAATAGCCCGGGCTGCGAGCACCTTCTTGTTATAGACATTTTTGGGCCCTACAACCCCAAGCATGAAATGTCCATAAATCAAGGGCTCCTAAGTCCCTAAAAGTGTTGTTCTAACCCCTAAAGGAACAAGGTCAACAGATTACAACTTCTCCCAGAAGTTTTCCTTGAAAAACTGCTCAGAATTGGTCAAAACAGGATCATTTCAGCTGCTCCACTGGCTAAGTGCGTTGCATCTCACCTAAATACACTGTGTGGGTGCGTTGCATTTCAAAAATCCCTTCTGTGGGGTGTGATGGGTGAGAAATGACAAATGGCAGTGTCATTCCGCGAGGTGGAGAGGCAATGGAAGCTTCCAGAATCTTCTCCTGTGACACTTGCCTCACTGAATTCGACCAAGGATGAGTAAGAGACCATCAATCTCCAAGTGGAAGCAAGAACTATCAGAGGGAAGACACTAATCAAATCATGAGCTGACTCATCTCCATTACAAACATCTATATATGGGTCCCTCATCCCAGAGATCCAGAGGCTGGAATTTTGCATATTGTAAGGAATTGTTGTTGGTTTCTTGAGACAAACATCAGATTGTTGGGTGATCTAAGCTTTGTTTGAGGTGAAGAGGGGCTTCTTTGCTGGGAGGTTGATGCTGGGTCAGAACAACTGGTTGTAACTCCTCTTGGCTCTTTCTTGTTTATCAATAAAAGCTATTCAATTTTTCCTCCATGATCTTGTGTCATTGATGCTTGCTATATTTGTATGGTCAATTTACATCTGATCCTAGATTGTTTATAATTATAGATCCATGTCTTTGTATAGTGCTATGCTTCTGTGATCTTACAGTTACTTAGTGAAGCTGGGCGTGCAAGGGAGCAGGTAGCTAAAGACTATCAAAGAAGAGGGGAATCAAATCAGGAGATTAGCGCAAGACAGAGGTTTGTCTTTCTGTTCCTCTCTATCTATAATTCATAAAGGAAAAACGAAAGTAGCTTTTCTCTGTTTGTTTCTAAGGTAGCTGTCACACCTTAGTGGGATAGAGCAGTTCTATATAGACACTTTTCCCTGTAACAAAATGGCGACTCCGCTGGGGAAGAATTAGTTTGTTTGTTTATCATTCTTTGTTGTCTATTTCATAAACTTACAGGTAGCATTCGAACTGCATTTTCCATAGCAAATGCAAAGTAGATAACTGCTACTTCAATCCATCTACTAGATCTGTTTATGATTTAAACAACTGATTCACAAACTATCTGATTGCCCTTGTGATAGCTCTTAGATCCTCCTTAGATCTACCCCTGATTGTTGCATTACTGATTGCTTTTCGCTTGGCCAAAACCCAAGAATTGAACTGCAAACTGTGACCCGAAATCCAAACAGAGTCTCGTTTCTAGCCCAACGGAGGTACTGTTCAGAGAATCTGAACTTCAACACACTTCCCGAGTGGACAAGCTGTGCTGCATTTCAAATTCTCTGTGTTACAGGTGCGCTGATCAGGCTAGGCTCTGTGTAGTTTTGGTTTCTGTGATTCATTCTTTCCAGTTCTATTCCTGGATTTTGCTGCCTGTGATCAGTATATGTCTATTTGATACCCCTTTTCCTTGCTGTTATTCCGCCTCCTTTGTACAAAAGAACTGTAGATGTTTTTGTGTGTTTGTTGAGTCATTTACAGTTCTCCTTTGCAAAAGTAGCATAATCGTACTGTCTTCCTTTGATTTGAAACTGTCGCAAGTGTCGATTTCAATCGTAGGAAAGAGTTTGATTGTTGTTGATGGTCGATTATCCTGTTACTATTGCTTTTTGTCTGAATTTGTAATTTTCTAGTGTCAAGAACAAGTATTCATTTCAAAATCGTAAGGTGTTGTGATCGTCTCCATTTTTGATTTCGAAAAAGAAACTTGTTGATATTTGTCGCTTGAAAAGAAATTCAGATTTGTGCATCAACTTTCTTTTTAGCGTTCATATACTAAGAAAGTCGAAAACAAATACATGCATGTGCATTTGCATATAGACAGTCTGATTGGCTTGATTTAGGAAAGTGCATTTAGAGTGTGCTCTTTGCTCTTTGTGAAAAGATTCTGTCTTTCTTTTCCTTAGTAGCTAGGATTTTCATTGCACAAAGAAGATAAAAAGTTTGTTTATCATCTTAGATTGCATTTTAGGAATTACATCTACATCTCGCAGTGAACCTGAAAGGCAAACTTCATAAATAAGATCAACTTAAAATAAATTCAATGATTCTAACAACGCTTTGGAACTTAACGCACAACATTTAGAAGTCTAGGCTAGAGACGTATTCCGGTGTCATAAAGCCTGGTAACTGTTGTTCTCACTGATGGTTGGGTGATTCCTCCACTTTGAGACGATAAGTGCCAGTACGGACTTGTGCTCCCACGTACCGTCGAGTATATTTTGGGAGACCTCAATAGGCTTAATCCTTTATCCATAGGAAGCCGTGTCTGCCACCCTATCGATCGCAATGCACTGAACACAACATTCGGGAAGATTGACTGTCGTACCGTAAAATGTATTCTGCAGTTTTGCGATTGGTTTGGTAATCCCTCTACCTAGATTTCCAGAGCAGTCCCTTTCGTTCCTTTTCAGACTCCTTAACAGAAAAGGTCCATATGAGCACTTGTCACTTCAGGCTCATTAAAAATCGAAGGAGACTAGAGTCATCTTTTGTTTTTTCTCGACTCTTAAAAACTGAAAAAACAAGTTGTGTCAAAGCGTCTAAAATTTATTTTAAACGGAATATTCGTTACCCTTTCCTACGTTGATCTTGGGTTGAGAAAATGGAATCCACCAACCAAGGAATTCCCCTTGGAGGAAATCCTAGTCCCTTATCCTCTTGGGGAGATGTTGGTGCAGCCCATATGGCCACATTGTCGCTTCCAGGATTGACAATTGGTTTGCCTGTATGGCTCTTCTCAACCTCTGTCGTTCAGAACACCGTAATTCCTGAACAATCAAATCAACAACTAGACGAGTCCAGAGTTATCCACCAACCTTCTACTTCCTCTAATTCTTCCTCTCCTCCTTCCTCTTCTCTTGATGGGGCTGGTAAAGCCAAAAGTCAAGTACCTAAGGAGAAGAAGGAAAAGAAGAAGAAAGAGAAGAAGAAGAAGGAGCCAAAAGTGAATGGGGGCAAACGAGTGTCGTCTAGCGAAAATCCACACACTGCACCGACCAGGCCTAAATCGCCATGTGTCATTTGCAAAGGAGACCACTATCACAGAGATTGTCCTTGCATCCCTTGGATCTTAAGGGACTGGTCTCCTCATTTGCACAACCCGGTGTCGTCAACCTCTGATGGTCATGTTGAAAACACACCGTCAACTAGTGAAAGAGAAGCCCCAGGACAAAAAGGAAAATATAGATTTCCTTGTAAATTGTGCGAAGGCGACCATGCCGTCCACTGTTGTCCCTTCTTAGACAAAGCTAAAATAATTTTGGACGATCGTCCAGTTTCACCGTTACGACTTCCTCCTGGATATAAAAAACTCTTGCCAAGTCCGTCACTAGTTGAAAATCCAGCTGGCCCGCTCAAGTGGTCGGCTGAAGCATCTATCATTGAAGACAAACCATTTGAACCCATACCAGACGAAAGTCAAAAGGTCAAGGCGGCAGTTGACCCGGTCTTGCCTTCAGAGGTTCCATCTTCAGATGATACAATCACCGAAGAGAACAAGGATGACACCGTCCAAATTCTTTTCATAAGCACAGACTCCAACGAACATGGGGGCAATTTACCCGTTCCTTTACCGCAGGAAGGAAGTTCATCAGAGTCATACCCGGCCATCTATTCGGTCCCACCTCCAAGCAACCTAGTTGTCTCCTTCGACTGGAATCAACTAGGCAGACCCCGTTTACCAGCTAGTATACCATTCTAAATCATTGTTCAAATATATAGAATGGTTATGGCCAGTACCATCATAGATGAAGGGGCTTCTGTGAGTATCCTTTCCTCAACTGCTTGGAAAGCACTTGGTTCGCCATCGCTTTTGCCTGAGATGAGAAATCTAACAGGCTTTGATAAAGGAACCAGTCAACCATTAGGGATCCTTCCCAATGTGCCCATAACATTGAGAGGGAAAACCATTCACATGAATGTGATGGTAGTTCAAGGACCCCTGGATTACAATCTACTCCTTGGACGAGACTATATTTATTGCATGAGAGCCATTGTCTCATCACTCTTTAGAGTGATGTGTTTTCCGCACGAAGGAAGAGTGGTCAAGCTCGTAGACCAGCTTTCATTTCCTGGATCACGCATAGCAAATAGTCATATACCATCCCTGAATGGTCTTTTCACGCAAGAAATGTCTCAATCCCCAGTCCGTCCACCCGATGAGTGCGAGTGATTCGGGGGACATGACTGAAACCCAGGGGGCATGCACCCTGGTCTGCTTCGGCAGGAAAACTTCGGGTATAGGGTAGGTTTCCACGAGAAAATATGACTAGTCTGTACTCCCGTCCATGATTGGAAGAGGGGATTATTCTAGAACAAGATTCTCTTGTCAAAGTTATGTGAGTGGGGTAGCCTCCTTCACTCACCTTTGTCTATTTCGGTAGACATCGCCAAAGAAGTGTTTTGTTTGCGCTGTGAATAGAACAATCTTTGGGTAACCCGTAAGAGGTAGGCCTCTCTCAGTAAAACGAATGTTTTAACGGAATAAAGAAGGGGTAACCTTGAAACTCTGTTTTATACCTGGGGGCATGCAAACCTTTTGGCGTGCAAGCGAAGAGAGACTATTTATTTTTTAAATTTGTAGGTCCTCTAACCCTTTAAACTCGTAGGATTGGTCGTTTCCTAACTTGCATAAAGAAAGGATGTGGGGCAAAACTCTAAAAATTGCCGTTTTATATGAGACATTCTTATCACACAACTGGATTAATCGAGCAGTTTTAGCACATAATTCAAGCTCGTTAAAAAATAAACATAAGCCATGAGCAAATGTTTCCTCCCGCGTTTAAGCTCATTAAAAAATGAACTATTCCCCAGTAAATAACCATCGTGAATGTAGTACTTCAGCCATTAAAGCCTTGGTTGTGTTTGCACCATCACCTACACTTTTGCATTGGCCGATCATTCACCCCCATTTGATTGTTTACCCATTTTGAGGAACAGCTGCGAAGAGTGATCTCACTAGCCATCCTTGTAACACTGCCATGATTGGAGAATTCCAAACCTTACCTGGAATCAGTTGCTATCCATTTTATCACTCGTTCCTCAAAAGACGAGTCTCCTTTAAGCTCTTTTCAACTGACTCGTAAAATATGAAAAGATTGCCAAGCCATTGGCCTCTCCAGCTTGTTAAAGGGATAGGAAGTGCTATCCCTCCTCTAAATTTTAATCTTTTTGGACCTGAGGGATTATTACACAAAAAGATCGAGCGCTTGTTTTGTTCGGCTCGTTAAAAGTATCGAAAATTCATCCCTTCTATATTGTTTTATACTTTTTCAGACTTAAGGGATTAGATGATGAAAAGGGAATTTTGGAGTTTCCTTTACGTTCCTTTTTAGACTCTCTAAAATTGAAAAGGACCGAGTTATCTTTGTCGTTAAACTTGTTAAAATTTTAATAGCGACAAACTTGTCTATAGACGAGAACTAGTTTCACTATCGCCAGGCTCGTTAAAACATAGCGATGGGTTTGCCCGAAGGGAAAATTATAGAACAAGCATATGTTATCCTCCTCAAGCTTGACAAAAATAAAGAGGTACTGGTCAGCAATGACTGGGCAAAATTGGGAAGAAAACTTGAAGAAACTTTGTTGGTAGCAAGTCGCTCTTGAAAATGACACTTCCGCTCCGTGTCCGAGTCGGGTTGGGTTGTTTCATTCACCGGTCACATCACCATGGTCCCATCATACCATCCACATTTGGGGTTAATGCTACCAATCCATCACATCAGTGTCACCGATATGTTCAAGAGAAGTCATTCAGAGAATTCACCTGTGTCTCACCCACTACCATACATTTATACTACATTCTTTCATGACCGCCACCCTGAACCTTATATCACCAGATCGTTTTCACCTCCATTAAAATCATTTGCTCCGTTCTGTGTCATTGATGTGGGATTCATCAAGGCCCTCCTGTGACGGATCACTTCTTGTCGACATCAGCTCATTATCCAAGAAGTTGATCTAGGAACACCCCATTTAGTACTTTGAAGCTTGCATGCCTCAATGGCAAGTTTCTCACTTCCGGCGACAGGTTTACATCAATGGCCTTCGACCGAAAGATTTTGCGTGGTGTTCGACGCCAAGTCCTTTATTCACACCACGTGAATTGTACTGCAGTACCTTGAGGGTCATTATCATTATCGGTGATTCCTATCGCGCTTGTTAATAGTTTACATCATTGGCTGGTAATCAAGCGATGTCTTTCCATGTTCGACTTCAGAGCATTTCTCACATGGATCGACTTGTACTTTGAGTGAAGATCGAACGAGATTGAAGACCCCGGATCTAGTTTCATCCATCCGGGCTGTGATATATATTCAGGGAAATAAAAACATCAAATGTACATCATTGCCGCACAGATAATCATCCAACCAAAAGGATGATGGTTCTATCAGAATCATCAGTCTACATTCAGACGATTGTCTGTCCTATGTACATGAAAATGAATTTATAAAGCTGAGCATGGGAATGCCCAACTCAGCTAGATCATGAAAATATTATGAAGATAATGTATTGTATTGTATCTTATTACAGGTCTCCTCCCAGCTTGAAAGAACTTCGGATCCTCATGATAAATCATTTCACCCGACATCAAAAGATTAACGACCTCATGCTTTAGGGGGCAACTGTTATAGACATTTTTGGGCCCTACAACCCCAAGCATGAAATGTCCATAAATCAAGGGCTCCTAAGTCCCTAAAAGTGTTGTTTTAACCCCTAAAGGAACAAGGTCAACAGATTACAGCTTCTCCCAGAAGTTTTCCATGAAAAACTGCTCAGAATTGGTCAAAACAGGATCATTTCAACTGCTCCACTGGCTAAGTGCGTTGCATCTCACCTAAATACACTGTGTGGGTGAGTTGCATTTCAAAAATCCCTTCTGTGGGGTGCGATTGGCGAGAAATGACAAATGGTAGTGTCATTCCCCGAGGTGGAGAGGCAATGGAAGCTTCCAGAATCTTCTCCTGTGACACTTGCCTCACTGAATTCGACCAAGGATGAGTAAGAGACCATCAATCTCCAAGTGGAAGCAAGAAATATCAGAGGGAAGGCACTAATCAAATCATGAGCTGACTCATCTCCATTACAAACATCTATATATGGATCCCTCATCCCAGAGATCCAGAGGTTGGAATTTTGCATATTGTAAGGAATTGTTGTTGGTTTCTTGAGACAAACATCAGATTGTTGGGTGATCTAAGCTTTGTTTGAGGTGAAGAGGGGCTTCTTTGCTGGGAGGTTGATGCTGGGTCAGAACAACTGGTTGTAACTCCTCTTGGCTCTTTCTTGTTTATCAATAAAAGCTATTCAAGTTTTCCTCCATGCTCTTGTGTCATTGATGCTTGCTATATTTGTATGGTCAATTTAAATCTGATCCTAGATTGTTTATAATTATAGATCCATGTCTTTGTATAGTGCTATGCTTCTGTGATCTTACAGGTACTTAGTGAAGCTAGGCATGCAAGGGAGCAGGTAGCTAAAGACTATCAAAGAAGAGGGGAATCAAATCAGGAGATTAGCGTAAGACAGAAGTTGGTCTTTCTATTCCTCTCTATCTATAATTCATAAAGGAAAAACGAAAGTAGCTTTTATCTGTTTGTTTCTAAGGCAGCTATCACACCTTAGTGGGATAGAGTAGTTCTATATAGACACTTTTCCATGTAACACTTCTCCCTTCCCTTGATTCTGCTAACGGGTTGCGGTGTGTGTGGTCTTGTCCTTTAGGGTGCCAATGCAACCATGCTAGTGGGGTCGCTACATGTAGCAGGGTAGGAGAGTCAACCCTACCTAGTTCCATCATTCGCCCCTTTGCGTGATCCATGTAGGCGACTTCTAACTGCAATTTGGTAATATCTTTATCCTGCTTTGAACTCTATGCACAAACTCTGGCCCCTATTTCTTCTAACTTATGCAACTGCACCTTTCCGCGCCAAATGGCTGCCCGGAGCTGCTGAATTCTGTCGTGGATATTGCCACTGCTAGGGTGAGCTATATCCAAGAGACTTTGTCGTTCGGCTGTGCGAATCTTCGTTCCGTGTAGATCTGGTTGGGTTGATGGTTGCCTAATATGCATTCGGACCCTTCGTTGTTGATGACCAACTATTCTTCCAATGTATACCTGGAACTGCTTCCTAGATCTTAGCTTCCACAGCCCTCGCCTTGGTACGCGCAACTCGGTTTCCGACCCGTCATGCTGTTCTTGTGTTGTGTCCACCATGCCACACTGGACGAGCTACCCTTCGCCGGTTTTGGTTCTCTCTACTGGCTATTGTCTCCCCTCAATGGTTACATGTCATAGTGACCAGATCATATTGCAGTTAAGTGTCGTAACTTTCTGCAAGTGGTTATGCCATCGTTCAGTCTCCTCCTCAAAATCCATTGTGCAAGTGCTATCGCATTCCCATGAAGTTCTTTCCCTATCCATGGGACGCACTTGATCCTGGTCCTGCACTTTTATCTAATAGATGCAATCTAGCTCGTCGTCACTATCCTCATCATGCACGGGTTCGGTGTAGCATTCTCCTTCCACTGGGTCCAATGGAACTACTACTCACAGTGACTTCTTTTCAAACGTCATTTTCTGCCTCTTTAAGTTAATAATCCCCTTCATGTCTGTTGCCCAATCAATTCTTAGCAATGCAGGGTAAGGATTACTGTCATCACCAATCTCTATAACCTCAAAATCAGTCGGTGTACTTACACCGTCGATATCCATAGTCACTCCTTGCAATCGACCCATTGGTAAGATCTTTTGCTGGTTAGCCATTCGTAACTGAATCGGGGACCATTACAAGGAAGGCTTGCTCATGCGCTCCCATGTCTATTTAGGTAATATGTTCGCATACGAGCCTAAGTCCAAGATGACTTGATCCATTTCATAGTCACCATTTGTGCTGTCAGTCTCATTTCCCATCCGGTACGGAGAGCATGTCTTCCTATTTTTCGGACTACATGTGGTTCACGGGATCTGGTGCACCTAGTGATTAATCCGTGCAGTCCTTGAACAGCCTTACTATCACATATTAGTTTCATGTAGGTTTTGAGAAAGGTCGTAATCATGGAGGGGTCCAACCCTGACTCCATTTGATCTCTTCTACCCAGGGTAGAAGCTTTCGCGCCACCTCGTTGAGCTTCCCTCGGGAACGTCCTTCCTTGTTCTGGCTCATAGTCGTGTGCCTTTGTAGGTGTATCATACCTCTTATGTTCTTCTTGCAGATGACTTCCTATAGTTGCGCCACTTCTTAGTACCATATTTATATGAGGATCCTCTTCGCAAGGCTTTGCTTGCATCATTTGGATATTCTGGGTTGGTGGAGGTTGGAGTGCTCCCTTTTCGTGCAATTGGGAAATTAAGGTAGGACAGTCTACCATTTCATGATAAAATTGTTCATAGTAGGGGCACGAAGTTCTAGTTGGGTTAGTGCAGTCGCATGTGTAGTGTCCCGGTCCACCACAATTATAATAGATTAACAATCCGTGGCCCTGCCCAGGCCCCATTCCTCTTCCTTGGCTACGTCCTTGAAGTCCTCCCCATGCTTCAGTCTGCATTCAGTAAGCTGGGGTTCTTTCTATCATTAAGTCATAACTTTGACACATTCACTCATCATGTCCCATCGATCGATAGAAGTTACAATACAACTGTTATGGGATCTGGGTATACTTTTGTAATAGGTGGCAGTTATCTGTTGTGTGTTTCCCACCCACCTAACAAATCGCGCACCAGAGCGCAAGCATGGCACTTAGTCTTGATTGTACCTCTACTTTAAATGGAATCAGGCCTCCCCTTGCCAGATAGTTCGTGAAGACAGGGCAATGGTCCTTATCGTGCACTTGGCTTTTGCATTTAACACATCCTACCTCCGTACGTACCTACGATCAAGATACCCTTTCTTGCTTCAAGCTCTGCAGTTCTAAATTCAAGTTTTGAAGTTTCGCGTGGATTTATTAAACTCCCAACCATGGGTCCAGTATTGGGGTCTTGTGTATCCTCATTGCTGTCTCTAGTGCCTCGGCTTGGGTTGAGATCTTTTGTTGTGACAGGGCCATCCTTAGGTGTGGTGTCAATGATGCAACAAACCACACACAATGTTGCTCATCTGTCAGTGTCATGTTGGCCTCGCGGATAGCGCTTTTCAAACTCTGATCCAAATCCCATGGAGTTTGTCCAGGAATAATTACAATCTCTTTGAAACCAATAACCGACTGGGCCCCTGACTTTGGGCACCGAAATTCCTTATTTAACGCTTCCTGGATTGCGGTAATGCCTTCATTTGAATGATATCTTGAATACTTCATGTACCAAGTTAGTGCGCGGTCTTGAAATGCACTAACTAGGGTAGCCTTCTTGATATTATCATCTGTGATACCCTGAGCATCCCATACAGATTTTATCACAAACCAAAATCGTCCTAGTTCCTCATTCCCCACACCTTTAAATATTGGCAGCTTAACTGAACATGCCATCCCGATATTTGAGGCTATTGGGGTTGGGGTTGGTGTTGGACTGGATGGATTTGATGAGGGTGAAGCGGGTGGTGGCATGGACGGAGGTGGTATCAAGGGGAAGCACTCTCTGATCAATCGAACCGCACTTCCTAGTGAAAACCTCGCGAGCTATTCCTCGCTTTCCCGGGAAATGGAAGCTAACGGACTGTTCTTTATTCCTCTCGTTCTACGGTAACCTCTTCTACTCCACATTACTCCAGACATTAATCAACGTGCATAATCTGTTTTTCACATAACAGCATCTTAATCCACGTATTCAGTGATTTGATATACCTACCTCGCAGTCCTTGAAGAAATTGCCTTTCCGCCTCGCTATAGCTCACAGTGGTATCTATCACAAACTTAGTGATAAATCCTCCTATTACCCGATCCAGCCAATGATCTACTGCGCACGCGATCTTATCCTCGGTGGCTTCTAGCTTGCTTACCAGTTCCAGGGTCCACACAATAGGCTAGTCCAATCTGCACCTTTCCACGCTATCAGCTAGCCTTGTGATCCACTCGTACAGCTCTACCGGGAATGACGCAAAGAAGATCTCGTGAATGTCTGTGAATATATACCAGCCCAGCCAATCTTCTTCTGATATTCATGAGTTTCTATTTTCTTGAACTGCGAATCGTGGAATTTCAAATCCCACCACTCTTCAATCTCTTTCTTTGTAGGGTTCTAGTGTTCCCACATCAGACACTCCTTAGGCAGATCCCAGTCTTGGAAATGGAACCATTTGTTGGCTTATATGGGCCTGACCTAGGTTCGGAAGAATTATTTAGCCAAGAAAATCCAGCAGCTATTGGCCCTTTCGACAACAGCCCATTAAGCGCGGACTAAGGTCTCACCTGAGGTAGCAGGGGAGGGTGCTGGAACCAGGTTTTTACACCCTTGGGATGTCTAGATGTGGTCTGAGAGGTTCACACGCCATTCGACAGCTTCGCGCTATGCTAGAACCATGCAGATCCCGATAATCTTAGCTTTCCCTTATCACAGTGATTACAGATCTAATTTATTCGATTATGAATTATAACCCAGATCTACTTCAAGAGGTCTTTAAGAAAACATTTATTACTTTCACTTAGTTTGCATATTAAGATTAAACGCAATTCACAAGTACTTAATAAGCATATGCACGCAGATCAACACAGTTTCATTAACGATAAAAGAACAGAGTTGTGAGAGTTCAGAATTAACATAGAATTTAGAAGAAACTTATCTTTATTTCCACTTATCACCCTTACATCCAGATCTGTGCTATGTGCTTAGCTGCAGGGGTCCGCGCACACAGCTACAAACTCTCCCAAGCCTCTGTGCACACAGCTGTAGAGCCTCTATCCTCTACCCAAACCCCTGACTCGGACTTACAAACACTCTTAGAATGCTCTTCTCAAACACCCATTACATCTCAGATCCCAAAATCATACCAAAAACTTAGCTACTCTACCCATAGAGCCTCGCTCTATGTATACCTTTCCATGGACCGCGATCCATAGGTTGGCTTACTCAACTTACATTTCTTTACACTATTTTTGGGTGGACTACCCTTTTTACTTTGAATTATTACACATCGCACTCCGCGCATTCTCACGGAGTCTTTACCCTACTCTTACCCAAAATTGCGGGCTTCATGTCCCATACCCATGCGCGAGACTTCCGCTACCCAACAGGGACGTTGGAACCAAGTTTCTGCACCCTGAGATGGTCATGATGTCGATTTATACCCTTTGTTCTTGCTTTCGTGCAAGTCACTAAGTTCTAGGGCTTTGCCAATCTAGCCCTTTATTCCACCCTTCAGTACCTCCACAAAGGAGTATGATTGACCTTCGCACAACCCTAACCTACCGTCTAGGTACTTTCACACTGATATGATAGTGTATTGTATAGGTTCCCAAGTTATCTTAAATGTTTTACTTATCTTACTAAACAATCACAGTTAGCACCATGTAATCTAATATTCTTACCTGCATTCATTTACCCAATATAATCACATATATTTGCACATCACATAAACATTGTAAATTAAACCCAAAACACAATATAACCAGATGCATTAACAGGAAATAAAGACACATAATTTGTAGAATACTTCTCTTTATTGATATCTTCAAATTATTGCAGACTCTATCCGCCCTGCGAACACAGCTATAGGGTTCTGCACACTTAGCTACGGATTTCCACCCTAGGCCTCTGTGCACTCAACTGCAGAGCCTCTACCTATGCAAAGACCCGAAACACTTAGACTTCTCTACCAAGACTCCAAGACGTGTCTTCATCTTTAAAAACTTTAGACTCCTTAGAGCTTACTTACATAGCTCTTTTTATACAATCCCATGGTCCGCAGACCATGGGTAGATATTTACAGCCGACTTTACACTTTACAAAATAAGGGTGAACAACCCTTTATGACCCTTGACACCTTCGTGCTTTGCGACCACAAAATGTGGAGACTTTAACACTTTATTACACAATTGACCCAAAAGATGATATTTTAGCCCCAAAACTGTCCTTGGGGGATCTCGTTCCCAATAGGCCCCCAACACAAACATCATGACTTGTCCTCGAGTCACTCTGCGAGTGCAGAGATCTTGGTGTGAAGACCTCCCAGCTCAACCTGTATGACTGCAACTTTGGCAGTGCATTGTGCGGCTACCTGCTTCGCTTCTTCAACCATCTGCTCAATCACTACTCCTAAACTGTCGGCTTGAAGCTTTTGTTGAGTTGCGTGTAGATTCGCAATATTTCCTTCAATAGAAGTCATGATTGCATAAGCCTCATCCAACCATGTGTTCAAGTGCGCCTTCAGCACTGCCTCCTTGTGCTACACTACATCTACCTGTTCTTTCAACTGCTTAGCCTCCTGCAACTTTTCCAGTCTTTGTGTGAGCGTGACGGTTCGCACTGTAACTTCGAATTCATGGTAGCGCTGCTACATTTCTTGCACTTCTGTCTCTAGCCGCTACACATTATGGTCCTCCTGCAGGCTTGTCAAGACCTCGAGTGACTATTCAAAAATTTGTGTGTAGTCTACACCTACACTGCCAACCACTGTTATCGCCTCTGTGACAGTGGTTGCACGCTACTCCTTTACTTCTAGCGAAGTTGAAGGCTGAGCCTTCAATTGTAATTCAGTAATCTATAGGTTCAACTCTAGCTAAACCCTAACCATCTTTGTATGAGTGTTGCGCACCCCTGTAGCAAGCTTGCGGACGTGCACCTCGACCAGTTCTTCCTCAGGAATGGCCAACTCTGGGACCATTCAGCATGCCTCCTCCACTGCCTGAATTATATGGTTGTTTTGGTCGGTTACCTCGGTCACGACAGTGATGGCAGAGTCTCATTGTAGGGCCATTTGTTCATTATTAATCCTCTGCTCGTTGATCACCTATAGAGTGCGGTGTTTGTAGGCCCTCATCTCCGTGATCACTCCATCCTACAATAGGTGGAGTGCCTCGCCAGGGAGCGCTGCCAAGTTCAACACCACTCCCTTGAGGGCACTAAAAGTGGGCCTATCAGCTTCATTCTCCATGGTTAGTGATCCATCTGGAAACACTATCGCGCTGGAGACCTTCGCGTGCAACATCTCGGCAGCTTCTAAAGTGCCGATAACGAGGCTATTTGACACTGTGCTAGCCTGTGATGCATAGGTCTACAGCTCCTACAGACCTATCCAGATGGCCCCCAGTATTAGTTTCTACTACTGCTCAAACTGCTATAGGGCCTCTGCGCTGACATACTGCATCGTGTCTCCAATGTCATGCAAATCACTCTCTATGAGGGTGATTGGGTCCAGCGACACCTTAGTGGCCTTGGATTTCTTCCTTGACCCTCCTTTCTCTTGTTCCCTTGGACACTTAATGCGGGCGGACGTCGCCTGCAGGTCCGTGTTATGTTGCTCTATTTTTTTATCTGTTTCTTCCTTTGTGTCGGGAAAAGACGACCTCACGCCTTTTTCAGAGCCCTGCTTTGTTCCGCCTGTCTGCTTTTTTGTCTGCTGGGTGGTATCACGCTCCACCTGGGCCTTGTCAATGGCCTCCTTCTTCCTCTTCTCAGACTTGCTCGCCCCCACTGCCAAGTCTGATGTAGTGTGCCACTCTATCGGCCAATGATTAAGCACTGCATCAATTGTGTCATCCATTGCCAAGTAAAGCAAGTCATACCATGTCTGCGCAGGGTCCTTCCGCACCTTGATCGACACATGGTGGAAGTCTTCCTTGGACTCCGTGTACCCTTGCAGGTTGGCAAACACAGTAGGCAACAACTGCGATTTGTGATTGATGGCCATGCAGATGTTCATCTCCATCAAGATCTAGAAGATCTTGCTATCTTTGATGCACTATGCATCCTTGGTCATCCACAACGAAGTGTACTTTACTACTTTTGGTAGGTCTGGTGCAACCGAGGGGAATTGATTGTCTTCTGGCAGCTCCCATGCTACTAGCACAATAGATAGCAAGAGCCACACGTAGTGGAAGGTCTTGCTGAGCTCTTGTGCCTCATGGCAGTTCGCAAGGAACTCACCACAAAGATAGTGTGCCCAATTGAACTCGACTCCTTCAGCGCATTGAGCTACAAGAGAATTGAATGGTGCCGACACTTCATCTATGCGACACTTCCTCATAACCTTTCCCACCAAGATCTACGTGGCCACCTTAACTGCAGGGTCACTAATACCTGATATGGCATTGCCTTATGGTTTCTTCATAGGCTTAAATTTCTCCTTCATAGCCTGTGCGAGGGCCTTCTCGCCACCTTTTCCGTCAAACATCATGACCAGATTTTCTTCTATGTAGGGCAGCCATGTGATCCTATTGACCAATCTAGCAGTGATGGGTATTGGCTCCTCCAACCACATACACCCATCATGCACCAAGAATAGTAGCTACTGGATGACCAATACTGTAATCGGGGTGTGGTTGTAGTGCGACGCCCATAGCATGTTGAGAAGACCTGCCTTGTCTACTCCTCTGAGCCACTTATGTGGTTCCCATGTAGTCATCCTGATGGTTGTGTCAATAATGTAGTGCATTAGCTACTCAGTCGCCAAGTGTGGGAACTTCTCATGGTCAACTAAATCCCAATATTCTAGTTTTAACAGATGAACCCGCCCCAAGCGCGATCCTTCAAAGATAATCTCATCCTATAGTAGAGGGGTTTGCAAGGGAACCTTGCTCTCGTCAATTTCCTTTGGCACCTTGGTCTTACCCTTGCGCAGAGGGATGTAATGAGGAAACCAAGTAATAGGGTCAGCACCTTGGACTTCAACTTCCTTCACGTCTATCCCCAAGTCCTCATCATCCATCGGGATGTCTTAAATTTCTTCCTCTCCTGGCTCTAGGTTAATGGCCTTGCCCTTTTCCTATGCGGTGGACTTGTCTTTTGGTGGGTTTCTTCTCAGCGATGTGCGCACTAGTGTTACAGGTTGCTTGCCCTTTTTATCCTTCACACTCTCTTTGGTTGGGGTCAGCTTCAGTATAGGTGTCTGTGGTGATTTGGGAACTTCAGTTAATACTTTTGCAACCTCTGGGATAGCTCCCTCTACCTCCCCAACAACCTCCAACTCAGCCCCCTCGGTTGTCACTGCTGCGACGTCCATAACTTTTGCAAGTGTCAACATGACACTATTCAACAGTTCTCGTGTCGTCTCTGGTAATTGATCAAATGCTGAACTCGCTGTCAGAGCTTCGAAGAATTCTTGGTTCATGTGTGCCTAAGAGTTCAACAACTCAATTCTCAAAATTCCAGTGTTTTCCATTGGGAAACCACATGTAATTTATAGGGAATTTTGAATTCAAATCTGACCATTCCCCCACATTCAGTTCATTAATGCTTGATTGGCGGCATATTTCCAAGGATATTATCCATAAAGTTTGTCTTAAATGTTGGTTGCCTGCTCCATTTGGCCGCATTTCTACCGTCAAATCATGAACAGTGACTTTAACGGTCACTTTCCAGCTAACTTGTGCGATGTCTCCCTAGGTAGTGCAACTCCCTTTGCACTGTCGCGAACCCTGTGATACTTCCTTGCTTCGTACAATCCTCCAATCACGCAGCTCCCCAACCTGGGCAGTGTAGTTTATAGTCCTGTGCTACCTTTCAACTTCCTGGAGCACTAAGACTATGCTACCCTTATATAGTCATCTGGATGGATCACCAGTGTATGGCTTCAATCAGCTCCCATTCACCTTTCCTGAGAAGGGATCTCCATTCAATTTAACGAACTGAACTTCTCCACCATCAATAATCTCCTTAATGACATAGGGCCCTAACCAATGCATTCTGAACTTCCCTGGAAATTTATCAAACTTACTGTCATATAAAAAAACCAGGTCATTTACCTTAAATGTGCATAGCTTAATGTATTGATCATGCCATGCTTTTTTGTGCTACTTTTGGACCTGTTGGTGAAATCCAGCTAGAAATCTCTCTTCCTCAAGCTCAGCTAGTTGCACGAGCCTCTCTTCCAGGGCTCCGCTTCCATCATACATGTGAATTCTGCTATGCACAGACTAGGCAAAATGTATTCCATGGGAATCACTGCTTCAACACCATATACAAGCCTAAAGGGTGTCTGTCTAGTCAACTTCTTGCATGTTGTCCGATAGACCCATAGAACTACGGGTATGCGTAGGTCCCAATCACTTCGCTGAGCATTAGAAACCTTGGTTAGCAAATTCTCCAGCACCTTGTTGAATGCTTCCACCATCCCATTAGCTTGTGGGTGATAAGGTGTGCTCTTCTGGTGAAATACCTGAAATTCCTCGATTAGCGCGCTGATTGTCTCATTCAGAATGTGCGTACATCAATCACTCATAAAAATCTTTGGACACCCAAATCACATCAGTACATACTCAAATAGGAACTTTGCAGCAGTCGCGCCTGTGCAATCCTTCACAGGTTGTGCCTCCACCCATCGAGTCAAATACTTAGTTGCGATGATAATGTATTGCACTTCCATGTTCTTCCCTTGGGGCTGAATGGGTCCCACAAAATCTATTGCCCATTTCTCAAAGGGTTGTAAAGTCATCTGTGGATTCAGAGGTAGCTCATCCCTCCGAGATGGCCTTCCAGTCCTTTGACACACATCACATGCCTTGTAGTAAGCTTTTGAATCTTGACGGAGGGTTGGCCACCACAACCCTGCGCGTAGAATCTTCTGTGCGGTTGCTTTTCTTGCATAATGACCTCCCGTAGTGCCCCCATGAGCATCTGCGAGGATACTACTCCTTTAAAACTCTAGTAAATATTATCGTAATACTTCATCAGACCCCATTTTGTACAGATGCCTGGCAATGACAGAAAAGTCTTCCATGTGCACCACTAACTCCTTTTTCTGCTGGACGATGTAACCTTCCAGGGCAATTCCCGTCGTTAGGAAGTGTATGATGCCTTCAAAGTGACCATCCGCGATGCGCACTACAAATAGTTGCACGTCAGACAATCCCTTCTCCAAATTAGTGGGCTCTTCCCTTTTTTTCATGTGTGACAGATGGTTTTGTCCCGCATTCAATTGTCTAGGCTTCACAATAACCTCAAAATCATACTCCTAGAACAATAACAATCACCTGTAGATTCTCCCCCCCCAACATGGGCTTATTGAATAGTGTTTAAACTTCTGGAGCATGTATACCATGGCTAACCCTTCGCACTCGGTGGTGGAATAGTTCTTCTCAGCCTTGGATAACCTCCTGCTTGTAAACACTATAGGATGGTCCAACTCTCCTCCGCCAGCCTGTGTCAGTACTGCTCCCACTGTGATACATGACACATCCACATGTACATGAAACTCCTTCTTCCAATTCGGGAAGACTAAAATTGGTGCGGTGGCCATTTTCTCTTTCAATACATCCAAGCTTTTCTTAAACCCAACGTGACATCCTTTTTTAACAACTTCTCCATAGGCGCGGTGATTTGGGCATAGCACTTGATAAACTTCCTGTAATACCCAGTGTGTCCTAAGGTTGTGCGAAGCTGTTTCACACTCCTTGGCACCTCCAAATTAAGTATCATTGTGATCTTCGTGGGATCTACCATCAGTCCCTGTCTACAAACCACATGACCCAATACGGTCCCAAAAGGAACACAAAATAGGCATTTATTCAAATTGAGCGCAATATGGTACCTTCGAAAAGTATCTAGCATCAGGAACAGACTTTCCACATGGTGTTTTACTAGTCCAAACATAGTCCAGTCATCAAAGTACACCTCCAGAAACTTATGAATAAATCCCTTGAACGCAGCAATGACTATGCGCGAAAAAATTATAGGCGCATTATTCAATCCAAAGGGAATTACAGTGTACTGAAAACATCCCCACTCAGTCACGAAGGTCATCTTACTTCTATCCTCCAACGTGATTTTGATCTAATGGTACCCAGAGAACCCATCAATGAAGGAATACACTTCCTGGCCACCTACATTATCCAACACCTCATCAGTGAACAAAGTCGGGAAAGGATCATGTACACAAGCATCATTCAACTTCCTCAAATCTATGCATATCCTTATTTCATCCTTCTGCTTCTTTTCCTGTACGACCATCGGTCTTACCCAATCAGATTCTTTTAAGGGCTCAATGATTCCTATTGCAAGCATCTTGTCTAGCTCTAAGTGGACCTTCTACTTATACTTCAAATTGAGACGGTAAGATCTTTGCTTAATCAGCTTTGTGTCAGGTTTTAATGTGATCTTCATAACATCCAAGTTTCCTATTATCCCTTTTAGCTCCATAAACTTGGTAGGGAACAAATCTTAGTATTCGCGGAGCAATTCAACGACCTTATCCACCATCGCATTATGCTAGTAATCTCCAATCTTCGCAAATTTGGGCTTTGCCTCCATACCAATATTTACATATTTCATTTTCAATGGCGCAATTATATCAGGATTCTCAATCTGCGGTCCCTCAACCTCTCGATGACCCTCTATTTCAGGGATATTAATTTTTCGTGGATCCTCGTCTTCTTCTTCAGCAGTTACGTTATAGTATTCCAGTGTGTGGCTCAGCTGAATTAGGTCCAAAGGATCCTACAGTATCCTAAAGATTGTTTCTTTCACTTCTTGTAGCGCTTCGTCAATACAGTCAAACATGTCTTCAAAACTAAACATCATTATGAATCCTTCACAGAGAATATCCCTTTCACCTATGCTATGGCGGAGCTCTATTTCCAAGTACCAGTTCACCGGGATGACATCTAGAGTATGACAGAATAAGTGCACCCATTTAGGTTGGGCTTCACTCCATAAGCCTTAGCCCATTTTGCCAAGTGTGCGCATGGATCGTCCTTCCCATCATACTTATCTGTCATTCATACCTTCGGCTTCCCAAAGCGTGTTCTCATCATCCTCCTGCGCTTGCACCAATCGTCAAAGCTACCTTTGTGCGTGCCCCACCATCTTGCGGGTGTAGCGCGCAGTGCCCAGTCCAAAGCCTGGAAGCATTGCTTCTTTGGTGCTTCCCTCTAAACTGCATCCAAAAATACATCTACATCATTCAAGCCATCGTAAGTGGGTAGATTTCTTACCTCTGACGACACACAGTGCAACGACCGGGTCATCATGTTACAGCTCAGTGTGGCTACTTCATGTACTCGATTCTGCCAGCGCTCTAACTCTTCATTAGAGTTCGAGGTGTAGGAAATCTCGCAATCCCATGTAATTTGTCCATCCACTGCTGGATTCACCCAATCTTGGTCTCACGTCGTTAGCTTATATATGTAGTCCAAATCGTCATCACTCTCATAATCGCAGACTGGTTTAGAATAGCATGAACCTTCAGCATGATCTAGCGGTACTATTATGCAGAGTGATTTCTTCTCAAATATCATCTTTCGCTTCTTTAGGTTGATTACTTTGTTCATGTTAGTAGCCCAATCAATGCTAAGGAGTGCACGGTAGGGGTTGCTGTCATCCACAATTTATATTACTTCAAAGTGACTCAACCAATGCACTTGCGCCTTCAATATCTATAGTCACTCCTTGCAACCATCCCATGGGGATGATCTTCTACTGATTTTCCATCCGTAACTGAATCGGGTACCACTGCAGCGTGGGTCTTCCCATCCGCTCCCAAGTCTGCTTTGGTAGAACGTTCACGTCTGACCCCAGATCCAAAATAACCTGATCCATTTCATATTCTCCCATCTGCACGGTTAGTCTCATTTCTTGTCCTGTCCTTTTTTTATGCTTACCAATCTTCCGTACGACATGCAATTCACCCGGAGTGTTTCTGGTGCATCTGTTTATAAGCTCTTGTAATCCCTTCATAGCCTTTCTATTGCGTAGCAGCTTCATGTAGGTATCTAGAAAGGTCGTAAGCATAGAAGGGTCCATTTCTTGATCAGGCTTATCCTTGCTCCCTGAGGTGGAGGCCTCAGTGAAGCTCTTCTTTAATTCCATGAACATTTCCTGTGTGTTCTGTTAGAGCCTAGATCGACCTCAGGCTGAAGGGAGGCAATCCTAGGATAACCACAAACCACGCTTAACCTGGTAGCTAGCCCTACCAGGTCAGGAGAGGGCTCCCTCCATGTCAATCTCAGTTAAGATGAATACAATTATAGCTTTATATGACTAAATTTAAATTAGATTTTAGGCTAAGTATAGTAGCTCTATGGTTTTTGGTTGATTTTGATGGTTGGTTACTGGATCAAATGGAGCAAGTAGCTTGGGTCCGGGAAATCAAGTCAAAATTACAGAAATGTTCTGTGGGGCGAGATAGATAAGTGTTTATGCACTTGGAATTGAATGAGATGGTTGAGTTAAGACTTCTAAGGGGCTAAGGAGGGCATGCAAAGACCATGAATCCTCTTTAGACTGCTGAAAACATTAAAAACTAAATGCATTCCCAAGGCAAAGCATTGTTATCAATGTATTTTGCCTATTTCTCTTGATTCATTTAGTTTAGAAGAATGGAAAATATTTTGAAACATATAACACATAAGAATAACTTATTACAAAAGAAGAAACAATACAAAAATACAGTATCACAAGAATCCCACAAAAATAGCTACAAAACCTGGTTTTATTCCTTGCCAATTTGCTGTAGTGATGTATAATGAAGCTCAAAGAATCCACAAGAGTCCAACCTTTTCAAATGACTAAGAAAATACATAATATAGGCACAAAACCACCTGTGCTAGCCATCAGGAGTCAAATCCATGAGAAGAGGGGTGGTTTCAACCATATCTAAACTAAGAATAGGAATATAGGCAATAGAACAGCTTGCCTCTAAAACCATGGAAACTAATTCATTCCTCCCTCGACCACCTCAAAATGATGAATTTGCCTCTAAGATTCATTTTTAAATTATATTTACATCCCATAGCATCAATTACATTCATATATTTACCTAAAAAGAGCCCAAAATTCAAATTACAAAAAATCTAGGCGAAATTTTGATTTTGGAGCCAAACTGGCAATTTCCATCCAATGCGCAATGCTTTTTCCAAGCCAGTTTTGGGGACCTTCCCGATGTCCAAATTGGGTTCAGGATAGCTCGTTGGAAATCTTGTTGAGTCTACTTTCTGGAACAACTTGAATTTCTGGATTTGGATGTCATTTGCCCCCTCAAAAATGGAATCTCCCAAGACTGCTTCCTGTGTGTCAAAAAAGTGGCAGAGAGGTCATCTTTTGATGGTTTTTTGGCCATTAGGTGACCAAGATCTGCTCCAAAATTGATGAAATTTTTTGGGTTTGCTTGTATTTTCATGATGAATCCAAAAATGTAAACTATTCTCTCAAAAGATGCTCTATTAAAAAGCGCATTGCCAGTGACATTGCGCACCTATTGGGTTTCCCTATTTTTCCAATTTCAAAATTTGAAAATTGCAAAATTTTCTCAAAATTGCCCCAAATTCGGTACAAGGCACCCTCAAGCACTACTATGATGAGCTAATGAGGCATCATCTAGGATTTCCAACTTGTTTTGCTCCTTTTTTCTTCTCAAAGCCTTCCTCAATCTTGCCTTAAGCTTTCTCATTCTTATATTGCATATCTTGTTCCGGGTTAAATAGTAATAAGCCATGTGGCAAACCATTTTCTTCTCTTTATTGGCCTTCTCAAGCAGCTTCTCAAGGTGAATTTTCACCCTCTCTAACCAAGTTTCTCAGTCATTCTCAATTTCTTGCTCAATGGAGGTCATCTTGCCCTTTGCTTTCTTTGCCACTTGACTTTCTTCCCTAATCATTTGCAATTCCATAATAGCTTGTTTATTAGTTAATTGCTTTTTTTCCTGCTCAAGGTATTTAATTATCCACTTTTCTCTTTCTTAATTGACTGATATGGCTTGAATGTCAGCCTCTTTTTCCTTGATGATCAAATCCTTGACACTCCTTGAATTTTGAGCATGCAAGTCCATGACATTCTCCTCTTGTGCCACCTCATGGTCCACTAGGACAAAGTCTCTCTCTTGCCCCTCACTAGGATCATCATCATGCATCTTTTTCTTTCCTTTATCTCTACCCTTCTGTTGCTGCCCAACCTGTACCTGCTTAGTTGGAGAAGAAGGCAAAGTCCCTTCCACTGTAGGTGGAGATAGCATTTGCCTGTGATCTGTAGATGAAGGTGAGACCCCTTCCACTCCTTATGGAGATAATACTCGCTTGGCAGTTGCAAAAAGCATCCTAGTGCCTCTCTCATAGTTGAAAAACACTGGCACTCCCAAGGTTTCATTTTCTTTGACTTGTTCATGTCCTGAAGGTTCAGTTTCCTCCAGATGCACTGATGAAAATATTTGAGGACCTTTAAAAACCTCATGAGAAATGAAGGTTTCCCATGGTATATTCAGTCTATTCAACTGATGCAACACAATGATCTTGATCAGAGAGAAGTGGTAGATGCTATTCATTTGTTGGGGATATGGCTTTTTCTTGACATAGTGTGCTATCTTTTCAATATTTCGGAACATGAAGAAAGGAAGATCCATCATTCTCACTCTAGTAAAATGCATCAATAATCTAATGTGGTAGGCATACAACCGTGAAAACCTACCTTCACAAGTAAAATATTCAATGATTATCTTCATGAGTGGGGCAAACCTGTCTTGCAAGAATTTAAATGGAAACACTCTTTTCAGCTTGCTGAGGCATGTAGCCTTGATGTAAGGCTCATAAAATTCCCTGTCAATGTACTACCCTTTGTTCCATTTTTCACCTATGTTTGGAATGCCTGTAGCCTCTGAAATAATAGCAGGTGACAGAATGAAAGTAACTCTAGCAAGTTGTACTTCATTATTGTCTAGGTGTGTCACAAATAGCCTTGCTAATTCATGGTGGAATTTGGCCCTCTCCATTTCACAGAAATCATAACAAGAATGATGCTTGAAACATGTGATTGCAAATGGACAGGCAAGTAATTCCCTGAGGCTAATGGGCTTCTCCCTGGTTATCTTCCCTCCTTTGTGAGGTCTTCTCGGTTTTAATTTTGTTTCCCTAGAACTGTCACTGAGGATCTCTTCCCTAGTTCCATAATCATTGTCAATTGGCTTGATTTATTGTAAATGCTAGTGAGGAAAGAAAGGTAGTGTGGGTGAATGATGAGTATGAAGAGATTTTCAAAAGAAAGAGAATGAGTGGAATGGAATAGGGATATGAGTGAGATTTGATGTACTGTAGGATTTGAGGGAATAGGGTATGAAAGGAATGAGTAGGGTTTAGGTAATTTAGGGTATAGGGGTTATGTATGTAAGTAGGGTTTTAGGGAAGTGTCATGTGAGGGAATGGGAAAATATGAAGAAAATGAAACTTAGGGGAGTGTGTATAGGGGTTAATTTTTTTAAGGGACAGCCACCAAGTATGAAGAAGACAACTATGTAAACAGTGAACTTTATGGAAAAACTTGCTTTAATAGCATCTAGGGTTTAGCCTTTTCAAAAATTATCTCTAAGCACAAAAATTCTTATGGCAAGAGCAGCAACGATACTTACATGTAAAGGAAAGAAATCTTTGCAAATTGGAGAAAGTTTGAGCAATTTTGGGTTTGTTTGAAGGTTTCAGCATTGTATGGGCAGTTTCTAACAGATGCGTAGTGCCCTCCAATAGGTGCGCAGTGCCTTTGTTAATTTACACTGTGAGAAAACATCCAATGCGCAGTGCCAAATGAATGCATAGCACCAGGAAATAGGTGCACAACGCCTGCGTTTTTCTCCAGTAACACATCAACTTGCTTCTTTTTGTCGAATGACACCTCAAAATCGCCTTTTGGATTCTCCTTAGCACTTTGAACTTCACAATGAGGTGATATGAGAGATAAAAAACCTTTTATACCCTTTCAAGCCTTTTGATTTTTCATTTAACATAACCCACTTTCTAATGTTTGTTTGCTTCCCTGAAATACTCTATTTTAGTTGATTTTTGACTTTTGGCATGTTCACAGGTGGAATGATGCTCATCTCTTTGACTTTTTGTAGTGGTAGGAGTTGACCAAGTTGGCAAGTGACCAGGAGCAGCGTATGAATAGTTGTTACATATAGGAACCATAAAATTACATTGAAATAAATGGAAGTGAAATGATAAAATACAAATGCTCTGTTTTTTAACTCAAAACAAGTTTTGACTTTAAAGAGCTTTATTTAGCTTAAAAACAAACAAATTATGATCTTTTACACTTTGGTTAACCTCCTCATGTGCCTACTGACATTTATTTTTCATGTGAATGATTATGGTGAAAAACCTTAGACCTAGTGAGACTAAAGTCTAACACTGATTTTTATAAATGATGTGAATGAGAATGACTATGAATGACTAAAAAAATATGTGAAACATGCCAGTAGGTATATAGCATGAGAGACATATGAAATGAAACCCTACCATCAGCTGATCCATGACCTAATGGAGTGCAGCTCATCAGAATGGGACACCTAATATGAAATGCAAAAGAGAAATTTGATCACTGATGGCGGTGTGAAAGCATTGACACTAACACATGCATCAAATTAAATTAAGCCTCCTTCACTAGAGCTTTGCGAACCCATGTACTATCTTCAAGTTGTTTCCCCTTATCATCCCCTATTGCAATTCCACTTCGGAGCACTATATTCACATTTGGATCCTCTTCACGAGGCTCAAACCTCATCATCTACAGTTTTTGAGTCGGCTGAGGTGGTAGCACCCCTTTGTCACGTATCCTTGTTATCAGTGTAGGACAGTCTTCTGTCTCATGATCAAACTGAGTACAATATTTTTACGACGATCGCGTAGGGTTAGTGCACTCATAGGCATAGTGTCCTGGTCATCTGTAATTGTAGCATATTAGATGTCATTGACCTCTGCTAGGTCCTCCTCTGCTTTGGCCTCATCCACGCCCCTGAAAGCTTGTTTTTGCCATCCCTGCACTCTGGTCAGGGGGCCGCGTTTCTGCCTGAACCTTATAGGCGGGTGTTCTGTCCATCATAAATTCATAACTTCTGCACTTGCGCTCATCATGCCCTACCAACCTACAGAAGTTGTAGAACAGTTGTTGCGGTTTTTGTACAAACTTCTGCAGCAAATGGCAGTTATTCATCGTATGTTTTCTTGCTACCTGACATATAGCACACCACAACGCAGGCCCTGTGTTTGGTCCTGCTTGAGCCTTCGGTCTCAAAGGCATTGGTCCCCCTCCTGTCATATAGTTCGCAAAGACCGGGTAGTGGTCTTTGTCATGCCCCTAACCCTTACATTTCAAGCACCATACCTATTCGTGCACCTCCGGTCAAATTTTTTTGTCCTGCTTCAAACCTTGCATTTCAGGGCAAAGATTTTACAACTGCGCATGGATCTGTTGAACCCCTAGATTCAGATCTTGCATCGGTGTTTCATGCAATCTCATTGAAATTTCCAAGGCGTTTGCCTGAGTTGTAATCTTCTGTTGTGACAATGCAACCCTTAGGTGTGGCAGGAGCGAATCCGTGAACCACTCGCAATGTTGTCCATCTGTTAAGTTCATATTAGCTTCGCAGATTTTACACTTCAAACTCTGATCCAATTCCCAAGGTGTCTCACCTGGTTTCATCATGATTTCCTTGAACCCCACGATCAACTGTGCCTCGGATTTGGGCCTGCTGAATTCTTTATTCAGCGTGGTCTAGATGTATGCCACTCCAAAATTTGGGTTATCACTAGAGTACTTGATGTACTAGGTTAGTGCATGATCCTGAAAAGCACTAACCGATGTTGCCTTCTTCATGTGATCATCTGTGACACCCTAAGCTTCCCATACAACTTTCACGACGAACCAAAACTGGTCTGGGTCCTCATTTCCCAAGCCTTTAAACAAAGGAAGATTCACTAAATTTTCCATGTTGAACTGCGATGGAGGTGGTGGTGGTATGGGTGAAGTCGCAGGTGATGGTGGTGAAGTTGGGGGTGATGTGGGTGGAGGTGGCAGTCACGGGAATCCATGTCTTATTAACTAAATTTCACTTCGCGGAGAAGCCTGCGCTACTCCCTCTTCGTCACCCAATGGAGGTGAAATTAGTGGGTTATACTTAGGACCCTTTCTTCCTTCATTTCTGTAAGTCTTTCCATTTTGCATAGCTCCGAAAATCAAGGTAGCTTCATAACCCATTTTTTGTCCAATAACATCTTAATCCAGGTATTCAAAGACTTCAAGTACTTACCTCACAGACCTTTGAAAAAGCGTCACTCTGCCTCGTTGTAACTAACTGAGGTATTGACCATGAATTCAGTCACAAATCCTCCTATGATGCGATTGAGCCAATGATCGACAGCACGGGTGATCTTATCCTCAGAGGCTTCCTGTCTCTGTACTAATTCTGGGCTCCAGACAATAGGACCGTCAAGTCTCCACCTTCCTTGGCTATCCACTAGCTTTGTGATCCACTCATATAACTCAAATGGAAAGGAACAGAAAAAGATCTCGTGGATTTCTGTATAGAGGTACCTATCTAGCCATTATTCCTTTGTCAGTCATGGATTTCTGTTCTCTTGCGCTGAAAATTCGTGGATCTTCCTATCCAACAAATCTTCGATCTCTTTCTTATTTAGATTCCAATGATACGACATCACAAATATCTCATGCAGATTTTGGTCCTGGCAACAGAACCATTTTTTGGCTATGTGGGGCCTGACCCAGGTTCAGTGTTAGTTAGCCAAACAAATCCCTACACTACTGGCCCTTTCGGCATTAGCCCGCAGAGCACGGACCGAAGTCTGACTCAAAGAAATATGGGGGGATGCTGGAACCAAGTTTCTGCACCCTAAGATGGTCGTGATGTCAGTTTATTCCCTCTGTTCCTGCTTTCGTACAGGTCACTATGTTCAAGGGCTCTTTCAGTCTAGCGCTTTATTCCACCCTTCAGTACCTCCGTGAAGGAGTACGATTGACCTTTGTGCAGCCCTAACCTGTAGTCCAGGTACTTTCACGCTGCTATGATAGTGTATTGTACAGGTTCCCAAGTTATCTTAAGTGTTTTACTTATATTACTAAACAATCACAATTAGTGCTACGTAATCTGATATTCTTACTTGCGGTCATTTACCCAATATAATCACATATATTCGTGCATCACATAAACATTGTAAATTAAACCCAAAACACAATATAACGATATTCATTAACAGGAAATAAAGACACAGAATTTGTAGAATAATTCTCTTTATTAATATCTTCAGATTATTACAGACTCTATCTGCCCTGTTCACATAGCTGCAGGGGTCTGCACACTTAGCTGCGGACTTCCACCCTAGGCCTCTGCGCACTTAGCTCTAGAGCCTCTACCTACGCTAAGACCCGAAACACTTAGACTTCTCTACCAAGACTCCAAGACTTGTCTTCTTCTTTAAAAACTTTAGACTCCTTAGAGCTTACTTACTTAGCTCTTTTTATACAATCCCATGGTCTGTGAACCATGGGTAGACCTTTACAGCTGACTTTACACTTTACAAAATAAGGGCAGACAAGCCTTTATGACCCTTGACACCTTCGCACTCCATGACCACAAATTGCAGAGACTTTACAACTTTATTACACAATTGACCCAAAACATGGGCTCTTAGCCCCAAAACTGTCCTTGGGGGATCCCGTTCCCAACAGAAGTCCATCATAGTTGCAGGCTTCATGCAGAGGATCACCTTGGTGGTTGTGAGTTCAATTTTCTAGAGAGTCAAGGAGGAGAAGAGTGGCAAAGAGTTTGGAGCCATCTTAGACTTAGTATATGGGCTCAAAGCCTAAACTGGACCCTCTCCATTGGAAAGAGATTTGGATGATATTTCCAATGATGTACAGTAGTCCATAAAAGGATTCCTAATTCAAAAGTTATGGCCTAATGAAGTTCAAGGATTTGAAGCCTTAAGTAGGAAGGAATATTGGCATATCGGAGATCGGAAAATCAAAGGTCAACATATTGGCGATCACTACCTTAGAGATCAACCATATCGATGATCGAATATCGAAGGTCGGGCATACCAACGTGTTGTGGCCACAACCACCACCCTATTAAAACGTGCCCTAGTAGAAATTTTGAATGGGTCCCCCTAGAATTTTAACCTTCCACCTCTCCGAATGATCCATTTTATCCCAGAGATTTTAACTCATTGCCAAGTCAAATCTTCAATTTCTAAATGTCAAAAATCCCCTTGAATAAGTCTCTGTCACATGGTTCATTCATGACCCAGTCTTGCCTTTCATTCACATCTTTCATCGGGATTTTTCTCATTCATCATAATCATTCATTGAACATTTATACTTGCACATATAATCGCCCCTACCCTTAGTATGGCCATTTGCGCACTCAACATCGAAAAAACCCCCATTGCATCATTATTCCCATTGTGGCCATTCATAAGTAGAAATGCTCAAAGCATGCATAAATTCCTTTTTGGGGCCTATCGCAATTAACACAATGCATTCATGGCTTTAGGACCCAATAGGATTTATTAACCCAAATGCATATATTTTGGGTCTAGAGCCCCGTCACGCATCGCATATCAACAGAGCCCGAGCCTTATGCACAATACACGCAGCGATATGGCGGACCCGCTGAACCTTTCAAATATGATATATATGTATTTTTGGGTCCGAAGCCCCATCGCTTATTGCTATCAGCCAAATCCCAGGATTTTATATAAGGCATTCCACTATCTTCTGGACTTGCCGATGATTATGAACTCAGGCATGTATTATTTCAAGTCTGGCCTTATGTCCAGACTCGGGTTTTCTCGTATAATCTTGTGTCTTGCGAAAAATGTTAAGGTCAGGGCTTTTCAAAGAAAATCATACATGGCGGACCCGACAAGCCTATCGAATATGACATATATATATGTCGGGTCCGAGGCCCCATCAAATATCGCAATCGGTCAATGTCCAAGGTTTATTTATATATACAGTGAACCTTGTTAACCGGACCCACCGGCATTATCAACCACAATCTATATTCATCTTGGGTCCAACTCCCTAATCACATATCGTATATTGGCAGAAACCAGGCCTTATACATAATACACGCCGTGATATTCCAGACCTGACGATGTTTATAGGCCCTGATATATAAATTTTGAGGTCCCGCCCGTGTGATCAAGGCAAGATTTTGTTTGTTTTCCTGTGTTTTCCAAATTTTCTGAAATATCAAAGGGATCAGGTTTCCAGTGTAAAAGGTGGGCTTGTGGAGTCCCAATAGTATAATTGTGCATCGAGGAAGTGGAATAGATGGGTACTATGACCCACGGAAGGGCCGATACCCGATTACGATTATGTGAGGCCCTCGAAAATGGTGCCAAGCTTATGGACTAAGCAGGAAAATTGTGTATTACATGTATTTTTGCGCGTAAATCCCTTTTATTTCACTCTTGTTCCTGTGGTGTTGAATGAAGGCATTGTTTGTATTTTGTGAGCATGTTTGACAGATTCATCACAATCATTGCTAATATCAATCATTTCTGCAGGTAAATTCAAGCGGACCTGATAACGGAGAAAAGTGATGTGTATCAAGATGACACCTCTACACCACTAGTGTCAAGGTGCCAAAGACGCAGTCTGCGGAAAGGGAGATGGACCATCGTAATGCATAATGAAGGCTCACTCCGTGTCAAGGGAAGCACAACGCCAATCCCTCAAGATGTCACTCCTTCCATAAACGCCTCAAAGCAGGCCAGATGTGGGTATGATGAGAGCAACTTCTTCAGTTTCCTTCAAAGAAAAGACAGAGAATGATAGCCACCCCGCACAGGTGCTAAGAAATGATACGCAGTCCTCCCCTATTCCAATGGCATCCATCCATTTCCCTGGGAAGGAGAACGCTCCACCAAGGGTTACCTCAGTGTGTCTACAGTTTCACCTACCATTCGCATTTGTAAATGATGATTTGTGTAACGACAAGAGGGGAACTAAAAGGCCATGGAAGTTCGAGGGTCATTTAGGGCTGCATAAGTATTACCTCTAGATAGGAGATAAGGGCTTTTGATTTTCGAGAAGAACAATGTTGCTTTATTGTGAATGAGGAGGATTGTTTTTTAGGGAAGAAGGAGCCATTAGTTTCAAACTAATTGTATTTTTTTGGATCAGATTGTTGTTACTGGCATGAATGTAAATGTGATTTATATTTATGCATATTGATGACTTACAATTCACTATTAGTCTTGTTAAATTGAATGTGATTCAGTTTCATGGTTAACTTGTGAATGGTCTCTGATTTGAAACTAAATTAAACATCAATTGCAATTTTAATTCCATAGAAGAATGTGGATTCCTATATAAGTGATATGATTGCAATTTAGCTTTAATATAGTCTTGTCCAGCTGTGAATTTAGTGATTGATTCATTTGGACTTGAATCTATGCATGATGTTTATTCTTCTTTATCACGCTCCTGCTGAACATATATATGATGTTTAAACCTTTGTATCATTCTTTTGCAGGATAGATTAGAGTAGCTAGGACTAGATTAGAGTAGTTAGAAGTAGTATAGATAGGATTTAATACATAGAGGTTAGTTGTTTCATTTTGTTGATTTAATTAAATTCTTCCTCCCGGAAGCAATCTTTTGACATGTTCAAGCTGTTTACGGGGTTGCTTAAAACCTGTCGGAGCTAGCCAATCCAAACGAAAGCAGGTCTAATTGGGGCTTGCGATCAGGTTAGTTCCCCTTGTTGGCATAGTGCACATTAGCCATGTCAACAAATTGGCTGTAGAAGGAGGGCCTGAACCACCCTTTCCAGCTTTTCAAGATTTCATCTATAAGTTCCACGCATGGATTCAAAAGGATTAATGTATGGATCGTAAAGGTTGGAGAGATCCTGCCACACATTTGAAAGAGCCTCATCTTGAAGAAATAGAGCCCCTCTAAGTCCTGTTTCTGGGTCACCAAAGGAAGAGATACTGTGGGAATATCCTATCACTTAGGAACAACCTGCCAGAGCACTTACTTAGTGTTACACTCATTCCCTCTCTCAACTTCCCATCTTTCACTCCTTACCTCTAACAACTAAGAGAAAGCCAAGGATATTTACCCTAAGTGAAGATACATCAGCAACCACTTCTCTTGAAAACATTGTGCTAGAATCCTTGCAGAGTATTGACACCCCTTAGGAAGAAATTCCCGAGGATTCCCCTTCTAAAGGTAACTCCTCACTTGATTTTGAGAATCCTAGCGGAGAAGCCTCCGACCAAAACTTCCCTACCCATATTATGGCCAACGTTCCCCCTCCAGGTGGGAATCAGCCTCCACCTCGTCCTTCAGGTGGGAATCAACCTCCACCTCCTCCGGGAGCACTCCCTCCCTGACTTTCACAGGATGCTGTAGTGGTACCTGGGCAACAGTATCCCTTACCCAAAAATACAGAAAGAGTGTTACCTAATTTCAACCCCGAGTGGGGAGATACCATTGATAACCATATTCGCTCTTTCTTCCTAGCCTTGCGGAGGTTGGGGGTTGCTGATGAAGATGTGGTGTGCCGCCTATTCTCTTTTACTTTGATTGGTGTAGCCTCCACATGGTATTTCAGTTTGATAATAGGGTCGATTACCTCGTGGGATGCTTTTCAGCAGGCCTTTTTGGACAAGTTTGGTGATGACAAAACACCTGCAGCCTTAGTTTTAGAATTATCCCATTTGAAAGTGGAAAGCAAGGAGAAATTTAAGGATTTTAACATCCGGTTCAACACCTTGTTCAAAAAAATCCCAGTCACCACTAGACCTACTGAAGAGGTGCTAATGGAATTTTATATCTCTGCTCTCCTTGTCCCTACAACAATGTGGGTTAAAAGGAGTAATGTGAAAACCTTACAAGGTGCTATCGATGAAGCGGTGAAAGTTGAAAATGAAATGATCAACCTCACAGCATGCCACCCTACAACTGGAGAAAAGAAAGCCTCTCAGACATCCAAGAAGAATAATGGAAATGATAACAAAGGGGTTGAAACTAAAGACAAGGACACCACGGATGTGGAAGGGTTGCATTGGATCATTAAGAAACTTACGAACATAGTCATTGATATGAGAAGGAATCATGGAGAGAGTACTAGTGGTAAGGGAGGAGATTATAATAATAGAAAACCCTTCAAACCTTTCTACCAGAAGAAAATAGAAGGTGGTCATGGTCAGCTTGCATTGCCTGCTCCACCTAATGAAGGGGCTTTAAACACAGAATAATTGGCTCTGATTGGATCACTCCTCAACAAAGAAGAACCTATACTGGAGCTCGAACGAGAACAAGGAGACGAGGAGGAATACAAAGTAGAAGAACCCTCGGATGAGGAAACCCAAATCAATGTGCTGTGGGACTTCCATAGTGATGAGAATAATGACAAGGGAGATAACACTACAAAAATCAATGCTAATGAAATTTGCACACACAGTAAAGGGCCACTTCCAGGTGCAAAAAATCCCTTAGACCAAACAAAGCAAGATGTTCACCCTGCAAAAGCATCTACTCCCAGAGTTCCTATCGAGAATAGTAAACCTGGCAGTCAATCCAAGAATGCACCTGTTGCAAGTGACCCAGAGAAATAAAATGCATCTCCCACTGCAACAAAGGCTACCCAAGACGATAAAATCCAATCTAAAAATGGAAAAACAGGTATGTTTACTCTGCCCTATCCTATGTATAACATTGATTATAATATTGTGGATGATCTCAAGAAGTCTAGGGCCAATATTACATATTTTGACTTGTTAAAATTAATGCAGCAGAGAGATTTGCTGCTAAAAGCTATGAATGAGTGGAACTACAAAACCCCTACCACCTCAAGCAACCAAACCAAGAAGCCAATGTCCAAACCTGTTAGTACCACTAATGCAACCCAAATACCATAAACTATGGAGGCCACATTATCTAAAATGAATCGAAAACCCCAAGATGTCAGCACAACCATGATAGGGAGGAAATCAAAATCTATGACTCCACCCTTCCTTATCACATTCGAAATCTTCAACATGAATGTGCATAATTGCTTGGTAGACTCTAGCGCCTCATCCACTATTATGCCTCATGCTGTTGCTAAGATACTTCAGGAAATTCCAATAAAACTAAAACTCGAATTATGCAGTTGGACAGAACGAATGTGAGAGTTATTGGGGAGCTGAAAGATGTGTTGATTCGGATGGCTGCCAAGCCTCAATACACTCAAGTCATTGATATAGTGGTAGTGGATATACCTGAGGCTTATGGGATGCTACTTAGTAAGGACTGGTCATCAAATCTAAATGGATATTTATCAACCGATTGGTCTCATCTTTTGTTACCTCAGAGGAGAAAAATTGATATGCTGAGAGTGGATCAGGAGAGGCACATGAAGTACGTGGTAACGGAACCAAACAGACCTAATGAACCTGTAATGTTCTATAACTCTATCCTTGGGCATTATAGTTCCGATGTTTATACCACAGAAACCTGTTTTGAGGAGTGCCATGCAGAAATAGTCAAGAAGGCTTTGGAAAACACGCAGTTGGAACAAAGAATTAAACAACCCCACAATCCAACTGATAAGCTATCCTGTATTATAATAGATGATAGGATTAGTTTTGTAGATAGTAGTCCAATTAACGTAATAGTAGTTTCTACATTTTTGACACTCTATTTTGATGTATCTAACTGCTTTGAAGGTGCAGGCACTGGAAACATTCTCATCAACCCACAAGGGAACCAGCATCTGATGGCCAACCAGTTGGAATGCACGCGCTCCAATAACACAACAGAACATGAAGGCTTGCTGAAGGGCCTGAGAAGAGCCATTGAAAGGAATGTAAAAAATCTCAGAGTTTTTGATGACCCACAGATAATGGTGAACCAGGTAAAGAAAAGATACACTACAGTCCGCCACACCTGGTGAGGTACCAACATGAGGTATGGAGTTTAATTGGCAATTTCGATTCTTTCAATGTCACATACATACCTCGAAAGTATAACCATGATGCCGATATGATGGCTGCTATGGCTATGAAACTTTTGCCTAATCTTAGATTAAACAAGAATAAATTTCATGTTGAATTGATTTTCAGATCATCCGTAACTGATAACATCTCAAATTGGCAAGTGTTCGAAGGTGATAATCAAATCCATGAGTTCTTGCATTGCGAGAGAACACTCAGAAATGCAACCATTAACAAAAAGGAGCATGACAAACTTATAAACAAAAGTGAAGATGAGGTGATATCTTTCATTGAGAAATTTATTTACTTTTCATCTCTCATGAGTGAGCCAACAGGTAAGCACACAAAATTACAACACTCATGGCTGAGCTCATTCCAAGTTGTGGAAAAAATTGGTCATGGAATTTACAGATTGAAAACCTTATAGGGAGAAACTGAAAAACTCCCTGTTAATGGCTAGCATCTCAAGAGATACTTCCAGTAGCCACCACATGGTGGTTATCCCTTGAGTAGGTTAGATTTCATTTCATTTTGTTGTTAGTATAGTTGTATTCCTGTCCTTTCTTTTGTTTTCTGCAAAGTCCATTTTCCTGTTGTTTTGAATCACATTCCTTTTCAGCCAGCTGATGGTGGTCCTCCTGTCTTGTTCTACCTTTCAGAATTTCCCTCATTCACCACTCTTGACCTTTCCCTTCCTCATTAACTTACTGATGATTCTGTTGTTCTCGAATCCATCATTTCCCTGCAAATCAAACAAACTTTCTATCAGCCCATGAGCACTTGAGAATTAGCAGTGGAATGCAAACCAAAACCCCTCATGGGAATTTGTTGGGAACTATGTGAGATCTGTTGATAACTTGGATATCTAGAGCATGTAAGGACATATGTATATAAAAAAAATGTGTAACTACAGCTGGACTGACATGCAGGAACAATACATTTAAATAAATCCCACTCAAACCTAGCCTATACTTGCTTGTAAGGTTTACAGTCATTCTCCATTGGTCCCATCCACCACACTAAATGGTCCAATACCTGTTACTCACAAGTAAACCTCCTTTCATGGGCTAAGCTCACTATCTCATACCCTATGGCAAATCTAATTGTGCTCTAGTCCTTGTGCCTGAAACTGGAAGGGCTTATCTAAAAGAAAATGAAATGTCAAGTCCTTATTCCAATCTGGAAGGACAGGTTGTTTGGGAAGTTGGTCAGAGTAAGGACTGTTGTTGGGCTCAGAGTACCAGTTGACATAGCTAGCCCAACCTTGCTTAAGAGATTTAAAAATATGGCATGATCCATGACTGCGCCCCACTCAACCAATGAAAATATAGCACTAAAATTATCATATAAAGTGCAAGATAAACATGTCTACATCAAGTTTGATGAGAAATAAAGAGTTGAGGTACACACCTAAATAGGTATGGATGGACTAGTGACAGCCCCAAAAGGATTTTTGAAAGTGGGAAACAGGTAAAGGAAGGTTAATGAACTCCATAAAATGACCATTGGAGAATGCCTGTCAAAACCCTGTGAGTCAATAGAAGCTATTTGTCTTTATCCCATCTAAAGCAAGTAATGTTGAAGTGGAACCCGTGCCTGTCCCTCTTTATAGTTTTCATTTCAAGTTTATCTTAATACCTTGATGTATTATTGATCCAAGGTTTATTTGGAAATAGAGATAACTGGTTCATCCAACGGTTTTCCATTTGTTGTGGCCACAACCACCACCTTATCAAAACATGCCCTGGTGGCATTCTTGAATGGGTCCCCCTAGAAGTTTAACCTTCCACCTCTCCAAATGATCTGTTTTATCCTGGAGATTTTAACCCATTTCCAAGTCAAATCTTCAATTTTTAAATGGCCAAAATCCCCTTGAATAAGTCTCTGTCGCATGGTTCATTCATGACCCAGTCTTTCCTTTCATTCACATCTTTCATCGGGATTTTTCTCATTCATCATAATCATTCATGGCACATTTATACTTGCACACTACCATACCCTTACTATGGCCGTTTGCGCACTCAACATCACAAAAAACCCCATCGCATCATCATTCTCGTTGTGGCCTTTCATAAGCGGAAATGCTCAAAGCATGCATAAATCCCTTTTTGGGGCCTATCACAATTAACACAATGCATTCATGGCTTCTGGACCCGACAGGCTTTATTAACCCAAATGCATATATTTCGGGTCCGGAGCCCCATCGCACATCGCATATCGGCAGAGCCCGGGCCTTATGCACAATACGTGCAGCGATATGGCAGACCCTTCGAACCTTTCAAATATGATATATATGTATTTTTGGGTCCGAAGCCCCATCACTTATCGCTATCAGCGAGATCCCGGGCTTTTATATAAGGCACTCCATTGTCTTCCGGACTCGCTGATGATTATGAACTTGGGCATGTATGATTACGTGGGTTTTCCCGTATAATCTTGTGTCTTGCGAAAAATGTTAAGGTTGGGGCTTTTCAAAGAAAATCATACATGGTAGACTAGGCGAGCCTATCAAATAAGACATATATATATATATATGTCAGGTCCGAGGACCCATCGCATATTGCAATCAGCCAAGGTCCAAGGTTTATATATATATATATATATATATATATATATATATATATATATATACACATATACATATACATATACAACGTGCCTTGTTAACCGGACCCGCCGGCATTATCAACCGCAATCTATATTCATTTTGGGTCCGGCTCCCCAATTGCATATCGCATACTGGTGGAACCTGGGCCTTATACACAATACACGCTGTGATATGCTGGACCCGACGATGTTTATAGGCCCCGATATAAAATTTGAGGTCTGGCCTAAGTGATCGGGGCAGGATTTTCTTTGTTTTCCCGTGTTTTCCAAATTTTCCGAAATATCAAAGGGATCGGGTTTCCAGTGTAAAAGGCAGGCCTGTGGAGTCCCGATAGTGTTATTGCACATTGGGGAAGTGGAAGGCATGGGTACTGTGACCCACAGAAGGGCCGATACCCGATTGTGATTATGTGAGGCCCTCGAAAATGGTGCCAAGCCTATGGATTAAGCAGGAAAATTGTGTATTACATGTATTTTTGCGCGTAAATCCCTTTTATTTCACTCTTGTTCCTGTGGTGTTGAATGAAGGCATTGTTTGTATTTTGTGAGCATGTTTGACAGATTCATCGCAATCATTGCTAATATCAATCATTTCTGCAGGTAAATTCAAGTGGACCCGATAACGGAGAAAAGCGATGCATATCAAGATGACACCTCTGCACCACTGGTGTCGAGGTGCCAAAGATGCAGTCTGCGGAAAGGGAGATGGATCGTCATAATGCATGATGAAGGCTCGCTCCGTGTCAAGGGAAGCATAGCGCCAATCCCTCAAGATGTCACTCCTTCCAAAAATGCCTCAAAGCGGGCCAGATGTGGGTATGATGAGAGAAGCTTCTTCAGTTTCCTTCAAAGAAAAGACAGAGAATGATAGCCACCCTGCACAGGTGCTAAGAAATGATACACAGTCCTCCCCTGTTCCAATGGCATCCATCCATTTCCCCAGGAAGGAGAACGCTCCACCAAGGGTGACCTCGGCGTGTCTGCAGTTTCACCCACCGTTCGCATTTGTATATGTTGATCTGTGTAATGACAAGAGGGGAACTGAAAGGTCATGGAAGGCCGAGGGTCATTCAGGGCTACATAAGTATTACCTCTGGATAGGAGATAAGGGCTTTTGATTTTCGAGAAGAACAGTGTTGCTTTATTGTGAATGAGGAGGATTGTTTTTGAGGGAAGAAGGAGCCATTAGTTTCAGATTCATTATATTGTTTTGGATCAGATTGTTGTTACTGGCATGAATGTAAATGTGATTTATATTTATGCATATTGATTATTTACAGTTCACTATTAGTCTTGTTAAATTGAATGTGATTCAGTTTCATGGTTAACTTGTGAATGGTCTCTGATTTGAAACTAAATTAAACATCAATTGCAGTTTTAATTCCATAGAAGAATGTGGATTCCTGTATGAGTGATTGGATTGCAATTTAGCTTTAGTACAGTCTTGTCCAGCTGTGAATTCAGTGATTGATTCATTTGGACTCAAACCTATGCATGACATTTAACCTTCTTTATCAAGCTCTTGTTGAACATATATATGATGTTTAAACCTCTGTATCATGCTCTTACAGGATAGATTAAAGTAGCTAGGACTAGATTAAAGAAGCTATACGTATTATAGATAGGATTTAATACATAGAGGTTAGTTGTTTCATTTTGTTGATTTAATTGAAGTCTTCCTCCCAGAAGCAATCTTTCAACATGTTTAAGTGGTTTATGGGGTCCCTTAAAACCCATCGGAGCTATCCAATCCAAATAAAAGCAGGTCTAATTGGGGTTTGCGATCAGGTTAGTTCCCCTTGTTGGCATAGTGCACATTATCCATGTCAACACAGTGACGATCACATATCAGAGGTCAAGCATACCAGAGGAAATCACATATCAGAGGTTTGGCATACCAGCGCATCGCAACATTAGAGCTCCAAAGATATCGACGATCACATATCAGAGGTCAGAGATATTGGTGATCACATATCAGAGGTCAGAGATATCGGTAGTCGCATTATCCACACATTGCATTATCGACAGTCACAATGTCAGAGGTCTAATGCAACGGTCACAACATCATAGCTTGGAGGAGATATCAGAAATTGCAACATCAGGCATATCAGTGATTGGAGAATCAAAACTTCTTCGTGAACCCTTTAAAAGGTTGTGACAGGGTTAAAATCTTGATAATGTTAAAATTTGTCAGGAATGCCAAAAAATAATTAACAAAGGATTTCATCCTAAAACCAAATGCGGGTGAGCCCTTTTTCTTTCTCCTCTAGTAGGACACGTGGTGGCATATGATTGACTCCGATAAGGACACATGGCAACATGTGATTTTCTTTGATAAGGACACATGGCATGATGTGATTGGCTTCGATAAGGTATAGTGGAAGATGACATCAACATGATGTGGTGGTACGACAGGACACGTGGTAGGAAATTTTGGCATTTTTAGGGGGCTAAGGAGGAAAATCAGGGTGACACATGTCACCACTCAAGAATCGCCATGTGGTAGTGATGAGGTCATATCATGGCAGTGATGATGTCATATCAAAAGTCAACGAGTGGAGGATTGACGATATCAAAACTTTGTAACACTTGGTACTTGAAAACGTTCTGATAGAAGGGGCTCTGATGTGTTTTTAACAAAGGGATAATGGCCCTTGATAGGAGTCTAAACGCTCTAGCACCTAAGTGCTATACCGACGGTCACTAGCAGCAGTCCTTTGGTGTAGATTCAATAAAGGGATAAGAAGAAGGAGCTAGGAAAAAATTGGAACTTTGTGTTAAGTTACAATACAAAAGAGCCTCTGATGTGTTATTAAGTTAATAAGTCACAAGCCAAGTCATATAATAAAATGAATGCCAAAGGATCAAAGTGTAAGGGACTTAGGAGTATCGGTGAAGCATTAGGTGGAATTTCTCCGATAAGAATGGTACATGGAGTATTGAAGGTTGGATGAGTTATCTGCTAAAGAGTAAATGAGTGTAGAGGAGTTGGTCACTGGAATAAATGGTGACTATCAAAGATCAGTAGAAAACACCGATACAAGGAAACAAGGACAATGGTCCAGAGAAATGCCATCCTTTAGTATATAGAAGCCATGCTGAAGTACTGTGAAACCATGAATAAGCATGGAGAAGCCTCAGTGATAGGAGATCTATTCACAGAGAGGACTATGTTTGATGGAGTGTGCAAGTGGATTGAGAATTCATTCTCAATATGGAGAAAATTCTAGGTGCCCATTCTCATGGTGAATGCAGTGGCAGAGACTAAGATAGATGCAACAACAACATGTAATAGCCATGCCAAGGTAAAGTGGCAGTGTGAACACATGACAGTGTGGCAGCATCGATCGGGGGGCAACAAAGGAATAAAACCTAGGAGATCAAATGAGCAAAGTGGGGAAAACAGTATAATGGCCAGAGAGCTAAGTGGAAAAATCTTTGTGTGAGTGCACTACTGTGTAAGGCTGAAAGAGATCTTGTTCTATAGAGAAAGGTCAAGGGTGGCTATGCAGAGGTAGAGACTCTGAGAATTGCACTGTATGAGAAAGGTCAAAGTTGCCTGTGCATTGTGAGTAAAGGCGGAAGTTTTTTGTGCTGCGAGAAAGGCTGAAGGTGCCTATGTAGAGAAAGAATGTTAAGAACTATGTGTGTGTGCCTTGGAGAGTAGAAGGTGAAGAGCTGAGTGTGCGTTGTGGAGAGAAGAAGGCCGAGAGATGTTGTATGTTGATGAAGAGTAGAGAATAGAGATGTGTCGATGGTGATGAGTGACTATTGTTGAGAAGATTAGTGGGCTATTGCAGAGTGTGTAGAGTGAGTAGAGTGAGAAGAGAATAGAGTTTTTATCAAGCAGAGTGGCTACCAAATTACAGAGAACATTCAATTCTTATTTGAGTGTGGGTTGGTGCCTACATACAAGAAGTTGGTGCTCCCATTATCCAATGGGTGCTTGAGAAGGCTTGGGGATTAGTTCTTCTTGCAAGTTGGTGCTTGCAACAAATCCATGAGGTCGGTGTCTCACATGGTGCTTCTAGTAAGCTTGACAGTGTCTACAAAAAGAGGGAGTTGGTGCTTCTTGCTAGTCGGTGTTAGCAAACAATCAAAGGGAGTTGGTGCTTCCTATGAGTGGTTCCTCACAAAACAGATTGATGCAATAGAGTAGGTGCTCTTATTTTACATCAATAACAACAATAAGCTTGATATTTTTTTTCCTGAAAGGGTTTCCACATGAAAAACCTTGTGTCTCATGTGTATGATACTCATGGTGTGTATGCTTGTATGTTGATTTCATGTTGCTGCCATATTACATATTGCTGTTGATTATATGGATGGGTGCCAAGCTTGAATAATAAAATTAAATAGGCATAAAAGTTTAAAATTAGCCTTAATACTGATTCACCCCCCCTCTCAGTATTATCATTGTTTCCAACAATTTATTTTAGCAGAATATTGAGAGAATATGGAGTAAATTATGAATGAGATAATATAGGGACTTGCTCCCTACTATAGGATGGACCAAGATTGGATAATAAATGAATTGAATATCATGAAATTATTGGCAAATTATTGAACTCCACAGATTGAGAAAATCTAGGAATGTGATCCCTGTAATTTAATGAAGATTCCTAGTGTTGGGGACTAAATCCACTTTTTGAGGGATTGTGGAGATAAAGTTGCCTCCTTCCAAGGAGAATGCTTCCTCATCTATTTTTATAATTACCAATTCTAATTTTCCACTAGTAGCATGTATTTCTTAGTCTTCTTGTAGATAAAACTTGTTATTTAGCAGCTCCACTTTCATTTCTAGCAAGAATGTACTTGGATGGATTCAAATAATGAAGTTTTGTGCCATTTTTAGCTTCTAAAGTTTGGTTTCCTTCATAGGACTCTGATTTTCCTTGGACTTGGCCATACCAAGAGCCTCAGATCTCTCTTGTACAATTTATTTATTTCCTTTGAATGTATTTTTCACTTGCATCTCTTATTTCTGCATTTACTATTCATGCTTCTTTTGTTGTAAATTATATTGGTTAAATGATTAATGTGATTTTTTTGTAGGTTATTTAAAAATTTAAAATCATGATTCATCCCCCGAACAACTTTGAAAATTCCTATTCATCATTGAGCTAATTGGATTGGTCTACTAGTTCACAAATCTAGAATTTCTAGAAATCCCTTGTAGCAAAATAACATTAATTTTCTGCTATTTTTTAGAACGTTTTAATGAGATTAATTTTTATTTATTCCACTTGTATTTGGTCATAAAAAAATTCAAGTTAATAAAAAAATTCACCCCATAGCATTTGAACTTTATTAGGTTAGGCATTTGGTAGGTTAACTAGCTCACTAGTTCCTGAATTTCTAGTTTTTAAAGTAGTAATTTTCTACTATTTTTTAGCACGTGTTAAAAGGGGTATTTTGAAGTGAATCCAATTGTAATGGAGTCCTAATAAATCCTAATTAATAAAAAAAAATACCATCCCATTTTCATTTGATTTACTTGGGCATTCGGCAAGTTATCTCGCTCCTGTAGCAAAAGAGGGCCTCCTTTAGAACCTCCTGTAACATGTGTAAACTTAACCAGATCTGATCCAAAAGCTTGGTTTTTTTCCCTTAGGCTTGAATAATGACCCCTAGGCTCCAAAACCATGATATAATAAGACCAAAAACCTCTTAAGCTTTTTCTCTTCTCCATTGCAATTCACCTCTGCAGTTATGGTTAGTGGACAGATTCATGACTTGAACAACTTAATGATGATTTTCATGATTACTTTATGAAGCACCTTATGAACTTTGTTGACAAAATATATCTTGAATGCAATGATTGAAGAATGATTTCATTTTGTTTCGTACATCTTGAGCTATGGTTTTCATTTTCAACATTGTTATTTCTATTGCATAGACTAGGCTTCCTTTTGATATGCCATTCACACTCTGCAAATAGATTAATTTTTACATTTATACAAATAAGATTAACATTTACATTCATGCAAAGTAGAATAGCCTCTCCTTTTTTCAAAATTTACTAGGATTTTCTCTCTATAAAAGTAATTAGGTTTCCTTTTTGCAAATAGAGTAACATTTCCATTTCTGCAATTAGTTTAGGCTTGGATTTCATGGCATTCACTTCATTGCATAAGATCAACGAAAGAAGGACACATTTCATGATACACATATAGTGTTGACACCTCTTAAGTTTGTATGAATGCTAGGTTGATAATTTAATTTGGTAGCCTTGGGATTTTCAACATTCTTGTTGCAATACCATGGCTAATCAAATAACATGATGAGATGAGAACGACAAAAATATTTTATTAAGATCTGAAGGAAATATTATTCACTTTCCTCTTTGAGGGGGAAACCTCCAATAAAGAAGAGTTCAATTAAATAACACAACACAAATATCTCCTTCCTATATTCGACATTATATATTTCTTGAGACCCAAAACCCTAAATACTTGTGGTCCCTCACATAATGTGGGTCAACCACTTTATTTATTAACCATGGCCCATTATAACTAATTGCATTCCCTTTTTATACATAGGTCAACCACTTACAATGTTTATAGGATTTATTTATTAGAATAACTAACATGACTCTGATAGGGCCCCTTGGGCTTTTTACATTAATAAAGGAGCTAGGTTCAAACCTTAACATGCCCTCCCCCTTCAGAAATAAACTTTCCCTCAAGGCTGAAGTTGTGGAATATTTTTAAGAATAATTGTTGGTTCCCATGTCACATCTTCTAGTAAAATTTATTTCCACTAGATGAGAAATTCTTTGATAGTGCAGTCGTGGAGATGTCATTCCCTTGAATCTAGGACTTGGTCTGACTAGAGCCAAGTAGATCCTTCCTCATCCAATTCAGGCAATTTGGTCTGAACCTTGCAATTATGCCCCATGAATTTCTTGAGACAAGAGACATGGAATAAAAGGTGGATTTTGGAGGTGGTCAATAGTGCTAATTTGTGGGCGACATAGCCAATACATTCAACCACTTGATAAGTCCCATAATTTTTTTGAACTAACTTTTGGAAGATCTTTTCTTTGAGAGATGAATGTTTATAAGACTAGAGTCGAAGGAACACTTGGTCACCCACTGGAAAATACATTTCTGAGCGATGTTGGTCAACTTGTTGCTTCATTCAGTTTTGGGATTTGTTGAGATTATCTTTTAGAAGAGAGAGAGTGGTAGCTCAATTATGAAGAAGCCTATCAACTTCCTATACTTTGGATGATCCTAGAATATATGAAGTTGGAGATGGTGAGAGTTGGCCATACACCACCTTATATGGTGTCATCTTGGTCGCTTCATGATAATTAGTATTATACCACTATTCTACTAAAGGTAACTATTGCACCCATTGATATTATTTTTCTGAAGCAAAGCACCACAGGTATATTTCCAAACATTTGTTTATTGCTTCATTTTGACCATATGTCTAGGGGTGAAAAGTTATACTAATTTGGAATTGTGTGTTGTGTTTCTTGAAAATATCCTGCCATAATTTGTTAGTGAAGGTGGGATCTTGATCTAACACAATAGAGGTAGGCATGCCATGCAATTTGAAAATTTGATCCATGAAGACTTGAGCCACCAGAGTTGGAGTGAACAGTGTCGTAAGGTGCAAAAATGGGTGTATTTGGGTCAACTACCACCATGATAATTAATTTGTTTTCTGATTTAGGGAGACTTGTAACGAAGTCTATTGAAACCTGTATCCATATAAAAGAAGGTAGTGGAGATGGTTCTAAGGTTCCTTGTATCTTCATTGTTTCTCCTTTGTTTCACTGGAAAATGTCACATTCAACCACAAATGTCAAAATATCTTGTTTCATACCTTCCCAAGAAAAAGAGTGGTGTGCATGAGAAAAAGTATTCTAAAAGCTCGAATGTCCCACAATGGGATAGGAGTGCAGCTCCACTAGGATGCATGGTTTGAGAGTGGAGTTAGGGAAGATAACCACACTATCTTTATATCAAAGAATATCTTACTTCTAAGTGTAACTTGTTGGAGGGTTAGGATCCCATTGTAACCTTTGGATTAGCTAGGAAAGATATGGATGGGAAAACCATGCACGGTGGGCCTTCCCAATCCAAGATGGGATGGGAAAACATAGTGATAAGTGGGTGCCTTCCTCCTCAAATTTCCTAGACAAAGCATCTTCCACAACATTATCAACCTTTCTTATAGATTATCTCATAGTCATAGCCCAACATTTTGGTAAGCCATTTGCTTTTTTGTGGTGAGGATAAGAATTTCTCTAAGAAATACTTTACACTATGGTGGTCATTGCATATCTAGAAACAACATCCAAGCAAGTATGGTCTCCAAGTGTCTACTGCATGTAATATAGTGTTCGTTTCTTTCTCATAAGTTGATTGACCCAAACTTTTTCCACTTAATTGTTGGCTTGTGAAGGCAATTGATCAACCTTCTTGAATTAATATGACATGAGTGCCTGTCCTTAAGGCATCACATTCAATCACAAAGGGTTTTGAAAAATATGGTATATCCAAGACTCAGGTGGAACACATGGCCTGTTTGAGATCCAAGAAGGCATGTTGAGTTGCTTCTGTCTAGATGAATGCATTTTTGTTGAGAAGACTTGTTAGGGGTCTAAAAATGTGTCCATAATTTCTAACAAATTTTTGATAGTATCGTGTTAGTCCCAAAAATCCCCATAGACTTTTCAAATCTTGAGGTTATGGCCATCCTTGCATTTCCAGAATCTTTTTTAGGTCCACTCATACTCCTGCGTGGTTGACAATGTGTCCCAAGTACTCCACCTCTTCCATTCCAAAATAACACTTGGAAAATTTGACAAATAATTTATTATCCTTTAAACGTTTCAATACCCATTCAACATGCTACGAATGTATTTCCCATGTTTTTTTGTAGATGAGTATATGATCAAAACATACTAGGACAATTTTTTTGAGATAGGGCTTGAAAAGGTGATTCATGAGACTTTGGATGGTGGACAATGCATTACAAATACTAAAAGGCATAACCAAAAATTAATAGTGACCTTCATGGGTTCTGAAAGTTGTCTTGGAGATGTTTGATACTTTCATTTTGATTTTGTGATAACCTAACTGAAGATCCAATTTAGTAAAGAATTGGGCACTAGAGAGTTCATATAGGAGATCATCTGTTATGAAACCAGCTCAAGAAAAAGATAGAAAAGATAGATCAACGCCTTAGAATTCAGCCTCTTTGAGGGGGAAACCTCCTTTACATTACATAAATGAGCAATTCTTCAATGATTCAAATGAAAAGACCTCCTTTCTATATATAGGAGTCTAAGGGGTCATAACATAATCAGAACCGACATAAAAATAATAATGTAAGGGCACAATAATAACAATAGTGGGGTTCTATGGGGCACAATAGTAATAATATGGGCACTACATGGGTACATCAATATAATAAGTGGGTTGTACTAATAACAATAAGGGGTTACACTAGTAGTATAGGGGCCTAACATGCCCCTCTCCTTCAAAAAGCGTTGTCCTCAACGCTTGAGTAGTTCTTGATGCTTCTGTATAAAATTCTTGTCCTCCCATGTGGAATCTTCAACAGGTAAGTTCTTCCACTTGATGAGATACTCTGAAATTGATTGATTTCATCGTTGTCGGGTTCTTATTTCTATGATTGCTCCAGGTTCAAATATGATTTTTCCTTCCTCTTCAAGTTCTGGAAATATTGTTTGAATTGGGATCTTCTACAACTTTTGAATAAGTGGCCATACTTCTTCGTCCTTCTTCCATTCATCCCTTGCTTCGTTTATCCAATCTGTTTGGATAATAGAAATAGCACAAAACAATGCTTCCACATCCTCATCCTTGAAGAGTCTTCCCATTCGGTAAGGTCGCCATTTTTTAAGTGCATGTAGTATTGCCAACATTTCCTTCTCATAAATAGCTTGCTTGAGTTGTAGCAGTAAAAATACCCAATCACCTACATCAAAACATTTTTCACTACGATTTGATCTACCTATTGTTTCGTTTGGTTTTGCACCAAAGTGGTGTTATCCTTTAAAAGTTGGAGAACTTGTTGTTGATGCTCGATGTGATCTTTCACTGCTTGAACCTTTTTCTTCTTGATATGTCCTTCTATCTCTAGAGTTTGAGGAGCGGTAATTTCTTCCAATCCTTTACAAGATATGGTCCAATTCATTTCTTGATGCTCGATGTGATCTTTCACTTCTTGAATATTTTTCTTCTTGATATGTCCTTCTATCTTGATAGTTTGAGGAGTGGTAATTTCGACCAATGAATTACAAGAGATGGTTGGATTCATTTCTTCTTTCTTGATGTGCTCTTTCACTTCTTGCACCTTTTTCTTCTTGATATGTCCTTCTATCTTGAGAGTTTGAGGAGTGGTAATTCTTGCCAATGCTTTACAAGATATGGTCTGATTCATTTCCTCTTTCTCTAGGGTGGGGTCTTGGCGTATATCATCTTCTTTTGATGTTTCTTGATCCTTTTCTTCCTCCTCTTCATATTCTATGTAAAATAATTTCTTCTGAGCACACTTATGACTTTTAGTGCATTTGCTATCACAATTGTAACAAAGCCATTTTTCTCTTTTTTCTTCCAATTGTTGTGGTGTAACCCTTGTAGGTTGTGGAAGGCTAGGAGAAACAACACTTCCATCTTTATATTTGTGAGGGGTATGGTTCTTGGTTTCCATAATTTTGCTTTCTACTATGTCAAAAAGCCCTTTTACTCTTTCCAATTGTTGTGGTGTTGCTCTAAAGAAGGTGTTGCTCTTTGTATCCTCATAATGTGCTATCATTTCCTCCGTGAAAATTGACCACGTAACAAGTTGTTTACGAGAACAAAGCCCTTCATACCATAAAAATTGATCCGGTTCTAAATATGAAGATGCAATACATACCTTTTGTAACAGTGGTACACCATGTAGATCAAAATATTGCTCCATCTAAAGTATCCAATTTATCAGATCCTTGCCATCAAACTTCCTCATCTTGCTTTTTCTTGATTTTAGGAGCTCAATCTTGAAATGACTGTAACTCTGTACTTTCGGATCTTTAAGTTCTAAAATTGTGATCTATAGTAGCCTTTGTGTCCTCTTTCCAATGCCACCAGTCTGATCCAAATTGGATTCTCCAAGAAAGAGTTATGCACAATCTCCCAAGATGACCTGATTATAGAACTTTCCAGAAGTGCGAACTTGTATGAAGTTCCACGTGTCACTGTTTTGACCTTTGGAACTAAAAAATATATACAAGAAACTAAAGTTTGTCCTCTTTCTATACCTTCTTACAAAATTTCTTTCCGATGCTCAGAGAGAAAGTTATGACGATTTTCCCTAGGTCACTTGTTTGGAATTTAATTCAGGATTCTTCAAAAAGACCAACTTCCTCAGATCATATCTCCACAAATATAGTGTGAAAAGCTCTGAAATTTGGACCTGAGGTTCAATGCGATTTCTTCTCAAATGGGTTTTTGTTTTATCTTTTAAAACGTCACAAAAGAAAAGTTATAGCGAAAATTCCACGATGACCTATTTGGAGCAGCGAAACCCTAGAATCCAAAGCTCTGATACCAAATGTTATGAAACCAGCTCAAGAAAAAGATAGAAAAGATAGATCAATGCCTTATAATTTATCCTCTTTGAGGGGGCAACCTCCTTTAAATTACATAAATGAGCAATTCTTCGATGATACAAATGAAAAGACCTCCTTTCTATATATAGGAGTCTAAGGGGTCATAACATAATCAGAGCCGACATAACAATAATAATGTAAGGGCACAATAATAAAAATAGTGGGCTTCTATGGGGCACAATAGTAACAATATGGGCACTACATGGGTACATCAATATAATAAGTGGGTTGTACTAATAACAATAAGGGGTTACACTAGTATTATAGGGGCCTAACATCATCACCTATTGGAATAGGAAATTTGTCTTTGATGGTGAGGTTATTAAGGGCCCTGAAATCTAGACACATGCATCATTCCCCATACTTCTTTAATACCATGACCATTAGGGATGAATAAGGACTGGTGCTGGGATGAATCAAGCCTACTTCTAGTAACTCCTTAATATTATTTTCAATTTCATTCTTTTGTGCAAATGGGTACCTATAGGGCCATATATTAGGTAGTTTTCTACCCATAATCAAAGGGATACTATGATCATGCTCACCTTGAGAGGGGGGTAGTTCCTTGGGTTTTTAAAACACCTGTTGATGGTGACTCAATAAATTTTACAGATCTAGATGAATATTGGAGGGGTTGGATTCAATGGCTTGAATATCATTGAAATGAGAAACTACCCCATGGTGTTCATTTTTTAGAAGCTTCTCCATTCTGTGCAATCTAACGATTGTGGGAGCGCCTACCTAGAGACCACAAAGTGTATGAGTGTGGCCATTCTGTTTGAAGCTCATATGTAGCTCTTGGAAATCTAGGGTAATGGGGCCTGGTGTGCACATCCATTTAGCTCCAAGGACTATGTCCCATCCTCCCATTTCAATGGAAAACACGTGTGTTTTAAGGTGGTAGTCCCCAAGCTGGAGCTTTATGTTCTCAAAATAGCCTTCACATTTCATGGTCCACCCATCTACTATAAGGACCTAAAAAATGGATACGACCCTCACAAAACAATGCACTTCCTCAACATATCTTTTATGGACAAAATTGTGTGTGTTTCCACTGTCAATCAATACCACACTAGAATATGCTTAATAAAGACTCTGATTTTAAAAATTTGTGGAGAAGAAATACCTACCAATGCATTTAGAGATATAGTTGGTTTCACGTGTAGTGTTGTAGTATTTGCTGTAGTGTATTTGGATTCCACTTCTTCCTCCCATAACACTTCATTGGACTGGGACTCATCATCTGAGCTAGCTTCAGTTGCATCAATTTGAAATAATTTTGGTTCCTTGCATTTGTGGTCTAGTGAGTATTTTTCATCATAATAGTAACACAATCCTTGTTTTCTGCTTTCAGCCATTTTCACAAGTGACACCTTATGCACCTCAATAGCTTGGGTGGTGCCACTAGGGGTGGGAATATTATTTGAGGTGAATGAAGGACAACCGTATTGGGAAGTAATAACAGTTTCTACATCTAACGCTTTGTGACAAGATTCCAACCAAGTATTTAATTGATGCATTCTAACATGTGTCTAGATGTCTTCCTTTAGGCCACTACTAAAACAATGTAGATATGAGGCATCCCTAAGGCCCTATGTCCTGATGGCCAACTGTTCAAAGGCAGTGATGTAGTCTCAAAGTTTACTAGTTTTTTTGAGCTTGGTGAGATGACCTGAAAGGCGATAATTCCTGTCAAAATGGGCACAAATGGCTTTAGAGAACACATTCCAAGTTGTCTTTCCTGCATAGCATTTCTGATTCCATTTCCACCAATGCTAGCATTATTTATCCAAATAAAGAGATCCAACGTGCATTTTGGTTTCACGATCCCATATATGGTTGAGTTGAAAATAGTTTTCGATTTGTACCACCCACATTGTTGGATTAGAACCATCAAATTTGTGCATGTCAATGTTGGGTGTCCTATTGTTAGAATAGTGGTGACCCCTTTGGAAAGGATGATACCCCTCATATCTAGGGTGGCTAGATTCCCCATCCTAGTCTCCATCAACATGGTCCCCCTTCCCCCATGGAGCCTTTATCCTTGAGGATAATTTGTATGGGTGTCAATCCCTTTTACATTGCCTCATGGATTTTGGCAAGGTGGTTTTCTTCTAGATCTTTGATTCTTTTCTCAAGGTTTTCCATAGTCCTTATATATACCATGCAATAGCCTAAGTCATATTTTATTTTTGTTACTTCAAATTAGTATGGTTTTGATGGGTGAAAGACTGGGAAATCGATGATTTAGGTCACTTGAAGGCACTTTTGAAAATTTTGGGACCGCAGAAAAATGGATGCTTACTGACGAATGGTATCACTGTAATCAACTTATCGTCTTAACTCCATAGGGATAGGTCTTTTGCAACCTGAATATTGTGACCACCAAACTCTTTTTCTACTTTGATAAGAGTTTTACTCCTAGCTGATCAATATTGCAACAACTGAAATCCTAAAATATCAATACTACAAAATGTATAATAATTTGGTGGTCCCAATGGTCTCTACTTCAATGGTGGTAACCCCAACACCTAGATAATGCAAGAAATTGTAGTAATAGAAATCCCAATTGTTGGATATGACAATATCTAATATGTATTGTGGTAGAAGAAACCCTAACGACTAGATACACCAAGATCTAATATGTACTGCTACGACAGAATCCCAAACTTTTGGATACTGTAAGATGTGATGGCCAATGAATAGGAGAGAGAGAACTAGGGCAGTAAAGGAATGTCAGGTGCAGTACTCATCCTAATCTTGTAGGGTGCTTACTAAGGAGGATCGACCATGCCCTTAACCATACTACTTGACTACCCAAGGTATGTGCGAGTAATTAACCCAAGTGTTGTTCTCAGTGTATTATAGTAGAAAGACATCTAACAAATTCTCTAGGGTTTGGTTTCATGGTAACCTTGCGGGGATTCTGATATACCAGAGGTATTTGGAAGTTCAGTCCATGTACAGGTGTTTTATGATTCACTTTTGCTCGAAGGGGTACCAATAGGGGTTACAAGGGAGTCCAACATATGTGACCACATCTTGTAGTTCATGTATGTATTCCTCCTGAACCGTAGGTTTATGTATGTAACAAGAAATATTTGTAGTTTGAAGATGTCGGAACATGTCTTTATCCTAAAAATTTTTTTTTGGCTAAAATTGGTGGTGAGGCTGGACTATGAAAAGGATATAATACGACTTGTAATATGCTTGACCTACTGAAAAATCAAAAGATTGAATATGTCCATAATACCATAGAAACATAATAGGATGAGATGAGAACAACATAAATATTTTATTAAGATCTGCAACAAACACTATTCATTGCCTCTTCGAGGGGACAAACTCTAGTAGAGTAGAACTCAAATAAACAACAAAAAAAAATATTTCCTTCACATATTCGACATTATATTATTTCTTGAGACCCAAAACCCTAACTACTTGTGGTCCCTTACATAATGTGGGTCAACCACTTTATTTATTAACCATGACCCATTATAACTAATTGTGGTCCCTTTTTTATAATGTGGGTCAACCACTTACAATTCATAAGACCTTTATTTATTAAACTTGTTGGAAATAATACTGAGAGGGGGGGTGAATCAGTATTATCAGATCAGATAAAACTTTTCAATTTCATACTCAGATTCATACACGCAGCTTCAGTTAAGGATATCAGCGTATATACGCGACTTCGTTAAGGGCAACTAGCGTACATGCAGTAATCTTATGATTCAGTTAGCTTATCTTCAGTAAATGCATCAGAACATTATTAACCATATTAATAGTAAACAGGTGCAGTATAACAGAACAGATCATCACACATAAGGCACACACATGAACACCATGATATAAGGTGGAAACCCAATGTGGGTGAAAACCACCTGCTGCAATTTGTTTCTATCTTCCTTTAATAAGAAACTTCTTTTATAATGTACTGGTGCAGTCCTTTACCAGCACGCAGGCTACAACCTACAGAGGGCTACAACCCTCTTAGCTCTTGTACTAGCCGATCCATTTACTAGTACGTAGGTGCCTGCCTACAGAATGCTCCAACCTTTACTCGTTCTCCAGCTGCTCCTGGAAGGGAGCTACAACCCCCTGGCTCTTGTACTGGCTGATATGTTTACCAGTACGTAGGCACCAGCCTATTGAACTCTACGATCTTCCCGGGACCACGTTTCATACATTTTCATACTGGATCCATAAAACAACCTGCATCATCAATCTCTGAATCACACAATACTGAATCACTGAAACCCTGTCAACAACATAGACAACATAACAATAACTAGATCCAACTTCATCTGCAAATATCATACTTCACATTGTATACGCTACTTGGACAAACCCAACCTACGTGTATACACTCTTTTGCCAAAGACAACCTGCGTACAGATCTGCAAATCCTAACTTATAATTCCGCAGCTATATCAGACATCAAAACATACCCAGATCATAACAATAAACATGCGTCAATAGATCTAGTCTATCCACAGTCAAACCATATGAAGATAATCATTCCAAGCCTTGAGATCCCGTTCCATAGTTCATCATCCTCCACATGAGTGAAACCATGGTTCAGATCACCAACCCATAACCAGCATTTGGATCTCACACTTCATCAGATATTCATTACTCTCTCACACCTTTTGGCCTAATGATCTTCTCCTTATATAGGTTTAGGCCTTTCATAATACCACGGTCCAAAACCATAGTAAAACAATACCATCAACTCAATACTAGGGATCAACACGTCTGTCGAGATACTTTGGTCCAAAAGCATAGGCTCAAGTACCGAGGACTAACTACCATGGACCAAAAGTAAGCTTTCCGACACGTACGCTCTTTTCCGTTCATGAACCTGCGTGTATACCCTACTTGGTATATAGCGAACCTGCGTATACGCGACTTGGTATATAGCGAACCAGCGTGTATACGCGACTTGGGCTTAATGAACCTGCGTATATGAATTTTCTCTTCTTCTTATAGTCTGATCATCAATTCCTTGCTGCTGACCTTCTGCACTATGATTTGTCATCAGTGTGGTTTGCCATCAAGGACAACACTTATCTCATAATGCCAACAATCTCCCCCTTTGGACTTGATGGCAAAGCTAACTTGTTACACTTAGAACTATCATCTGATTCCTTTGAGCTGTCCTCCATCAGTCACATCTGATATCTCTTCTGAAGATTCATCCAGTTATACATAAGTGAGATGTTCTTCTATGAGAGGGTTGCCATCAAGTACAACACATGCATCATAATGCCAACAATCTCCCCCTTTGGACTTGATGGCAACAACACCAAATCACTCTCCCCCTTTGACATCAAGGGCAAAGGGTGGACCAAGATGTTCTCTTCCTTTGCTGAACATTTCGTTGTCCATACTCCCCCTGAGTATATGTTAAAATCTCTGAATGATCTCCCCCTTTGTATATGCCAAAGTGTACCAATCTGTCCATGCTCCCCCTGAGTACATGCCGAGTCTCTGTACTGCTGAAGTGTGTTGTTCATGCTCTTCCTGACTGTAGGTAAGATCTGCAAAAGATGTTCTTCAAGAAGAACATAATTCTATACATCATTAAAGACCTTCCTATCACCAAAGACTCATACATACATCCATCTCTCAACTAAGTGAGGATATACAAAAAATTGACTCATCCACCCAACCAAGTGGGGATACATCAAAAGTTTACATATGACAACCAATCACATTGCATCAATCATCCCAGGCATAGTGGGGAAACCAAAATAGGCTGTTACATGACCTTGACACCATGAAAGAGATACCACAAAAGAGATATATGTCATAGAGACGAAATATCTAGAGCAAGACTTATGAATGTCACCAATAACTGATATTGGCAGCATCTGTCAATCACCATTCAGAGCAGCAACCAAGAGATCCTTCTGTTCTCCTTTCGCCTTTGTTCCACCTGAAACCAACAACAAATGTGAACTAGAACCAAAAGCTTCTAAGATAATGCCAACAATGCATCATTGGAAGATTATCAGCTCCCCCTGAACCTGTGCCAGATGGTCTCTGTCAGACCCATATCAGACTCTCTGCAACCAACATCTGTCCCTGCTGATTTCCTTCAAAACTCCATATACGCGTCTGCATCCACATAAACAAGCGTATATATGTGGATAGGCCTTATGAAACTCGCGTACAATCATTTTCATATTAGCAACTTGTAACTGTCCTACAACAAGGTATGTCTGAACATAGATGTCAACTCCTCCTTTTAAACATCATCGTGAAATCATTCACATTATATGTGAAACCACCATAGCCATTACATCAACGTCAAGATCTACATGATCCAAGTATTATTACTTGGGAACATCTGCATCAATCAACATATGTAAGTATCAACCTATCATCATATAGATAAGAGCTCATCATCATCATCTCTACCAGCTTTGAGCAAACATCAACAATCCTCATCCATACAGGCACCAAGAACTGTAGGAATCTTGCATCATAGCAATATTATATGTCAGCAGCATCAAGTAATGAATATTGTGAGTTAAGCTTTGTACTGCTCCCTGTCCTTATGAGAATCATCATATATGCACCATCTAAGAACCAATCCACTAATATGATCTGATCATCAAGTATATATAACCCCAAGAAACATATGAGATCAACTTATAGCCACAACATATCATAAGCATCATCACCAAGGACTATCAACCATAATGCCAACAATGCAATATTAAAGGCATATTCTCCCCCTCAACCTGTGCCATCTGTTTGCTATTAGATCTGAACATGCATACATCAGTAGTAAGCATCAAGACATCATCATCATCAAGTTAGGATTAAAACACTTCTAGCATCTTACAAGTATCAAGACATTTCAAGACATTCTTAGCAGACTGTAACTGTTAACCAATAGAGCAGATATTGGATTGAATCATATCAGACCCCTTTTCTGAGCCTCTCCCCACTGCATTTCCACAGACTGACATATACGCGACTTTGTAGTGTATAACTCGCGTATATACGCGACTTCAATTTATGAAACTTGCGTATGAGTTTCAGGACACTGAAGTTTTACACCTTCAGCTCCCTCTGAGTTTATTATGTCTGTGTTGTGTTGAACCTGAGTATTTTGTGCTGTGCCACATCTTTCTGGCTGAACTTCCTTCTTCTTCCATATCTTCATGTGTGATGTTGTTTTCTCTTTTTGGTGAGATGTTCGTCCTTTGTTCCTGCATTCCTTTGCTATATGTCCAAGCTTGTTACATGCATAAAATCTTACATGTTTCATATTCCTCCTGTAGCAATCAGCAGCTTTGTGACCAAACATATTGCAAGCAAAGCAATATCCATTAAAGTGCCTTGAATGTGGAGATCTTTCTGCATGATGGTCTTGAACTCTTCTTCTTCCACATCTGGCTGCAACATGTCCAAGATTATGACATACATAACATTCAACATTATTCATAGGAGGAGTAAAAGATTTTCTTTGAAGAATTTCTTTCCTTGGTTGATGATGAGATTGACCTTTTATCTCCTTGTTGATCATTTTGGATTTCTCGTTATAGTTCCTTGCCTTACCTTGTGAACTAGATTCACCTTCAACAGATTCATGAAAACCAAGACCAGTCTTGATAATAGGAGACCTTTGACTACTAAGAAGATCATCCAAGGCTTTAGTACTATCTTGAAATCTCAATAGTTTATCCTTTTCTTCTAATTTACCTTCCAAGATATTTACCTCAACTTGAAGTTGTTCCTCCTTTTCTAGACATTGCTTCTTTATGTCTTCTTCAGCTTCCCTTCCTTCTTCCAACTGATGCCTTAGTTTGAGAATCTCCTTTTCTTGCTCTTCATTCAGATCCTGCTGCATTTGACGAATTCTGAAGGCACATTCCAGTTCAGATTTTAAGCTGATATCTTCGTTTACCTGTTTTTCAATAGCTTGGAGTAGATCTTTATTCTGCTTCTTTGATTCTTCAAGATCTTCCTTTAGTGAGCGGATCGTGGCTTCAAGACTTTCATAGTAACTGGATCTATCTCTGAGTTTCTTGATGGTTGTGCTTCTTTTGTTGACTTCATCTCTTAATGATGTCACTTCACCCTGCAACTTTTGACATTGATTTTCCCTGTCCTTGAGTAACTTTCTTACCTTGTTTCCTTCCTCTGATTGAGCTTTTAGTTTGGTAACTTCTTCTTTGAAAGCACATTCCCTTTTTTTCAATAGATCTTGTTGATCTTTAATTTTGTCTGTAAGCCTTCTAAATACTGCCTCTATTTGATATTTTTCTTGCTCACCCATAAAAGCAAGTTCAGTAGTTTCACTATCACTTCCATCTCTTTCACAAGGAAATATAGCTGGAACATCAGGGGATAACACATTCATACCTGATAATGATTTTGAGTCTGATTCTGAATCTGAAGAGCTTCTTATACCTAATCCCCAATCGATTCTCCCACTATCATAGTCCTTCTGAGATGTCTTCTTCTTCTTATGAGCTTTCTTCTTAAGCTTCTTTCCCATTGTTCCACGGATCTCCTTCAAGCGATCAAGCTTCTATCAAAGGACCTGCTCTGATACCAATTGTTGGAAATAATACTGAGAGGGGGGGTGAATCAGTATTATCAGATCAGATAAAACTTTTCAATTTCATACTCAGATTCATACACGCAGCTTCAGTTAAGGATATCAGCGTATATACGCGACTTCGTTAAGGGAAACTAGCGTACATGCAGTAATCTTATGATTCAGTTAGCTTATCTTCAGTAAATGCATCAGAACATTATTAACCATATTAACAGTAAACAGGTGCAGTATAATAGAACAGATCATCACACATAAGGCACACACATGAACACCATGATATAAGGTGGAAACCCAATGTGGGTGAAAACCACCTGCTGCAATTTGTTTCTATCTTCCTTTAATAAGAAACTTCTTTTACAATGTACTGGTGCAGTCCTTTACCAGCACGCAGGCTACAACCTGCAGAGGGCTACAACCCTCTTAGCTCTTGTACTAGCCGATCCATTTACTAGTACGTAGGTGCCTGCCTACAGAATGCTCCAACCTTTACTCATTCTCCAGCTGCTCCTGGAAGGGAGCTACAACCCCCTGGCTCTTGTATTGGCTGATATGTTTACCAGTACGTAGGCACCAGCCTATTGAACTCTATGATCTTCCCGGGACCACGTTTCATACATTTTCATACTGGATCCATAAAACAACCTGCATCATCAATCTCTGAATCACCCAATACTGAATCACTGAAACCCTGTCAAAAACATAGACAACATAACAATAACCAGATCCAACTTCATCTGCAAATATCATACTTCACATTGTATACGCTACTTGGACAAACCCAACCTGCGTGTATACGCTCTTTTGCCAAAGACAACCTGCGTACAGATCTGCAAATCCTAACTTATAATTCCGCAGCTATATCAGACATCAAAACATACCCATATCATAATAATAAACATGCGTCAATAGATCTAGTCTATCCACAGTCAAACCATATGAAGATAATCATTCCAAGCCTTGAGATCCCGTTCCATAGTTCATCATCCTCCACATGAGTGAAACCATGGTTCAGATCACCAACCCATAACCAGCATTTGGATCTCACACATCATCAGATATTCATTACTCTCTCACACCTTTTGGCCTAATGATCTTCTCCTTATATAGGTTTATGCCTTTCATAATACCACGGTCCAAAACCATAGTAAAACAATACCATCAACTCAATACTAGGGATCAACACGTCTGTCGAGATACTTTGGTCCAAAAACATAGGCTCAAGTACCGAGGACTAACTACCACGGACCAAAAGTAAGCTTTCCGACACGTACGCTCTTTTCCGTTCATGAACCTGCGTGTATACCCTACTTGGTATATAGCGAACTTGCGTATACGCGACTTGGTATATAGCGAACCAGCATGTATACGCGACTTGGGCTTAATGAACCTGCGCATATGAATTTTCTCTTCTTCTTATAGTCTGATCATCAATTCCTTGCTGCTGACCTTCTACACTATGATTTGTCATCAGTGTGGTTTGCCATCAAGGACAACACTTATCTCATAATGCCAACAAAACTAACTAACATGACTCTTACGGGGCCCCTTGGGATTATTACATTAATAAAGGAGTTAGGGTTAGACCCTAACACTTTGAGTATCTAAATATTGTAACCTTTCTATTAAAAATTGTGGATTTTTAGAGAACATATTTTCTTGTGCACAACTATTTTTCTAAATTTTACAATCTCATTATATATGTATGTATGTATGTATGTATGTATGTATGTATGTATATATGTATATATATATATATATCTATATATATAGATATAGATATATATATATATAAGTTATTATAGCCTTGAAATTATAGGGATTTACATTAGTGCAACCTAAAGGATCTTAACATTATCAAACAATCCATTCTTTTCTTTTTTAAGATTGTAGGTCTTAACATCCTCTAGTGAATGATATACATATATTTTTCCATATGGTTAAGGCCCCAAAAAGTTATAGAAAAAATAGAGGGATGCATTTTAAGATTTTGACATGTCAAGAGAAAAATGTATTAAAAGAAATAAACATTTTTATTTCACACACAAACACACACACATATATTCTTGATCACAAAACTATATCTGAAGCAACCAAGTCATCATGCACATAAGATTCCATCCAAGAGAAAATTAAAGTCAGAAAATCAAATGTGCATTCCTAACACTAAAACCATGTGCATGTCCATAGCACCAATAATGTGTTCACATTCCTAGTGCCAAAAATACATGCACTTTTCTAGTGTTAGGAATGTGCATGTCCTCCTATGGTTAGTGACTTTAACACATCAGAAATGATTTGGGCGGGGTTCGGTGTGGGAAAGGTGAGAGAGGGAGGGATAGAGGGTCTAAGGGATATAAAGAGAAAAATAAAGAGAGAGAGGAGGGTTGGTGAAGAACAAGTTAGTGAGGGAACGGAGTGAGTGAAATTCAAAAAATGATAGAGATAAGGAAAGAGAGTATGGAAGGGAGAGGGAGGTATATATTTGTGGTTGACACATGGAGGAAGAGCGAGGCAAAGTTGGAGGGGAGTTGTTGTGAAGGAGGGATTGAGAGAGAGTGGGGGGGGGAGGAAGAGACGGACAGGGAGAGAGTGGTAGAGGAAGAGAGAGGAATATTAAGAGATGTATAGATGGTGTGGGGGGAAGAGAATGAAAAAGATAGAGGGAGAGAGGGAGGGAAAGATAGAGAAGGATAAAGGGAGGGAGATAGAGATATCACTAGAGGGTAGAGATAGAGAGGGAGGGAGATAAATGTAATGTTGGAAGGAATAGAAAGAGCGAGCGAGTTGGAGGGGGGTTTATATGAATCAAGGATTAAGGGAGGGATAAAGAAATATAATAAGGGGGGGGTGAGGAGGGAAGCGAGGAAGAGAGATAAAGAGGGAGTAAGGTGGGGGGGGGGGAGGGATTAGGAGGATAGAGGGAGGGAGATAGAGATAGATTTGGAGAGGAAAGAGGGAGGAAGAAAGGGGGGAGAGAATGTGTGTGTTTGTATGTGTGAGAGAGAGAGAGAGATAAAGAGAGAGTTGGGGAGGGGAAAATGAGAATGAGGGAGAGAGAGAAGGAGAGGATAAGGGAGATACACCCAAATATGGAGGTGGTATATAGAGGGAGAGAGAGATATGGAGAGAGGGAGGGAGATAAATATGGAGTTCGGGGAGATAAAGGGAGAGAGATGGAATATGAGAGAGAGAGAGAGAGAGAGAGAGAGAGAGAGAGAGAGAGAGAAATTGGAGAAGATATAGAGAGAAAGTGAGGGAGATAGGAGAGAGAATGTTATGCAACCAACTCAAAAAATACAAGAAAATATAGATCAACGACTTCAAAATCAGCCTCTTCGAGGGGGCAACCTCCTTTACATTACAAAAATGAGCAATTCTTGGATGATACAAATGACAAGACCTCCTTTCTATTTATAGGAGTCTAAGGGGTCACAATATAATCAGAGCCAACATAACAATAATATTGTAAGGGCACAACAATAACAATAGTGGGCTTCTATGGATCACAATAATAACAATATCGGGACTACATGGGCACAACAATACAATAAGAGGGTTTCACTAATAACAAGAAGGGGCTACACTAGTGGTATAGGGACTTGACATGCCACTAACCTCCAAAAAAGTGTTTTCCTCTATGCTTGAGTAGTTTTGGATGCTTCTGTATAAAATTATCATCCTCCCATGTGGAATCTTCAGTAGGTAAGTTCTTCCACTTGATGAGATACTCTGAAATTGATTGATTTCATAGCTATCAGACTCTTTTTTCGATGAATTCTTCAGGTTCCAATATGATTTTTCCTTCCTTGTCAAGTTCTGACAATATTGTTTGAACTGGGAGGTTGCCACCTATAACCTTATTTAAGCATGCAACGTGGAGAACTAGGTGCACTCGAGAATATGCAAGAAGCTCCAATTTGTATGCCATAGTACCAATATTTTGCAACACCTTGTAAGGACCATAGTACTTTGGTGATACTTTGTTATCCTTCTTATCTTGCTTGAGGGACATTTGTTTGTATGGTTTTAGCTGTAAAGATACCTAGTCGCCTAGATCAAAACTTCTTTCATTGCGAAGTTGATTTGCCTATTATTTCATTCAATTTTGCGGCAAAGTTATACCAAATTTTATGCAACCAACTCACAAAATAGAAGAAAAGATAGATCAACGACTTCAAATTCAGCCTCTTCGAGGGGGTAACCTCCTTTGCATTACACAAATGAACAATTCTTGGATGATACAAATGAAAATACCTCCTTTGTATATATAGGAGTCTAAGGGGTCACAATATATTCAAAGTCGACATAACAATAATATTGTAAGGGCACAACAAGAAAAATAGTGGGCTTCTATGGGGCACAATAATAGAAATATGGGGAATACATGGGCACAAGAATACAATAAGGGGGTTGCACTAATAACAATAAGGGGCTACACCAGTGGTATAGGGATCTAACAGAGAAAGGGAAGAGAGAGAAGGAGAGGAGGAGAGAAGGAGGGAGAGTAGATGGGGTGAGGGAGAGAAGGGGTGATATTGTTGAAAGGGGGTTTTGTGAATGAAATATTAAGGGATTGAGGTAGTTATAGAAAAACATGGGAAGTGGGAGAGAGAGTAGGGTGGTAGATAGGAAGGGAGGGAGTGAAGTAGTAAGGGAGGGAATCAAAGATAGAATTGGATGGGGTTATAGGGAGTGATGGAGGGAAGAAGAAATAGAGATAGGAGAGAGGAAGGAGTGACAAATATATAGATAGATATGTAGAGAGAGAAGGAGAGGGGGGAATATAGAAACAAAGTTGGAGAGAGAGAGAGAGATAGAGAAGGGGTTAAGGGGGAAAGAGTGGGGAGAGAGAGAGACATAGTGTGAGAGGAAGAGGGAGGGAGAAAAAGACATAGAGTGAGAGGAAGGGGGAGGGAGAGAGACATGTATATATGGAGGGAAATATAGGTATATATGGGGAAAGAGGAGATAGAGATATAGAGGGGCGGTGATATAGAGAGGCATATAAGAATATAGGGAGAGACAAAGATATATAACTAGAGGATGGATGAAAGGGAGTAACAAAGAGAGAGAGATGGGGGGGGGGGAGAAATAGAGAGAGAGAGAGAGAACGAGAGAGAGCGAGATGGGGGAGATAGGGAGAGAAATAATGAGGGAGTCACGATGTGTGTGTGTGAGAGAGAGAGAGAGAGAGAGAGAGAGAGAGAGAGAGAGAGAGAGAGAGAGAGAGAGAGAGAGAGGGAAGAGGATGGAAGCCACCTTTGGGGTAATTAAATTATCGAAGGGGTGTTCACGCTCCATCGAGAATCACACAATATTAGTGATAACATTCTGCTGGTGATCATATCATTCTTTCATCCAACATTGGAGTTGATCCAAGTATAGAATCAACCTAATTATCTGGAAAAAAACAACATTCCTTTCATAAATTAAAAGTTTGTTGAGTAAAACAAAAGCGTGGTAATTACTTTGATCAATATCTAATTTTTACATAAAATTTGTTTTCTTTATGAATTTATTCATTTCAATATCAGTATTTAATTTCTCTAGGATATTGTTTCTCTTCTTGACTCGGTGCATCTCAAAAGGAAGGTCATTGTTAAATAGAAGTCACCTTGACCATTAAATTGAGCTACAAGAAACTTGCAAGACACTACCACTTCTCTTATCCATATATCTAGTGGCTTCCACCCTTTGAAGGTCAAGGAAAGTTGGTAATTAAGCTGAACCATTTTTATCATCAATGGGAATAAAAGTGTATCACTTTCCTCCTCTCCCATTTGAAAATATTGCCTCATTTGAGATAAAGAGATTGTGTAACTTAGTAGGCTCTTACAACTAATTTTATTTTAAGTTTAACTTAGAATTTACATGTAGATTTTATCGAACTTGGATCTTCATCAATGGTAGTTGAAAATCCCAACAAAAAATGCTCTCAACTAGTTCAATGTCACTTTCCTTTTATAGATTAAGTGTTGTTTTTTGTTCCAGTGTGTTTTTTATGCATGACTCCAATGACATATTTTATTACACATTGTTAATTGGATTATGTGTGAATTTATGAATTAGGATAGGAGTAGTCAATACTATTCATTTAATTTCTAATACCATTTTATAAAAGGCGCATAAGTTGAATGTGATAAATACATTGTAGTGGCTTGTAGTCTCTAGTTTTGCTTGGGAAAATTATTGATTCAGTGAAGTTTTAGCAATTGATTAGCAATGATGAAGGTCTACAAGTATGAAGAGGTACTGAGATTTAGATATATTTTCTCTATTTGATGGGTATTCTCAATTGAATGTCTCTCACACTTTTTTCTTCGTTGCAAGAATTTATTCATAATTCTAGAGGAATGCAATTATTTACCTATAGGTGGAATCCTTTGTTGATAACTTAAAAGGGTTTGGTTTTCTATTGATCTATTTTTGGTTTTCTTCAAATGAAATTTCATAAGATTTAGGATCAATATACTATGGTTAGATCAATAATCAATTAAAATTGCAATGGGACAATTGTTTATCTTACCTTCAACTTTGATCACATGGGTCACATGATCAACTTGTCTATTGTCGAAGACTATATAAATTCTAGGTGTACTTCTACTTATGTCCTCTATTGTATCATCTCCTTGAAAATGTTGTATAATCCTCATTTTTTCTCCATTGTGAGGGAAATATTTAAGCATGTGTTCTCACTCGCAACCCTAACATCTAATTGGCTAAAAAGTTGTATTTTTCTCAAGGAATTAGCTCTTCTTAGTTCACTTTAGGTTGGTTGAGTTTGCTAATTAGCTTGAGGATTGCTCTTTAAAAATGAAGGTTTATATCCCTTCTTCCTTTGAACCATATAAGTCATGTTCTTGTTATCCCAATTTTTCTATAAGGTTATCTTATCTTTGTTTTTTTCATGAAGGTACCATGTCTTCTTCATAGCTTCATCCAAAGTCTTCGGGCCATCAAATTTAATTTTGTCATTGTAAAATTATGGTAAAACACTTGAAAATATTTGTATTTTGAGATTTTCATCCTTGATAAAACCAAAATATCTTAGTAATTCAAAAAATTCCTTTCATACTCCTGCATTTTCATGATCCCTAGCTTGACCTCAAGTAATCCCACATTTTTCTTTCATAATAGTATTCCAACAAATAATTTTTTATGGAAAATACCTCTTAAACCACCTCCATGAGATCATCTTCTCATCTAAGTGTTTAACTTCTTTGAGTTTCTCCCTCCACATGTTTGATTTACCCTTCAAGTGATAAATTTCAATTTGGGTCTCCAAGTTAGATGAGTAATTATACAATTGAAGATAATTTCTTATGTCCAACAACCAAGCCTAAACTTCTTAACCCTTCTTATTCTCACCATCAAAGGTAGTAGACTTAATATTCCTAGGCTCTCCTTGGCTATTATCTAATTCATATTTTCTCCTTTGTTTTTTAACTAGTGATATGATTGTAAAACTACCATATTCCGATGAAACATTAGCCCACTTGATTGAATTCCATGGTGAGTGATTTGGATGCATCTAACACTCCTAGAATGCCTTGAATTTCTAGCATTCCTCCTCTTAAATTAAGAATTGTGTTCCTATGCCTATATTAAATCATATTTCTTATCCATTGTCTTCTACAAATGATTTGGGCTTTGAAGAATTTGATTAATAATTTACTATTGTTCCCTTTTTAACCTTTTTATTATTCATCTTATAGTTGAACACCTCCATTTTGAGACTCCTCATGGTATTCTCTATGTCTTTATTATCTGACCTACTCTTTCCATGTCCCTTTGACTCTATATCAACATCGCTCATGCTAAAATTCATACCTTTGACCTCCTCTTCATGGTTGTAAGACCCCTGAGCACCTACCATACTTCTAGTCCTCATGTTAATTTTGGTTTTGTAAGCCACCAACGATCATTTGATTTCCTCAGAAAATGTGTTATCCAATTCATAATTTTTGGTTGATGGGTGTATTCTCCTTCTCAATATCTTTTTCTTGTCTACTCAATTAACCAATTTTGACCTTCATGTCTAAAATCATGTCTTGCAAAAATTTTGGCCAATTTGGCCAATTTTCACTTGTTATGCTACGACACTTTTCTACTAATTTCATGAGACCTCATTAGCCTAAATTTAAAATTTGACTCCATGGTTGTGTTCTATCATCCAAGAACTTTCTATTGATTGCTTATGTGTCTCAATATGAGCTCTAGTTAGAGAGTTGTGGCTTATGGAAGTAAATTAGTTCTTGATTTCCCCCCTTTACTATTTTAGTCATAAATTCCCTATAAATCATTTTTCAAGTGTAATATATCATTGGAAATATCTCAAGAACACCTCAAAAATGTCCTTCAAATTAATAGCCTAAAACGTTTACATAAATTCTAATAATTTGCTAAGCTTTTTGTTGTTGTAGCTCCTTGAATTCATCCAAAAACTCTTTACAACTCCATTCAATAATGGTTTTACAGGTATATTATTTGTCTTTTTGCACTCTCCCTAACAAGAAAAAGTACAATCTTATTTATCTCTATTTCTCAATGGGCACAAATTGAGTTTGCATGTTCTTCCCTAGCCACTTGATACCCATATAATGGACACTAAGCACTTATCTAATGTGACATGTCTTCCTATGCCACTTATTTTTTTGTCCTTCGGGCCCCATGGTCCACATGTCCTTCATTGGTTAATTTTAGGGGCAGGCTAAATGATTTTGAAATAGTATTTCAGGGTACCTAAATGAACCTAAAAACACCACGTCGCCACCAACTAAAACCATAGTTTAAGTTTCACCCCTTCACCCTTCCCCCTTCTATGTAAACATGTTCTATAAAATATTATTAGGTCCTTGGTTTAATCCATAAATTAACCCATGTCCATGTTAGGGACAAAGATGGTGAAACTAGTGATTATAGTGGTAATGGAAAAAATGTTGTCTTAGGTGAGTACAAGACTACACCATTTATTAATTCCATTAGTAAAAAAATAATAGTCGATCATCTTCACTAGATGAAATGGACCATAGTCATATATCAATTAGATATGTAGCCTTGAACCTTTCATTTCCTTATTGAGGTCATTTTCCACTCATGGTGGACACTATTGACATTTCATGCTTACTACCCTACCACTTGATAGTCTGATATTAATTTCAGGGGAATAACAAAACAATTTTGGAATACCACTTAGGGTTGTCAAAATGAACATGCTCATTCCATGTCACTACCTATCCAAACCATGTTTTGGATTTCAGTTAACCGCACTCCCTGACTTTATTAACTATATAAGCTAAAATGAATATAAGTCATCAATCTGATAAATTGTATGATCATATATTTAGAAGGGAAAAAATAAACACTTATAATCATCCAATTGTTAGAAACGTAGAAATAAAAGCCTCCATTTGACTTGTCTCTTAGTCAAATGGAGAAATTTGATTTTCCACATCAATATGATGACTTGGATTGTAGTTAGCTTGAGTGGCATGGCCTTATTACTTAGTTAAATTAGAAAATTAGATTTTGTAGGATTGGAGTAGAGTTGTGCATATAGTGATTGCTAAAATTTAGCAATCTAGTTCAGTTATTTCGAGTTGAACTTAGTTAACTAATCTCTAGTCATTAATTGAGTCATTTGAAGGTCATTTGAGTAGTAGACTATTGTTAACTCAGTGATCTCTCAGTTAACTAGTCTATTAGCCAAAAATATCCCAGACATGCATGTAATTTGAATTTCTTAGCTGGAGTGGAGGAAAAGGAACATTTTAATTTTCAATTGTATACTAATTCAGTGTACAGACTTGGTAATTAAGTAGGTGATCAATTCCCTTGGAATTGTACAAGAAAATAGGGAATTACCTAATTATTTAGGAGCTCAATTTCTCCTGAGTTTCACAAGGAAATTGGAGGAAGATGGAGACTTGAATTGGCTAAGTGTTGGTCAGAGTAGGACAGTCAATAGGAGAACATGTTTATAGTGCATGATGTACTTCAAAGTTGAAGCAAGACATTGTAATAGTTTCTCATTCCCATCTAATTAATGAAAAGTAGCAAAGAGGTTTTTCCGAGTTGGGTTCCCCTATAAAATCATTGTGTTCCTTGTGTTTTGATGGTTACGTGTCATTGCATGTGTTTCTATCTTTTTATTTTCTATTCTGAAGATTGTAGAAGAAATTTGTATCTCTTGATTTCATCAGTAGTATAAAATTATTTCCATTTCTACATGGTATCAAAGCTTGAAAACACAATATAAGCCGACCAATAGAACTTCTCCTTTAGAAATTTCGATTTGCAAATTCAGTGAAGCAAGTTTTATTTCGTGCGATAAAATGTCATTCAACGGATTTATATTGGAGTATGCCTTAGATGGAAACTCAAATTTCATAACTTGGAAGGATATGATTGAAGTTGTACTCTATGTTAATGGAGTGTTGGAGTACACCCAAACTGACATTCCAAAACTAGCAGCATCGGATGCACAACAATTAAACCAGTGGAAGAAGGATACCACCAAAGCTAGGAGAATCATCCTGGAGGATGTGAGAGACCACATAGTCTCAAATTTACATGGCAAAGAAACTCCATTTTCTATGTGGAAGACCCTCACTTAATTATGCAAAAATAGTAGTGATGCCAAGAAGTTGGCATTGAAGGACAAACTCAGATACATCTGCGTGCAGAAAAATAAAACCATTCCACAATACCTCTTCATATTCACTAAGGTTTGAGATGAAATTGGAGGAGTTGGAGAAAATGCACCATATTCCAAGCTAGTGAGCATAGTAATCCTAGGCCTTCCAAAATCCTAGCATAGTTACTAGGACTCTATAAATGGAAGGGAAAAATTACCAAATTGGGAGAGACTTTGGTTTGATTTGGTGCAGGAAGAAATTTGAAGGAACACCAAAGATGGAGTAACATCCAAAGTTGAGAAGGAAGAAAATTCGTCCTTAGAAGACAAGGGAAAGAAGGCTGAAGGCAAGCATAAGTCCATCCAAAAAAATGGCAAGAAGAAGGACCTTAGCAAAATAAAATGTTTTCACTACCATGAATATGGACACTATGCAAACAAGTGTCCGCACAAGAAATCCAACAAGAAGGCTTCAGGAGGAGAAGGAGGTGAAGCCCTCACCTCATAATACAAACTGGAATTCACCCTAACTGCATGCATGGAAATCACTATAATGGGGAGTGTGTGGTACCTATATTTTGGTGTCTCATTTTGTATGAAAGGATGCAAATAATTCTTCAGTAGCATAGAGGAGAAGGATCTCTAGATGCACATAGAACATGGAGATGATGGGAGGTATAGTATTGAAGGAATTGGTATTGTCATATTTAAGAGGGATTCAAGCTCCCATATTCAATTGAAAGATGTCGTGTATGTACCTGGGCTAAAGAAGAATTTGATTTATGTAGTTGTATTGGAGGACAGAGGTTATTATATTCAGTAAGGGGAAATATTTCTCAAAGCATGTAGCCATGGGGCAAGTGAAACAGATTGGAGTTGGAGAAAAAAATATATGCAGAGTTGAGGTGGATGCTTGTGTTGCACTGAGTAGCAAGGAAGAATTTGTGCAGAGTCAAGATGCCTTTTAACTCTAGCACAAGCACATGGGACACACACCATGTGGCCTTAAAAATCCTAGAACAAATTACCACCAGAGTCCTGAAATGCACCCTTGACTAGCATGATGTCAACAAGGGATGTACACTAGGGAAATATGTCAAATATAAATTCTAGCATCGTGATAGCAGAGCTGCAAAAATCTTGGAGTGGGTCAACTTTGATGTATGTCGACCATTTTTGACAACCTATACAAAAAAAAAAAAAAAAATTATGTGATTTTTGTGGATGACTTTTCTTAAAAATGATGGATCTTCTTCATGAGGAAAAAGGATGATTTATTTTCCAAATTTGTTGAATTCAAAGCATTGGTTGAAAAGGAGATTGCTTAGAAATTAAAATCCCTAAGAAGTGATAATGGAGGAGAATTTGTATCTAACACCTTCAAGGAATTTTTTGCCAAAGAGGTTATTAGAAGAGAAATGATAACACCTCATAATTGTTGGGTGTGTGTTATATTCTTCCCATGACTAGCCTCACGCGCAAAGCTGGGGGGCTAGGAGGGGAGTGACTAGGCACCGTTTTGCTACACCGAGCGTAGTGAGGGGGTCATAGGGGGGTTTGTACGAGGGCAGTATCCCCCTTGCACGGGGTCCAGGGCAGCGCCCTGGGAAAAAAATTTGGACCCTATATTAGGTGGGAGGACCTACCTATGGTTTTGGGCATGATGGTTTTTTTCCCATGGTATTTTATAAATCTGGTCAAGGGAACTTCAGTTATGTCCTACTCCAGGGTTAATGGATTAGGGTTTATGGATGATTTGGCATATATATATATGTATTATAACATTGAAAGGAATGTAATGAAAAATTAATTTGGTAGTCTCGATTTTAGGATCCAGGGGAAAATCTCTATTTATATATGTTTTATGTTTTATGCTCTCACCATTTTTTATTTTCTGGCTTTTAGAATTTGTATGTAGGTAATTTCTATATAGGGTTAAAATATACATTTGGTATTAGAGTTGTTTTGGCTTCAAGGGTATGCCCTTGCTACTAAGGGGTTTTTCTCAAGCCTGTGGTAGACCCTGTTTAGTGGGAGATCTACAAGATTTATTCTTGTGGTGAAAGAAGATGGTGAGTAGTGGAAGGATAGAGATCGAGAAATTTAATGGTCAAATTTTTGAGTTGTCGAAACTAAATATGGAAGATCTGTTGGTGGATAAAGATTAGTGGATCTAAGTAGATTCAGGTGCTAAACCAATGGAAATGTCCAATGAAGAATGGAAGAATTTTTATCAGAAAAAAAAGAGCACAATATGGTTGTGTATCTTAAATTCAGTATTATTGAATGTATCAAGGGAAGCTTCAATGAAGGCTTTGTGGGAAAAGTTATGGACTTTGTACCAGTCTAATTCTCTGGTGATTAAAATGTTCCTACGAAAAAAGTTGTATAACTTGAAGATGAAGGATGGAGACTTGGTGACAGAGCATATGAACGCATTTAATATTGTGGTAAGCGAGTTTTTATTTGTTGATATTAAAATATCATATGAAGTTAAGTGCATGAATTTTTTGTGTTCTCTACCATATTCGTGGGATAGTATGGTTGTTGCAATGGGTAGCAATACAATTACCTTGCAGTTTGATGAAATAGTCTCATCCTTACTATCGGATGAGATGAGATGGAAAAATATGGAGGGCCAAAACAGTGATGCCTTACCTGTACGAGGAAAGTCCTAGAATAGAAACAAAAATAAGTCCTTGAGTGGGAGACCTAGATATCTATAAAAACCTGTAAAGGTGTACTAGAAATGCAAAAAGGAAGGACACTTCAAAAAGGATTGTAGATCTAAAACTCCTGAGAAAGGAAGGGGATCTGCTAATGCTCCTTCTGCAGAGGTGAAAACCACCTCATATGAAGGTGGGGATGTGTACTTGGTTTATTCTTCAAGTGCACATGTAGATCATGAGGCATGGTTGATTGACTCAGGTGCATCCTTTCACTTCACTCCCCATAAGGAGTGGTTCTGCGAGTATGAGAAATATGATGGTGGTGATGTCTTCTTAGGGGATGATTGGAAGGCTAGAATTAGCAGATGTGGAAAAGTCAAGTTGAAGTTGCAAGGTAGAAGGATTAGAACACTTCCAGGTGTTCTGCATATTCCTGCATTGTCCAAAAACCTGATTTTTGTAAGAAATATGGATGATGCAGGTGTAAAAGTAGTGTTCAAGAAAGATACCTACAATATGGTTTGGGGAGCGCTAATATTGATGTAGGGAATTTGGATTGGAACTCTGTACAAGCTTCTGGGTAGCACTTTTATTAATGTGTGAAATAGTTTTGTGGTTCCTAAAAGTGGAGTAGAAACCCTTGTGGTCTTTGAAGAAAAGACCATGCTATGGCATCAAAGGCTTGGACATATTAGAGAGAAGGGCCTTCAAATACTTCATGGTAATGGTAGGGTAGAAGGCATATCTAATTATTCTTTGGATTTTGATTTCTGTGAACATGGTGTATATGGGAACCAGAATTAGATGAATTTCCCCTCTAGTGCTAAGAGGGCAAAAGTGATATTAGAGCTTGTTCATAGTAATGTGTTTGGACTTGTGTCAGTTCCATCACTAGGTAATTTTGTGCACTATGTATCATTTATAGATGACTTCTCAAGGAATACATGGATATATTTCCTTAGAAAGAAATATGAATTCCTTGATAGGTTTAAATAATTTAAGGTTGTGGTGGAAAACCATACAGAGAAGAAGATAAAGGTGTTGAGGATAGATAATGGTGGAGAGTTATACAACAAGTAACTTGAAGAGTTATATAAGAGGTGTGGTATAGCACAACAGAAGACTGCTCTATACACACCTCAACAAAAAAGAGTTGCAGAAATAATGAACAGGATATTGATGGAAAAGGAAAGAAGCATGCTCAGTTGTGTTAGGTTAGGATAGTAATTTTGGGCAGAGGTGGTGGAGGCTGCATGTTACCTTGTTAATCGATCACCTTCATCAATGTTGGAGGATAAGTCTCCGCATGAGGTATGGACTTGTAAATGTTGATTCATGGAAAAGGTATATATATATATTATTTATTTCAATATCCTTTTCTTTAGTTATATCCCTTCTACACCCTAAAGTGTTAATATATCAAAGGATTATGGTAAAAATAAGGAAATTATCTATCATCATGATTTAGCTAATTGTTATCACTCCTTATGCAGGAAAAGGGAAAAATGGAACAACTGTTGTTTCCTAGCTAGGAAACAGTGTACAGGCAGCAAGCCAAGGATGGAGTGTGCAGTTATGGATAAGAACAAAGGAGATCACAACATCAACATAAGGAAAAAAATTTAAGTGAAGATGGAAGATTGCGTGAATCTCTCAGGATCTCTTGATCCTGAGGGATCGTTGTTACTATTTTACCCTTCTTACCGCTTGGCCATTATAAAAGGCAACGATTGTAAAGAGAATGGGGATGGGATATTATTCAGAAATTATTGTTGTATTTTTACTTTGATCATTGACTCTCGTTGTTGAAACAGAGTATGAACTGGCTGTAACTATTTTGCAAATGATTAATATATAATACAGTTGTTGTTCCTTCTCTCATACTGAAGTAATCCGGCGGTGTTCACTAGCGGCTAAGGGCCCGGCCCTGGTGGATTCACTTGTTGTTCCTGTATCATTCTTTTATGATTTCTGTCGTGTGATGGTTTGGTTTGATTTCCATTTATCGCATCACTTTTCTATTTCATATTCTTAGACTTAACGTAATTACTCTGTTTTACATGCTGCAAAAGTATTGGTTCAAGTTGTTATTCAATTACCTGTTTCAGTATTTCCTTATCATGATTTCAGATTTAGTCATTTGAGTTCAGTTTTCTATTTCCAATCTAGTAATTTAGTTCAATGTGTTATCTTGAGATTCTCCACTGTAAAGAGCATTGACTATTGCTATCTACGTTCTTAGACCGAGATCCCTGTTGTTCAGATTAGAAAATACTTTTGGAATATCAATCAGTTAAAAGAGAAATGAGTTATTGTTACTGTATTCTTGAATGATACTTGAATGAATGTTTGGTTTGGTTTCGAATAGCATGTCAAGCTTTCTTTTAATTGTAATTTGAGTTCACTAGCTGCATCCATTTACTCTTGTATTTGAGAGAAATGTACTGCAATTTAGAAACATTACTCTTGAGTAAATAGCTGCCACAAACTGTGTACACTCTTGAAATAGGAAGTCTTGCCTGGATTGATAACTAATGTGAAGATAATTAGGAGTTAAAAATACACCTTTTATACCTCAACATTTTGGCGCCGTTGGAAAGGTGAAAAAGCAACTATGTCAAGGTTATAAACACATGTGGGCAACAGAGCTCTGCTGATGGTATTAGAGTCATATTTTTCAACATCAATAGTAATTATAACCCCTTTTCTTATTTCTTTATCTTTATTTCAAAAGAGATTATGTTCCTAATTCCTTTTGAACCTTTATGAATGAAATATCGTTTAAAAATTCAATCATAACGGCTTAAGTGGAATAATGACCACACAAAATTTTACCCACGGCAAATGTCCTTTCCCCTTTTCAAATCAATCCATGGCATCTATATATTTATTCGTAATTCTCATGCTATGCATCGATTTCAGCAACTCGATATTTTTGTGATATTGTCATAAATATGTACAGCTTACCATTTTTACCACTGTATGATTTCCATTAGTACGTCATTCCTACATTTAACTGGTTGAAAGCGACCTATCATTTTTCAGGGGGGCATGGGTGACTTCCAAAGCACTTTTGCATATGTGTCAGTCTTTTATTTGGTTGTACCGGGCTACATGATATCCCATAATAGCAAGTTCTCAACAGTATTTATGTTAAAAAAGTATTATCCGAATTTAACAGGTTGTTGTTCCATTGTTGGCTCTGTGTATTGCTGTGTTACCTGTGTTAAAGCTAACAGTGTGCAGAATTCAGACAAAATGGGAGGACGATCAGTACGCAGTGAGCCATAGACACTAGCTGTTTCTGATGTCGCCCAAGAAATTTTAGTACAAGATGGATGGGTCACATATTTTACACGACTGCAGCAACCCAATGAAACTGTGGCTATTGAATTTTTACAGAATTTGTAGGATGATCATTCTATAATAAGAGGAAGGCGAATGATAGTAACGGATGCAGTAATAGCGGAGGTGTCTGGATTACCAGCAGTCAGACCCATATGGACGCATAAAAAATTGAGGCTACAAGATGCCATTGCCACCTTTCGGGATGAGGGACAGAACTTGATTGTCAAAGGCAAAGGAGTTCAACCTTCATCTCTGGGAGAACCATGGACAGAGTTGGCTAGAATCATTCAGAGCTATATCACATGCGACGGAAGAAAAGATGTGGTAAGACCACGCCACCTCAAATTATTAGCAGTTTTAAAACAAAAATGTTTTGTAAACTTGCCTGCATATTTGAAATTCTTGTTGCATGATGCTGCTCAAAGCATAAAGAAATCCCAGCATATAGAGACTGTTGTAAGTCATCATTGTTTAATTAGGTTGATAGTAAGCTACAATCTAGCCTAGCAGCAAACCAGCTAGGAAGAATTAGTGTTTATTATGGGATAGGGTTAGCCTTACCTGCCCCAAAAAGGAAAAGGACCACCAACACAGCAAATAGACCACAAAAACATAGACGATATGCCAAGACAAGTCAGGGAACAGCTGAAAACCTTCTGGGTAGCAGCAGCCAACCCTTAGAATTATCTAGCCCTGAAAACGAGCAACCTTTACAACTAGAGGGAAGAGATAACCCAGAGTCAGAACTTGAGGAGGAAATAGAGCATACTAGTGAAGAGGAGAGGGATGAAACAAAACTTCCCTTAACTCCCAGCACAAGTCCACCACAAGATTTACTTCATGATGTTGAATTGGCCCAGATTTTGACCAATATGAGTGAATATATACAGCCTGAAAGTCCGCTCAACCTCAATATTGAAGCAGCACAATCGGAAGAAAACTCTGCCCACAATCGGAGTATATCAGAAGAAATAATTGGTGAAGCAGAAATAGGGGTAGAAGCCACTCAGGAAGAGGCAGACCAAACTAGGGATACCCCTCCAGAAGAACCTAGTCAGGTCAATTTAAACACAAAAGATATGGGCCAAATAGAGGAAATAGAAAACAATCAGGGTAAAGACACAACCCTTGGAGAACAAAACCCAAATGAGCAACCGAGCTTGGTAAGAGTAGAAACGATTAGTGAAATAGCTATTCCTCCCAAAAAGAAGAAAAGTGAAATTAAGAGGTTGATAAAGGAACAAAAGAAGCTGCAAAATTTAGTGAAAAGACTCAAACAAAAGATAAAGACATTAAAAAGGGGGAAAATTTCAAGCAGAACCCCGAAAATGGTGAATACAGCCATTCAAACTGAATTCCATGATACAAGGGTTACTGGGACTCAAACCGAGCCCATATTCATTCAAATTGATAAGGAACAGCATGCAACCATTACAGAAGCAGCTACCCAAATAGAGAATGTACATTTTTGTAATGTAGTTGTTCAAACGGAGGCAATATCCTCCAACAGTGCGGCCACCTAGACAAAAAGACTGATTGTCCATAATAAAAGAATGCAGACTTTAAGCATTCCATCCCATGATAAGAGTATTCAGACTACAGGTCCTCAGTCTCATAATAAGAACACCCAGACAGATATCCAAGCCAAATATGTTTTGATAGGCAGTGATCCTAGTATAAAAAATCTTCAAGAGAATTTGGCACAGGCTCAGCTGACCATAGAAAGGCTTGAGGAAGAGACTGTTCCCCAACAAAGGCACCAGGAATTACAGAGGAAATTGCAGGATATCAACGCGTCGGAAAGTGAGGCCTTCGAGAAATGTTGTAGGGCAGAAGAAAGAACTAAGAAAATAAAGATCAGATTGGAGGCAGTCATGCATCAAAGGGATATTCTTTGTTCCCTATACATAGATGTTTTAGCATGCAGGTCCCCTGCCAAGAACTATGCTTTATTTTTGTTAGAAAGGTATTTACAGTTAAAAATTAAGGTTGCCAGGGTAGGGAAATCCATAGAATTGAAAACTGTGGAATATTTCATAAACTGCTGTAAACACCATGGAGTGAAAGTTCAATGATTACTCGGTGAGTTTTGTTTGCATAATTTTGTATTGGAAGAAGAAATGGAGAGGAATCCCAGCCCTTTTGTGGGGGATATACAATTTCAAGCTTTCATTTCATTTGTTGTTAACTAGTTGAAAAAGCCCATAATACTTTCCAGAGGCAGGAAATGGGTTGGACCTTTGGGTCAAGGGTGAACCGAAAAACCCACTGCAAATGCTGGCCAAACACAGAAGTTTGATGCAAAAGGAAGGAGTAATCCAGGTATTAGGGCCTATTCAAAAAGAAATTGTCCAACAAGGGGTAGAGTATTTTCTCTCTATCAAAGACAACTCCTTGGCAGTAGCTAAATTCAGATGGACAGTTTCCAATCATAATGTGCAGGACAGAGAACCATTCAACTATAAAAACTTTAAATTGGCCACAGATCACTTTGTTACTTATAACAACATCATCTTGAGGGAAGGCCCATATTAGCTAGGCTGTCGATTTCGTAGTCCTATTGTCTAGTATCCTGTAGAAGACTATAAAGCTATATATGAATTACCTGAAGGACAGACAAGACACATTTTTGAAACCTTGGCCAAGAATCATGGGTTCAGGCCACTTCATGACAATCCTTCTCCAGCCTATTCCTTGACTACTCTGCATACAAACTATATGGTTTTCATGAGGACATGAAAAAGGGTAAGCAGGGGAGTATGTTGAGTCATGGAAAAGGTATATATATATTATTTATTTCATTATCCTTTTCTTTAGTTATATCCCTTCTACACCCTAAAGTGTTAATATATCAAAGGATTATGGTAAAAATAAGGAAATTATCTGTCATCACGATTTATCTAATTGTTATCACTCCTTATGTAGGAAAAGGACGAAATGGAACAACTATTGTTCCCTAGCCAAGAAACAGTGTACAGGAAGCAAGCCAAGGATGGAGCACACAGTTATGGATAAGAACAAAGGAGATCACAGCATCAGTGCAAGGAAAGAAAGTTAACTAAAGATGGAGGATTGCGCAAATCCCTCGGGATCTCTTGATCCTGAGGGATTGTTGTTACTATTTTACCCTTCTTACTGCTTGGCCATTATAAAAGGCAGCGCTTGTAAGGAGAATGGGGATGGGAAATTATTCAGAATTTACTGTTGTATTTTTACTTTGATCATCGACTCTCATTGTTGAAATAGAGTACGAATTGGCTATAATTATTTTGCAAATGATTAATATATAATACAGCTGTTGTTCCTTCTCTCATACTGAAGTAATCTAGCGATGTTCACTGGTGACTAAGGGCCCGGCCCTAGTGGATTCACTTGCTATTCCTGTATCATTCTTTTATGATTTTTTCCGTGTGATGGTTTGGTTTGATTTCCATTTATAGCATCACTTTGTTATTTCATATTCTTAGACTTAACGTAATTACTCTGTTTTACATGTTGCAAAAGTATTGGTTCAAGTTCTTATTCAATTACCTGTTTTAGTATTTCCTTATCATGATTTCAGATTTAGTCATTTGAGTTCAGCGTTCTATTTCCAACCTAGTAATTTAGTTCAGTGTGATATCTTGAGATTCTCCACTATAAAGAGCATTGACTACTGCTGTCTATGCTCTCAGACCGAGATCCTTGCTGTTCAGATTAGAAAATACTTTTGGAATATCAATCAGTTAAAAGAGAAATTATTTATTGTTACTGTATTCTTGATTGATACTTGAATGAATGTTTGGTTTGGTTTCGATTATCAAGTTAAGCTTTATTTTAATTGTAATTTGAGTTCACTAGCTGCATCCATTTACTCTTGTATTTGAGAGCACTGTACTGCAATTTAGAAACATTACTCTTGAGTAAATAGCTGCCAAAAACTATGTACACTCTTGAAATAGAAAGTCTTGCCCAGATTGATAACTAATGTGAAGATAATTAGGAGTTAAAAAGACACCTTTTATACCTCAACAGTAAGAAACCCTCTCTTTCACATCTAAGGATATTTATCTGTGATGCATATGTACATGTTTCAAAGAAGAAAAGAACCAAGTTGGATAGTAAATCTGAAAGGTGCATCTTTATTGGGTATAAAGATGGTTTAAAAGGTTATAATCTTTGGAAACTAGAAATAAGGAAGGTTTTATACAACCGAGATGTGGTGTTTAGAGAGGTGAAATATGTTATTAATACTAAATTCCTACCAAAGGAATCTAAGAATATAAGTTTGAGCTAAAGGAGGAAGAATCAGACTCCACTATAGAAGAGGAATCAGAAGATGAAGAGCCACAACCTCCAAATGTGAGAAGATCAGTTTGAGAAAGAAGGTAGCCAGAAAGGTATAGTCCCACTACTTTCTGTTCAAAATTTGCTAAATCTATAACTGATGATGATCCTAGAACTATAAGGGAGGAAGTAGATTTAGAGGATGGCATACTCTAGAAAGAGGCCATGGTTGATGACATGGCATCTTTGAAAAAAAATGAGGCTTAGGATCTAGTGGATTTATTGGCTGGAAGGAAACCCATTGGAAGAAAATGGGTGTTTGAGAAGAAGATGAATGTAGAAGGCGAGGTGGAGAAATACAAAGCTTGTTTGGTAGAAAAAGTTTATTCCCAGGTGTTGGGAATTAATTTTGGTGATATTTTTTCTCCTGTTGCTAAGGTAGCTTCTACTAGATTACCTTTATATGTTGTTGTTGCTTTTGATTTTGAGGTAGAACAGATGGATGCAAAGACAAAATTTCTTCATAGGGATATGGAAGAAGAGATCTGCATGAAGCAACCTGAAAGCTATACAATGAAGGGTGAGAAAGAACTGGTATGAAGGTTAAAAAAGTCTATGTATGTGTTAAAACAGTCACCAAGGATGTGGTATCAGAAATTTGATGCATTTATAAGGGAACTTGGCTTCACCAGAAGCAAAGCAGATCATTGTGTGTATTTTAAATTAATTGGTGACCATGTTATTTATTTGGTCTTATATGTGGATAATATGTTGTTGATTGGAAATAAAAAAGAGACTATCCAAGATTTGAAGGTCCAATTGTCATCCAAATTTGACATGAAATATCTTGGTGCTATAAACTATATTTTAGGCATGGAAATAAATGAGATCAGAAAAGAGGAAGCTCTGGTTAAACCAGAGGAAGTATGTCGAGACAATACTGCAGAGGTTTAATATGCAGGATAGCAAACCGGTGAAAGTTCCTATTCCCGTGGGTGTAAAGTTATCAGTTGACCAGTGTACCAAGACACAAGAAGAGTAAGAGGACATGTCCCGTGTTCCATATGCAATGGAAGTCGGTAGCCTAATGTATGCAATGGTCTGTAATAGACTAGACATTTCACATGCAGTGGGAGTATTGAGCAGGTTTATGTCAGAACTAGGGAAGGAGCATAGGAAACCAATGAATCAGGTTTTTAGGTATTTACGTGGCACTATTGATTATGGTATGTGCTACGAAGGAAGACCAGGATTATACATATTTTTGGACTTTCATGGCTTTGTTAATGCATATTGGGTTGTGTTGTACTGTACAACAACCCCCCATTTCATAAAATTTTTCTTAAAAAATCATAATATGAAACGGGTCCCTTTTAAAAACTTAGATGTGTGAATAAATTGTTATTAACCCATCTTTTGAAAAATCCTCATCAAAAGGTCCAATGGAAATGATATATTATAAACCTTTTGATTAATAATACAATAGGTCTTTTAAATAATTGCAAAGCTCCTTATTATTACGATAAAGCGATCGCAAGATCGCATATCGTAATAATAAGAAAACATATATAAAAGACCCATTAACTATTCCGATCCGAAAAATGAAATCACTATCGGAGATCAGGGAAAGGCAAAACACATCGTATATAAAAAACACCTCCCCCATTCCTCCGATGCGATAAAAGACATCGCCATCGGCGATTGGCGATTTCACAATGGCATAAGTAATATGACCCAAGCCCATCCCCGATTGTGATACATTAAATCAAGGCACATGTTTCGAAACATATTTGAAAGGCTTGCATGCATTGTATCAACTTTTGGTGATCAAGGGATATTTTGGACTATTATGAAAACCTTCTTGTTCACGTTACCAATCATCGATTGCGATTTAATTCTGATTATCCACCAAAAAATCTAAGCCACGCTTGAATGGATCATTCACCATATAAACGTTATGATGGGTATTTAAAAGCTCCCTTACCATGATTGATAGGTTAAACGGCCAATTAATGAAGCAGTTATGCTGAGATTTTCCACTTAGATTCTATCTGCAGCAGTTTCACTATAATCTTTGATTATTCGCTAATTGATATAACTCTTTCATATTGGCTCATACTACCTATTTCCCTATATCACGTTGGTTTCATTCCTTGTGCAGAACTCCACCGAAATAACAAATTTGGAACAAATGGAAAAGAAATCCAAGAGATCCGCGGCAACAGCGGCCCCTACAGTAACAGTGCAGCCAACCAGTGATCGAGGACCAAGTAAAAAGGCCTAATCTCAGACACTACATGTCTCAGTCTTGGAAATACAAGCTGGCAAAGCATTTATAATTTAATTGAAATAGAGGATCCTGAGGAAGTGTCGGAAGAAGCTACTGCAGACTCAACTAATAAATCAAAAGCTTCCCTGAAAGACTTAGCTAATTCATATTTGCACAGGATAGCAGCGCGGGAGAAAATTCTTCCATACACTGATGTAGTTAGATGGGTGGTTGAAGAAATCCCAGTTTCAAATAGAATGTTTTGCATAGCAGACGGAAGAATGTTTGGTTCATTTTAGCCTGATGACTTAAGGAAGATGTACCATTTACCAGAACTCGAGAAGAAATACAACAAAGCCTTTATGGAGAAATTCGCAACAGAGAATGAGACTGAATCGGCCCCAATCAAGCAATGGAGACAGAATCCCGCAAAGCACAAACATGAATCATCGGGTAAGTACTCCATGGATTCATTATCATCTCCTTACTGTTATGCTGGGGCAATGATGTGTAGGATGTGGGGAATGCATGATTCAGCAAATTTTACTATTGAAATGGTTCCTTTAATGGAAGTGGCAGTTAATAGTTATGTGATGGATTGGGCAAACATATTGTCTAATAAATTAGCCACTACAATTCTTGACTTCAGAACATATGCACGTAAAACCACCAGAAAAATTCCCCCTTTTTATTATAGTGCTTATATTATGGATACTCTTTGCTTTAATTCTGAATACCCGATACTTGGGTGGAGATGGACTGCACAGGACCCTAAGCCAATCCACATTTATCATCAAATGTTATGGAAGGCACATTATAAAGACCACTTGTACCAAATCTGTAATGATTTCATGTTACCTATCTATTTTGCCATTTTTGATAAGCCTTCCCTAAGGATTTCCGAGGAGGCAGCAATTGACTTAACTGCTATAGGAAATTGGTTTGAGGAAGAAAGGTTCACATATATAAGGGTTTATGGTAGCCTCGCAAAACCCCATGTCCTTCCTTTGTATATACCGGATAATCTGTTGGCTCGAGAGTTGGCCTACCAGATGACCACAACAGGAACATCCAAAACTCTTAGGAATTCTAAAAAGCAGTCATGGCCTACATTTCCTTTGAGGTGCAGTGTTTACACTCTACGTGATTACAAACATGCGGAGAAAGTGACAGAAAAAATAAACACGCTCAATCTTGCAACCATCCCTAACAGGCAATATGACCCAAGGAAAGTTGCCTATAATGTGCTTGAACAAGCCAAACTTACAAAGTTTGACCATGAAAAAGATCAATTTGATGACCTGTTTTCTTCATCAAAATCATTATTTCAGGTAAAGACATTGGCCAAAATGAAATATAAAGACGAAGGACTGGTAGAATTCAATAGACTCAGAGAACAGAGGTTGCAAACTCTGCCACTAGACTTATTAGCTACTACCCCGACAACTCAGTCAAGCGAGCCTGAATAGCGAATTATGGAAAAACCTCCTGCAACAGAGGAAATCCCCGAAAAGGGAAAAGAGCCAGAACAGGAGACAGAGCAAGAGAAAGAAAAGAAACAGGAAAATGAATATGTTGATCTAGATACACAGATTGATCCCAAACTCCCCAAAGAATGACAACAATTTGACTCTATTATAAGCAATCCTGAGACTTCACAAGGGCTCAGCACACCTCAAGTCACAGTCGGTCAAAAAACAACAACAACTACGGTTCCAATTGAAGGAACCAGCGGCCTATCCATCAGCAAAGATGCAGAAATAATTCCTAAAGATCCATCCAATTAGATTGTTTTGCAAATAGAAGACATACCACCATTAGATGTCTTTTACAGTCCCAAACACAGGGCTGTGGTGAAAAGACAGAGGAAAAGGAGGAGACTTGATCAATCATCCCTTTTACCAGAATAAACAGAGATGGATAATGTGGTGTGGAAGGAAGAATTTAACCCTTTCGATGACCTTACAAAACTTTCTCAGTATGCCGGAGCTTATTCGGAAGCCACCATGGATAAAACCTCGGAAGTAAGCAATCTACTTAAGGAAAGAGATCAAACAATTGTTTCATTGCAGTCACAGGTGTCCAAAGCACAACGGAAAATAGAACAGTTAGAACAACAACTATCAACACAGTAGCAGGTAAACAATCAATTAAAGGAGAAATTGCTTAAGGAGAAGCAGACGATAGACTTAAGCATAGTACAGAAACAAAAAGAATTATCCGAGGCATTGGCCAGATTGAAGACAATGAATGAACAAATGAGTAAGACTAAAGATGAGAAAATCGCTCAACTAACACACCAAGTAGAAAAGTTCAAGAGTCTTCCTCAACCAGTAGAGTTCAGAACCAAAGCTCTCCAAATCAACAAAGCATTGATTACACAGCTAAAACTGCTATGTCACAACATTTCTCTAGTTGAGCCTCTTTGTGAAATTACTGCATCAATAGTTGACAAATCAGTCAATGCCAGGTAGGATTTGGAACAGGCCGATGAAACTTTGACCAATTTTTTGGCTTGGCAAGACACCAGTGAAGGGAAAGCCGTGAATCTGCCTAAAATTCTAGAGTCACACAAAGAAATCCTTTTTCTAGAATGGCAGTCACAACTGATGAAAGCAGAGAGAGAAACCTCAAGATGCAGATTATCAACCAGTAATTTAATTGAGTTAATCAATGACACTCTTTATCTGTCTAACATGATTTCACAGTGCTCTCCAGGTAAATTGACGTCAACCAAAGCCTTGGAACAAACATGCAATCAAGAATTGGAGAAGAATGGAAGATTAATTGCCGGCATCCAAAGTCTAACTTGGGATACCTTTTGGTTTTTCTTAATTAAACCATATAGTTAGAGGGCCGCACTCAAATGTTTAACCGATGCCATCAGTTGCTTGATTCCAGAAATCCAAGATGCCACATATTCAGCTCAACTACATTCTCTTCTGAGTCACCCTCCAGAATTGCAACCGATGCTTGCTATCTTCCAGCTCAAGCTAAAGGGAGATCATCCAAAACAATGAATCATGCTGGCGCCTACAAACAAGCCGATTTTGAGGAGATACTCATAATGTAGTTGTACTAATTAATAGCATTTTTATTTTGTAATTAGTTAGCCTAATTGGTATTTATAGGCCCTTTCATGCATTTAGAAAGGGTCCTCAGTTTTTGTATAAACTCAAATAAGTAAGTCACACTATTGTGCTTCTGATCTATTTTTATGAAGACTGGGCCAGTATTCTGAATGTTAATGAAGAAAACTTTGATAACATGTGCACTAATGCCTTATTATGGAAGTGTTTCTAAGTTAGAAGAAGGAATTTGAATGCGATTTATATCAGGAGTGATTCAAATAACATATGGTACTATTATCTATGCTCTTACCTCATTCTCGCATGTGAATCAACATTTATTTAATCTTGCTATCATTGGATATATGTATGTGTTTTAACAGCAATCCTTATACTTATCACTATTGAATGTCTAAGGAGTGTTATTCTTTCAATCATATTTAGGTCTATGATCTATATATGAAGAATAGTGTAATAATGTTTTCTTGATTACTTTGTTCAACTAATTGAACAAAGTAATTATCATATGAATAAATGTCTTTGTTTACCAATAGAGTCATCTATATGCCTGTTTGTGTATAAAGATCATCAAAAGTTACACTAAAGCAGAAATTTCCCGGGATAGGATAGTTGTTCATAATTTTACTTTTAGATTAAATCATTCATCCTGTTATCACTTAGAACCATAGTTCATGTATGTAATGTTGTCCACAAGTTTCATATAAAAGTCTTCAGTTTTGTGAATAGGTTTATATGTGTGTGTGTCATTTTGAAATTTGAATTTCAAAAGGTATTGATGTAAGTTCGTGTAAAAAAAATCGTTAGATACCCTCCATCATTGTCAGTTAAGGCATGTCATGTCATCAGTACTTTGCACAGTTTCGCAGCGCAATCTGTTTGGTCAATTTAGCTGCGCAATGATGTTTCCGTCTTTTCGCAGCGTACTGTTTACCAGCCATTTCGTAGCGCGTTTTGTTAAATTTGAACTGTCCGCGCTACGAAATCGGGGTTTCGGGGTTTTTGTAGCGCTTTTTCTTGCAATATCAAATCTGGGAGGGGTGAGTCATAGGTCCGTTCATGTTTGTCAGTTGATGTCCTCTCCAGGTCATGATAAATCATCATTCTGCCATAAGGTCCAGAATCACGCATATGAATATCATCTTAAGGGATTTTATGAGGTATGGTTGTGTCATAATGTGTTTTTCATAATGTGTAAACATGTCTGCTGTATGAGAAGCCTGAGTTCTCATTTAAAGGGATCATTGCAAGCGAGCCTGCACTCCAAAGTCGAGATTGTCTTCGAGCTGTAGCTGCCATTAGTTTCCTGTGTGAAGATATTCGAAGCAAGATGGAAAAGAGGGAACATCGATCCGGTAAGTGCCTGAGGGCAGAGCCAGAGGGGCTTGGTGTTACACTCAGGGATGAAGGTGTAGCAAGAGCCTTTCGGAATGCTGGTTGCTGGAGGTTCTGCGAGAAATTGAAGGGAGGACATGCAGAGGTAACGAAGGCTTTCGCATTGAATTTTACTGGATTGAATTCAAAGGTGTCAATGTTAGAATTTCCTGTGTCTCCTGAAGCCATTTCCATTATCACTGAAATTCCGAGGGGAGGTCAAGAATGGTTCAAAAACTTTAAATTCGACATGAGTCCCTGTAAAGAGTTTTTGAAGGAACCGTATGTAAATGAGGACCTCACCAAAGCGGTGCCAAGGAGTTACATAAAAGAACATTATGCTATGCTCCTCACATGCATCCAGAAATACCTAACATGCGAGGGAAGGTACAATAAAGTTTATTCCTATCACTTCAAACTTTTGTTGCATTTCACAGGTAAGGCTTCAATAGATATCCCTTTCTATTTGTTCAGAAGCATTAGTAAAATGTGTGATAAAATCCAGTTAAAGAAAGATGGTTGTGAAACATCCTTGTTTCATCATGGCTTGGTAAAGTTGCTGGTATTGGATGGTTTACAAAAGATTGGTAGAGATTGGGATTCATTTGTTTTTATGGCCGGCTTTCCAAGCAAAACAGGCCACACTCCATTGCCTGTGAGAGAAAGGGAAGAAAGAAGTGAAGAACCTACTCTGGCTGAGCTCAGAAAAGAGGTGACAGACCAAAAGAAGCCTAAAACCAAGTTAAGGAAATCAGAGAAGTCAGTGGCAGCAAAGGAGACACCTAAGTCATCATCTAAGGAGACACCTCAGTCATCAAAGCAGAAGATCCAGAAAAAGAAGGATGAAGCTAAACCAAGTGAAGTTGAAAAGATTTCAAGGGTGAAAACCAGAGGTCAATTAAACAAGGAGAAAGGTAAGTCAATTACTGTGGAATAAAGATCTATTTCAAAAGGCAGTTTAAGTGACTTACTTGAAGCTATTGAACTTGAGCAAGATCAGCCAATACAGATTGAACCAATAGAGTTTGAGCAAGATCACCCAGTGCAGCCAATGCATATTGACCTCACTCAATCTTCACCCAAAAGTACCAAGAAAACAAGAGCTTCAAAAAGGTTGAGATTTGAGGAGCCTAGTAAAGAATATGCTTTCAAGCCACGTAGGCCAGTCACAAGAAGACAAATGAAAGAGGTGGAGAAAGCGCAGAAAGAGAAGGCACCTTTAGAAGTACCTAGTACAGATGTACTTGAGGATTTGACTAGAACAGTTCATGCAGCCAGAAGTAAAAACAAGGGTAATAGGGTCATCATCAGCCAAGGTGGAAATGTCATTGCTATCAAGCAACAGGCAGGAACAACACAAGAAGAAGTGCCTCAGATTAAAAATGTTTCTAAGGAAAGGGCAGTGAGATATGCAAATCATAAAAAGGCTGTAATAAAAGGCAGAACAAGTCTAATGAGCCAAAATGACTCAGTGTCTGATGCATATTTGTGGACAGTGCCAGCTCTGAAGCAGGAAAAAATCATGAAACAGATGAACACAAGCTTAAGAGCATAAAACAAGGCTTTGAAGGAAGAAGTTAGCAGTTTGAAGAAGAAGCTAGGTAAACTAGCTGATTAATCCAAGAGGAAATTTGCTTTTCAAGTTTTGATAAATTTTGGTTGTCATCATGTTGAAACTTTTTGGATCCCTTACACCTGTACAAAGTAGCTGAAGAAATCACGAAGTTAAGTCATCAGTGCTTTAAGATTCATATATTCTGTTTTGATTACCTACAGCAGTTTCGTAGCGCGCTACGAAACTGCTGTAGATGACTGTTTATGTAAAAAAATGAAATTGATGCTGAGGTCAGCAAATCTTGAAAAGGATGACTCGAGGCCAGCATGGAGATTATACAAAGCTATCCAGATATTCAAAAGGTGACAGGTGTAAGTATTGAAGGAAAAGGTGAAATTTTTGTTAAAGTCTTCCTAAAGTTACTTTATAGCCGAATTTTTAGGGTTCTGGTAGGGTTACCGAAATTTTGAGTGGTACACCTGTTCAGCTCACAAAGTGTCCAGATCATAAGGCATATTGGATTATGCGTGGTTATTAAAGGAATTAAATGGCTTGGAGCATAGTCATTAGTGCATAAGGACTAATGGGAGGCAGAGACCGTGAAAATAGGGCACAGATCTTCATCAACTGATGAGTCATCCACACAACAAGTATCCGAAGCTGCTCGTTCAGTGAATGTTTCTCCAGCATGTATTGGCTATTACTGAAATGATACAGGTGTCAAAGTTCAAGAAAGCATCAATGCACACGAGGAGAAAGACTTAGAGTTTCAATGGGAATGGGACTCTATGTTTTCACAGCGCAATACCTTTGTAATTAATTAGTTTGTTTAGATATGGATAAGGCAGTTAATGATAGGATTTCGAGCTCCCCTCATGCTGGAGGAGGAGTCTCAAGTAGTTGTTTTTTTTGTTTTCCTATATATAGAAATGACTCTGATGTAAAAAAGGTTGGAGATTTTATACAAAAACAGAGTTTATTTGGGCCAATGTAAAGACTTATTACAGTAATAGTAAAGCAGTGGTTGTTTCTTCTCAAGATTCTCAATGGATTATATTGTTCAAATATGATGGTGGTTTATTCTCTCAATGTTCTTTTACAGCCTTGTTATAGCATAATCACTCAGAATTCATTTTTAATGCTCTGACTTCCTGTATGTTTGGCAAGCTGTGGCTTATGTGAAATATGTTTGAACATCTGATGCAAAGAGCCTTGACTTCCATGAAATGACTGTGCTTTTGTTTACTAAATGTGTGAGACTCCATAGCCCAATGAAGACCAATTTGATATGTGTCCAACCAGCTTTGTTTTCATAAATGTGTGAAGAGTTAGCCATCTATTGTTGTGAATGATTTTTATCAAAAGTTTGTGAGAGAGCCCTCTCTGACTAAGGAGGCTAATCCTTAGTCTAAAGTCTGGTTGAAATAGTTACATAAAATCTTGCTAGGTAGCAGCCCTTAGTACTGATTTTGTGATAACACATCCATTATCATTAGATATTAAAAAATCAACCACTTGCCCATCCTATTTACGAATCATTGGGAAACTGGTCTCATTATTTCCAGTCGGAGCCACCACACCAAATGGAAAAGGAGTTGCCTTTAAGGTCCGGACCGGGTGGTTTCCCCGATGTTGTTGCAGCGATTTTCTAGGCATCAACATTTTTGGTGCTAGAAGGAGGGCATGAACTCTGAATGGTGAGAAAATCCAAACCTATAACCCATTTTGAGAGTAAATCTCTCTCCACCTCACCTCGGACCTCCCATTTGCATGCTGGAACACCAATATTCAAACGAGAAGAAGAGGAGTCAATCACAACTGCTCAAACCCATCATACTTCAGAACGATTAAGTCCTGAGTCCCCTGAAGTGCAATCTCTTATCGAGAAATTTCAAGGCTTTTTAATATCACCACAGAAATCTGAAGTGTTTGAAGGTAGTGAGACTTCACAATTAAACCTACCTCACCCTCTCACCAGACTTCAAAGCGGAAAGCTCGGTATTGAACCTACTGAGTTGCCTTTACCTAAAAGGAAAAGGGAAAAAAAGAACACTGAAGGATCTGACAGTGAGACTTTCTCATCATCATCCTCCATCTCATCTTCTCCAGTGTGAAGTCAGCCATCCACCCCACCATTACATATTGTTGTTCAACAGGGATCAGGAACTTCAACATCTCAACCTCAAACCTCAATATCAACTCCTTCCCAAATATCTGGAACTTCATCGGCAATATCATCTGCTATTAGTTTTACAATGGCTCAGAATCCATGGAGTAGTCCTGGTGCGGTCAATATGCCTGCACCACTACACCAATTGCCAAATTCTCCTGAAAAATGGTTGCCGAAATTTAATCCAGATACAGGGACACCAGCCGAGGAGCATATTAACAATTTCATGTTATCTGTTAATTTGAAAGGAGTGACAGAGGAAGATGTTGTCGTTAGGTTTTTCCCTTATACCTTACAAGGATCAGTTGGGTCTTGGTATTTTTCCCTACCCTCTGGATCCATTACTAGTTGGAACATTTTCCAAGAACAGTTTCTGACTAAGTATGGCAATGATAGATCTTTAGCAACGTTAATTAATGATCTCTCAAATCTTAGGATAGAATCTAAAGAACCTATTAAGGAATTCAACTCACGATTCAATAAACTCTTGAATAAGATTCCAACCGCCTCTAAACCAAGTGAGCAAATCAGAAGTGAATGGTATATAATAGCCTTACCTTCAAATATAGCTATTTTTGTAGACAGCACTGCTAAACCAACTTTAGCTGAGAACATGAAAGAGGCGCTTGCTGTAGAAAAACGCATTATTGCTTTAGAAAAGAAAGTTGCTCTTGACGATAGGAAATCCAAAAGAGTTTCTTTTAAAGATGATTCAAAGAAGAAAACCCCTAAATATCCATATGATTTGGAAGGATTACAAAAAGTCCTCAAGACTATGTCAAATGAAATGGTTGAAATTAAAAAGCAAGTAGCTGAAACTTCAACAAAAAGGCCATTTAGAAATTTTAAGAAACCTGAATCAAAACTGCCAAATGCTATCTCTAACGCAGACTCAGATCCCGAAGAGGAAGAAGAAGATGAAGCAGTCTTACCATCTGAGGAACCGGAAGAAGAAGAGATTGTCGAATGCCATGGGATGTGGGATTTTATATTACCCAACTCCGATATGGAAAATGAACAAGAAGCTTTTCTTGTGACTACCAGAAGTAAAGGTACTCTTGAACCTATTCAAACAACTTCGAAGAAAAGGAATGCAGGTACCACTACTATCAAAGAAAAGGTTTCCACAAAGAAAGCCGCACCAATACCATCCCAAAATCAGCCATCATCTTCAAATTCACCTTCAACATCTAAGACATTAGTAGTTACGGATTCTATGGACTACAATATTATCGATGATATGAAGAAGACTAAGGCAAATATTACTATGTTTGAGCTTAGCAAACTCAAACATCAATAGAAATTACTTCTTAAGGAGCTAAATGCTTTACCTTCTTCACCTCTCCCTAATGCTGTATTGTCCAAAGCTGCTAATGGTTCAGGTCAACCACCCCCTGGTAGGGTAGAAGCTACTGATGCAGTTTTAATTGGGGATAGATCAAATTCTCATACTCCTCATTTCCTCTTGACCTATGAGATCTATAATAGAAATATACACAACTGTTTGATTGACTCAGGGGCTTCCTCTAATATAATGCCAGCTTCAGTTTGTTCCAAACTAAACATTGAACCCCAAAAGTCTGTAATTCATATTGTACAGTTGAATAGAACTAAGGTCCAGGTTTTAGGGGAAATCAACTCAGTAACTATCAGGTTATCAGCTGATCCAAGAGTGGTTCAGAGAATTGACATTTTAATTGCTGATATACCTGAATTCTATGGGTTGATTTTAAGTAGAGATTGGTCTGAGAAACTCCATGGTTATATTTCAACCGATTGGTCCCATATGTGGTTACCTTATAAAGGAAAGCCAAATCAGATCAAAATCGATCGGGAGAAACATATGACCCATACTGTTACTGAATTCGAATAGGAAAATCAACCAATAGCATTCAATAACAATATTTTGGGGAATTACTCATCTAAATCATTCTTTGGCAATTTCACTGCCCAACCATCTCCTTTCCCAGTTAATAATTTCACATCTCAAATCGAAAACTTCTCACAAACAGATAGGTCAAGATGTGTTAATATTATTGAGGAAACTGTAAATAAAATTGTTAATAATTCTTTATTTTGGTCACTATACTTTGATGGGTCTAAATCTAGTGAAGGTGTAGGAGCATGATGTATTTTAGTTAGTCTTGAGGGATAAAAAACTATGTCATCATGCAGATTGGAATTTGAATGCACAAATAATAAAGCTGAGTACGAGGCCTTAGTTCAAGGACTTTACAAAGCAATTGGTCTCAAGGTTCAATATCTGAAGGTGTTTGGTGATTCAGAAATTGTTATCAAACAAGTTAGAAACTCAATTCATTGCCTTTCTGGTCATCTCAAACACTATCAGTCTTTGGTACAGGAACTCATATCTCAATTTTTAGCATTCAGCATTTCTCCTATCCCTAGGTCCCAAAATGTAGCAGCCGATTTCCTAGCTAACGTTGCCTCCAAACTCCTACCATCCGAAGGTTTTAGCCCAAACAGATTTTTAGTAGAATTAATTTTTAGACCATCAATTCCCGATAATGTCACCAATTGGCGAGTGTTCAATCACGATGAAGACATTTTAAATTTCTTGACTTCAGATAAGTCCTATGATGATCAAATCATTGATGAAAGTGATCATGACCTTCAAATGAATGAAAAACAAGAAGAAAACTCAATACCTAAACCAATGGTCAAACTTGAGGATCTTTATGATATTAAAAACAGATTTAAACAGGTGACCAATTCAAAACTTCAGAGTTCTACTTTAATATTTGAATTGATAAACCTAGGTACTGAGGAAAACCCTCAAAACATCAATTTGGGATTAGGACTTTCTTTAGAAGAAAGAACAACATTCATTAGATTGTTATGAAAAAAACAAATATGTCTTCGCTTGGAAATATGATGATTTGAAAACATACGATGCATCAATCATTCAACATACTATTCCAATGCTTTCTGAACAAAAGCTAGTGCAACAGAAGTTAAGAAAGATTCATCCTAACCTAGAGAGTCAAATAAAGGTTGAATTAAATAAACTCTTGAAGGCTAAGATAATTTTTCCTGTCAGAAATTCAAACTGGGTGTGCAATATGGTGCCTGTTAGAAAGAAAAATGGCGACATCAGGATTTGCATCGATTTCAAAAATCTTAACAAAGCAAGCCAAAAAGATAACTTCCCTTTACCTACCATGGAGCAGACACTCCATTCAGTAGTTGGTTCTGAGTTAATGTCTTTTTTAGATGGTTTTTCAGGATATAACCAAATTTTGGTCCATCCTGATGACAGGCTTAAAACTACCTTCAGAACTAAGTGGGGAACTTATGCTTACCAAAAAATGCCTTTTGGACTTATCAATGCAGGAGCTACATTCCAGAGAGCAATGGACATAGCATTCAAAGGATTGATTAATAAATCAATAGTTGTCTATTTAGATGATATTACTGTATTTTCCAAGAAAAGGTCTAATCATTTACATGATTTAAAACAAATATTTGAACGCTGCAGAAGGTATGGTATCTCGCTTAACCCAAAGAAGTCCTTTTTTTCTCTTAATCAAGGAAAACTTCTAGGCTTCATTGTTTCAAAGGGTGGTATCTATATTGATCCAGACAGAATTAAAGAGATTTCTAAAATTCCATTCCCTCATAATAAAAAATCCATGTAGTCATTTTTGGGTCAAATTAACTTTTTCAAAAGATTTGTTCTAGACTTTTCCTAGATTATTTTACCATTTCAAATGATGATTAAGAAAAATTCAGTGTTTAAATGGGGACCTGCAGAAAAAGGGGCATTTGATTCTATCAAACAATCAATCATAAATGCCTCTACTTTAATCACTCCCAATTTCTCAAATCATTTCATACTATATACCCTCGCATCTGCTTCATCTTATGTGGCAGTATTGACTCAAATTAATGATCAAAACTTGGAAGCACCAATCTCATTTTACAGCTCAAATCTTCAAGGTGCTGAACTAAACTATTCGGAAGTTGAAAAACAAGCCTTTGCTATGTACAAAGCCATTAAACACTACAGGCCCTTCCTCTTAAAAGCTCACACAAAAGTTATAGTTCCTTTTTCAGCAGTAAGACAATTACTAGTTCAAAGGGAATTAGGAGAAAAGAGAGCAAATTGGGTCACAACATTACAAGAATATGACTTAGAAATTAAACCAGCAAAGATTGTCAAAGGCCAAGGTTTTTGCAGGTTGTTAGCAGGAGCATCCAATATTCAAGAACCTGAAGGTACAGAAGATACTGAAGAAATCAATCAAATAAGTATCATAGATCCTAAATCACAATATGCAGATCTGATTTTCTATTTAAAAAATGGATACACTCCTTCTAATCTTTCCTATAAAAACAAACGTGCCATCAGATTGAAGGCAAAAAACTTCATAATTGTAGATGATGTATTGTTTAGGCGAAATTATGATTCAATTTTATTAAGATGCTTAGAAAAACCTGAAGCACAAAAAGTTTTGCAGGAACTACATGATGGACCAGCAGGAGGACATTTTGGAGCTGATACAACAGCTCACAAAATCATTCACGCTGGATATTATTGGCCTACCCTGTTCAGAGATACTCATAAATATGTAAGGAAATGCCAAAGTTGTCAAACATCCAGTGGAAGACAAAGAAAGCCAACTTTCCCATTACAACCAGTCAACATTGAACAACCTTTTGAGCAATGGGGATTGGACATCATTGGAGAAATCACTCCCCATTCCTCCAAACAGCGTAAGTATATCCTTACTGCTACTGATTACTTTACGAAGTGGGTTGAAGCAATTCCTTTGAAGACAAAAAACTCTGAGGCAATCATGGAATTCATAGATCAATTCATTATTACCAGGTTTGGCGTTCCAAATGCTCTTGTTTTTGACAATGCATCTTATTTCTCTGGAAATTCTATATTTGAGTTTGCTATCAAAAGGGGATTTAAATTGAAGTATTTTGCAAATTACTACCCTCAGGGTAATGGTTTGGCAGAATCCACCAATAAAAATCTTATTAAGATTATTAAGAGAACTATTGAGCAGAATCATAAAAACTGGCATAAATCTTTGATATTTGCACTATGGGCTGACAGAATAACACAGAAGGCCTCCATAGGCACTTCACCATTTAATCTAGTATATGGAAAGGAAGCTGTCATACCAGCAAATTTAGTACTTCCATCTCTAGCTTTAGTGCAGTTTATTGAAGAAAGTCCCTCATCTTCTATTCAACTAAGACATGATCAAATTTTAAAACTAGAAGAAGAAAGGGAAAAAGCCAGGATTATACATGCAAAACATCAGCAAATTATCAAGTCATCTTTTGATACAACTTCAACCAGTTCAAAGCAATTACAAGTTGGTGATCTAGTTTTGAAATGGGACAAAGCCCATGAGGATAAAGGAAAACACACTAAGTTCCAGAAAATGTGGCTCGGACCATTTCAAATCAATGAGAAGATAGGCCCTTCTACTTTCAGATTGCAAGATCTATCAGGGAAGAGAGATTCTCTTCCTGTTAACGGCCTTATCTTGAAAAAAAAAATTCAATTGAGAAGGTAACCCCTTCTCCCTTTGTAAATATTCAATTTTCAGCAAAATTTCTGTACATAGCTTATATTTTTTAGGATTTTGGAAAATAAAGTTGTAAGAAGCTTTCCATTGGTCTTTTCTATATTGAAAAAGTTTCTCAAAAGAAATAGTTCTGATATTTGCTTTTAAAAAATGGAAGCCTTAAACGAAAGGAAAATTTCTAGGAAATTAGGTAGATTTAGATTCTGAAACCCCATTTTATTTTTGTGAAATCTTCTCAAGATTTAGAACTACTGTAAATCATTTTAATGTTTTTAAGTAGCCTGAAAACGGTTATCAATACAAAATAGAAACTGATTCAATCTTAGCATCTTCAACTTTTATCCTGTCATCCATCTTCTCTTAAGGAGAAAATTGTTCATCCCATTCATTAAAGTTTATAATTACTCAGAGTGTAATTCTAAAATATGTATGATATAAAAGATAAAAGGTCTTATTACAAGCCTGCTTACCATGATCATTAGGGGAATAGTTTAACTAACATTACCAATACTGCATATCAAAACAGGGTAATGGCTTATAATTATAAGACAAGGGGTCTCATCACGAGCCAGCTTGTTCAGTTAAATTACAACCAGTGAATGGCATTGTCAAACAGCTAGCCACCAAACTAGGACAATGGATTTTTATCTTACAAAATAAGGAAAAAAGAAAAAGTAATACAAAATATGGAGACATATTTATGAATTCATTCTTTTAATTATACTCTGAAATGGATGGGATAATGAATGATCAAATGGTTAAAAGGTATCCTTGTCGAGACTATAGACGTTTGCTGGCAGCAGAGGCTCTACCTATGACAAAGGAGTCATTATAAAGCTAAGTTGGAAAAGTTTTTGTTTTATCATTATCAACCAATTAAGGCTAATTTAAATATAGAATGTATTTAATTTTAACACGAGAAGAAAATAGCAGAAATAGTTATCATTATATTCAGAATTTATGATTGCCTAGTTATATTAGAATTTTTCGCTAGTAAAGATTTCCAGATTCAGAAAGTTTAAGTATTTTAACATTTCTCAGAGATAACTGTTTCTCCCAGTGAATCGCCAATTGTTGTGTTGTACAACAACCCCCCATTTCACAAAATTTTTCTTAAAAAATCATAATATGAAACAGGTCCCTTTTAAAAACTTAAATGTGTGAATAAATTGGTATTAACCCATCTTTTGAAAAATCCTCATCAAAAGGTCCAATGGAAATGATATATTATAAACCTTTTGATTAATAATACAATAGGTCTTTTAAATAATTGCAAAGCTCTTTATTATTACGATAAAGCGATCGCAAGATCGCATATCGTAATAATAAGAAAACATATATAAAAGACCCATTAACTATTCTGATCCGAAAAAGGAAATCGCTATCGGATATCAGGGAAAGGCAAAACACATCGTATATAAAAAACACCTCCCCCATTCCTCCGAAGCGATAAAAGACATCGCCATTGACGATCGGCGATTTCATAATGGCATAAGTAATATGACCCAAGCCCATCCCCGATTGCGATACATTAAATCAAGGCGCATGTTTCGAAACATATTTGAAAGGCTTGCATGCATTGTATCACCTTTTGGTGATCAAGGGATATTTTGGACTATTATGAAAACCTTCCCGTTCACGTTACCAATCATCGATTGCGATTTAATTCTGATTATCCGCCAAAAACTCTAAGCCACGCTTGAATGGATCATTCACCATATAAACGTTATGATGGGTATTTAAAAGCTCCCTTACCATGATTGATAGGTTAAACGGCCAATTAATGAAGTAGTTATGCCGAGATTTTCCACTTAGATTCTATCTGCGGCAGTTTCACTATAATCTTTGATTATTCGCTAATTGATATAACTCTTTCATATTGGCTCATACTACCTATTTCCCTGTATCACGTTGGTTTCATTCCTTGTGCAGAACTCCGCCAAAATAACAAATTTGAAACAAATGGGAAAGAAATCCAAGAGATCCGCATCAGCAGCAGCCCCTACAATAACAGTGCAGCCAACCAGTGATCCAGGACTAAGTAGAAAAGGCCTAATCTCAGACACTACATGTCTCGGTCTTGGAAATACAAGCTGGCAAAGCATCTATAATTTAATTGAAGCGGAGGATCCTGAGGAAGTGTCGGAAGAAGCTACTACAGACTCAACTAATAAATCAGAAGCTTCCCTGAAAGACTTAGCCAATTCATATTTGCACAGGATAGTAGCGCGGGAGAAAATTCTTCCATACACTAATGTAGTCAGATGGGTGGTTGAAGAAATCCCAGTTTCAAATAGAACATTTTGCACAGCAGACGGAAGAATGTTTGGTTCATTTTAGCCTGATGACTTAAGGAAGATGTACCATTTACCCGAACCCGAGAAGAAATACAACAAAGCCTTTCTGGAGAAATTCGCAGCAGAGAATGAGACTGAATCAGCCCCAATCAAGCAATGGAGACAGAATCCTGCAAAGCACAAACATGAATCATCGGGTAAGTACTCTGTGGATTCATTATCATCTCCTTACTGTTATGTTGGGGCAATGATGTGTAGGATGTGGGGAATGCATGATTCAGCAAAGTTTACTATTGAAATGGTTCCTTTAATGGAAGCGGCAGTTAATAGTTATGTGATGGATTGGGAAAACATATTGTCCAATAAATTAGCCACTGCAATTCTTGACTTCAGAACATATGCACGTAAAACCACTAGAACAATTCCCCCTTTTTATTATAGTGCTTATATTATGGATACTCTTTGCTTTAATTCCGAATACCTGGTACTTGGGTGGAGATGGACTACACAAGACCCTAAGCCAATCCACATTTATCATCAAATGTTATGGAAGGCACATTATAAAGACCACTTGTACCAAATCTGTAATGGTTTCATGTTACCTATCTATTATGCCATTTTTGATAAGCCTGCCCCAAGGATTTCCGAGGAGGCAGCAATTGACTTAACTGCTGTAGGGAATTGGTTTGGGGAAGAAAGGTTCACATATATAAGGGTTTATGGTAGCCTCACAAAATCCCATGTCCTTCCTTTGTATATACCGGATAAGCTGTTGGCTTGAGAGTTGGCCTACCAGATAACCACAGCAGGAACATCCAAAACTCTTAGGAATTCTAAAAAGCAGTCATGGCCTACATTTCCTTTGAGGTGTGGTGTTTACACTCTACATGATTACAAACATGCAAAGAAAGCGACAGAAAAAATAAACACGCTCAATCTTGCAACCATCCCTAAAAGGAAATACGACCCAAGGAAAGTTGCCTATAATGTGCTTGAACAAGCCAAACTTACAAAGTTTGGCCATGAAAAAGATCAATTTGACGACTTGTTTTCTTCATCAGAATCATTATTTCAGTTAAAGACATTGGCCAAAATGAAATATAAAGATGAAGGACTGGTAGAATTCAATAGTCTCAGAGAACAGAGGTTACAAACTCTGCCACTGGACTTATTAGCTACTACCTCGACAACTCAGTCAAGCGAGCCTGAATAGCGAATTATCGACAAACCTCCTGCAATAGAGGAAATCCCCCAAAAGGGAAAAGAGCCAGAACAGGAAACAGAGCAGGAGAAAGAAAAGAAACAGGACAATGAATATGTTGATCTAGATACGCAGATTGATCCCAAACTCCTCAAAGAATGGCAACAATTTGACTCCATTATAAGCAATCCTAAGACTTCACAAGGGTTCAACGCACCTCAAGTAATAGTCGATCAAAAAACAACAACAACTATGATTTCAATTGAAGGAACCAGCAGCCTATCCATCAGCAAAGATGCAGAAATAATTTTTAAAGATCCATCTGATCAGATTTTTTTGCAGATAGAAGACATACCACCATTAGATGTATTTTACAGTCCCAAACACAGGGCTATGGTGAAAAGACAGAGGAAAAGGAGGAGACTTGATCAATCTTCCCTTTTACCAGAACAAACAGAGATGGCTAATGTGGTGTGGAAGGAAGAATTTAACCCTTCCGATGACCTTACAAAACTTTCTCAGTATGCCGGAGCTTATTCGGCAGCCACCATGGATAAAGCCTCAGAAGTAAGCAATCTACTTAAGGAAAGAGATCAAACAATTGTTTCATTGCAGTCACAGGTGTCTGAAGCACAACGGAAAATAGAACAGTTAGAACAACAACTATCAACACAGCAGCAGGTAAACAATCAATTAAAGGAGCAATTGCTTAAGGAGAAGCAGAGGATAGACTTAAGCGCAGTACAGAAACAAAAGGAATTATCCGAGGCATTGGCCAGATTGAAGACAATGAATGAACAAATGAGTAAGACTAAAGATGAGAAAATCGCTCAACTAACACACCAAGTAGAAAAATTCAAGTGTCTTCCTCAACCAGCAGAGTTCAGAACCGAAGCTCTCCAAATCAACAAAGCATTGATTACACAGCTAAAACTGCTATGTCACAATATTTCTGTAGTTGAGCCTCTTTATGAAATTACTGCGTCAATAGTTGACAAATCAGTCGATGCCAGGTAGGATTTGGAATAGGCCGATGAAACTTTGACCAATTTTTTGGCTTGGCAAGACACCAGTGAAGGGCAAGCCGTGAATCTGCCTAAAATTCTAGAGTCACACAAAGAAATCCTTTTTCTAGAATGGCAGTCACAACTGATGAAAACAGAGAGAGAAACCTCAAGATGCAGATTATCAACCAGTAATTTAATTGAGTTAATCAACGGCACTCTTTATCTGTCTAACATGATTTTACAGTGCTCTCCAGGTAAATTGACGTCAGCCAAAGCCTTGGAACAAACATGCAATCAAGAATTGTAGAAGAATGGAAGATTAATCGCCGGCATCCAAAGTCTAACTTGGGATACCTTTTGGTTTTTCTTAATCAAACCATACAGTCAGAGGGCCGCACTCAAATGTTTAACCGATGCCATCAGTTGCTTGATTACCGAAATCCAAGATGCCACATATTCAGCTCAACTACATTCTCATCTGAGTCACCCTCCAGAATTGCAACCGATGCTTGCTATCTACCAGCTCAAGCTAAAGGGAGATCATCCGAAACAATGAATCATGCTGCCGACTACAAACAAGCCGATTTTGAGGAGATACTCATAATGTAGTTGTACCAATTAATAGCATTTTTATTCTGTAATTAGTTAGCCTAATTAGTATTTATAGGCCCTTTCATGCATTTAGAAAGGGTCCTCCGTTTTTGTATAAACTCAAATCAGTAAGTCACACTATTGTGCTTCTAATCTATTTTTATGAAGACTGGGCAAGTATTCTGAATTTTAACGAAGAAAGCTTTGATAACATGTGCACTATTGCCTTATTGTGGAAGTGTTTCTAAGTTAGAAGAAGGAATTTGAATACGATTTATATCAGGAGTGATTCAAATAACATATGGTACTATCATCTATGCTCTTACCTCATTCTCGCATGTGAATCAACATTTATTTAATCTTGCTATCATTGGATATATGTATGTGTTTTAACAGCAATCCTTATACTTATCACTATTGAATGTCTAAGGAGTGTTATTCTTTTAATCATATTTATATCTATGATATATATATGAAGAATAGTGTAATAATGTTTTCTTGATTACTTTGTTCAACTACTTAAACAAAGTAATTATCATATGAATAAATGTCTTTGTTTACCAATAGAGTCATCTATATGCTTGTTTGTGTATAAAGATCATCAAAAGTTACACTAAAGCAGAAATTTCCCAGGATAGGATAGTTGTTCCTAATTTTACTTTTAGATTAAATCGTTCATCCGTTATCATTAGATATTAAAAAATCAACCACTTACCCATCATATTTACCAATCATTGGGAAACTGGTTTCATTATTTCCAGTCGGAGCCACCACACCAAACGGAAAAGGTGTTGCCTTTAAGGTCCAGACCGGGTGGTTTTCCCCGATGTTGTTGCAACGATTTTCGAGGCATCAACAGGTTGGAGATCTAGATCTGAGAAGATGTACAAGTGCGTATGTGTTTAACCTATTTGGAGGTGCAGTCTGTTGGATGAGTAAGAGATAGTTTGTAGTGGCAATTTCAAATACAGAGGTAGAATACATGGCAACCACTCATACAAGAAATGAAATAGTTTGGTTATAGAGGTTGTGTTCAAGTATGGGGTTAGTACAATGAGATATAAGGATAGACTGTGGCAACCAAAGTTCAATTTTCTTGGTAAAGAACCCTGCTTATCATTCGAAGACAAAGAAAATTGATGTTCAATGTTGATTTGGGGTAGCATCGGATGTGCTCTAGCCATTAAATATGGTGGAGAGGCTAAGACACATGGGATCTCCAATACCCAGAAAGAGTTTGGGCAGATTCTAAACAGTTTGGGAGATATTAAAATAATTAATATTTTTTAATGGAGTCCCTAAGTCTAAGCTTAAGGAAAATAAAATATTAATGTGAAATAATATAAAACTATGTTAGGATGGTCCAAAAGTCATGGATCAAGCCAGATATAATCTTATCCATTGATTAGGGACTTAATCTCGGTTGTTGATTTGTCAACGAGAAAAGTATAAGAGGAGGCTTGAGGGTCACTTGGAGAACACACTAAGAGATCAAGATTTCGAATTTCTGGGGCTGGGTTTGCTAAGAAAGTTGAGAGAGTGATCTAGGGTTGCAGCTAAGGGGAAGTGAATAAAGAAGCAGAGAGGCAGAGATAGTGCCGGGAGGATCAATGCAGCAGCTGGGAAAGCTGACGTAGAGGGCAAAAGCTGAAACTGTCGGGAACAGCTAAAACTGTCGGGAACTACTGGAACATCTAGGAAAGCTGATGCAGAGGGCAGAAGCCAAAACTTCTAGGAACTTCTAGAATTTCCAGGAAAGTTGACGTAGAGGGTAGAATCTGGAACTTTCGGGAACAACCAGAACTGTCGGGAACTGCTGAGAACAATTGGATCTACCGAGAAAGCTGACGTAGAGGGCAGAAGAGGCTGACGCTGGGGTTTTTTGTGGGGCAGATTGGAGCTGAGGAGCTGTCAGAGTGTTTATCCATGGTTTCAACTAGAGAATATATCTCCAAAGGAGAGGTACTACTATTGAGATTTTTCTCTATTGGGTGAGCCAGATTTGGCACCTAGATTGTATTCTAAAACTGCTTAATAAATCAAACCCTCAGGTAGTTGCACCGGTTTTCTCGCATTGGGTTTTTTAGGGACATTAATCCAAAATAACGGTGTCATTTTTGTGCTTGTTTCTGTTTCCTTCAGTTTATGATCTATAATGTGTTGAGCATGTACGTGTGTTTATTTTCAGTATTTACATGGTAAATAACTTGTTAATTAATCAAAACAAGTAGGAAGGAATAAATCAGAAAGTACATGGAGGGTTTCTAATTGTTAGACTTAGAAACTTCAACATTCAATATCACTTTGTAAGGGATAAGGTTGAGGAAAAACGGTGTTCCTGGTAAAGGTGGACACTTTGAAGAATACTGCAGATGCATTGACAAAGTCTATGAGCACTGAGAAGTTCTCTTGGTGTAGAAAAACAATGGTCGTTGCAGGGCTAGACCAATGACTAAGCTCTCATGTGATCCCCTATGTGGAAAATAAAACAACAAGTGGGAGAATGTTGGGCATGTCTTATATTCTTTCCATTATTATCCCCACGCATAAACCTGGGGGATTAGAGGGGGAGCAAACAAAGCCCCTCTGTTGGGGGGTTTGCAGTGCAGTGGTAGTCCCCCTACACGGGGCCTGGGGCAACACCCCAGGACAAAAATAAAATTTGACCTTATATTAGGTGGGTGGACCTACCTATGGCTTTGTGCATGGATTTCACACATTTTTTTGGGCATGATGGTTTTCTTCCCATGGTATTTTGTAGATCTGATCAAAGGAACTATGGTTATGTTCTAATCCAGGGTTAATGGATTGGGTTTTATGGATGCTTCAACATGTATATATATGTATTGTAACATTGAAAGGAATATAATGAAAAATCAATCTGGTAGTCCCAGTTTTGGGATCTAGGGGAAAATCTTTGTGTATATCTATTTTATGTTTAATGCTCTCGTCATTGTTTATTTTCTGTTTTTTAGAATTCATATGCAAGTAATTTGTGTACAGGGTTAAAACCTACAATAACCCACAACAAAATGGGGTGGCTGAAAGGAAAAACATAAGCATTGTGGGAGAAACAAAAGCTATGTTACATGATTAAAGGCTGCCATTACATCTTTGGGAAGAATTATGCAACACTGCAGTTTATTTGTAGAACAGAAGCCTTCACAGAATACTTGGTATGATCACACTCGAAGAAGCTTTCTCAAAGAGAAAGGCAGATGTATTCCATTTTTTTTAATTTTTGGATCTATTGTGTATTTTCATGTCTCCAAGGATAGAACGAATAAATTAGAGCCTATAACTGAGATGGGAGTCTTTGTAGGATACACAGAAACACCACATAATTAATAGGTGTATTTACCCTCACTCAGGGTGACAATGGTGAGGAGAAATGTCATATTTGATGATGAGAAGGCTATGAGATTCTCTATAGAGTGAGAGTTGAGGATGGGAGGAGGAGCCACAGACATAAATTCAGGATGTTGTGGAGTAGCCACATATGGATGAGTACAGAGGAGGCCACAAATACACTGGGTGTATGGTTTTCATGATAGACCACATTGATTCAAAGCCTTCTTGATTTGAGCAAGATATTTCTTAACTAGTGTGGGTTGATGCCATGGTGGAGGAGTATGACTCCATCTTGAAGAATAGTGAATGGGAGGTGGTGTTGAGACCAGAGGACAAGGCAATGGTTGGTTCCACATGGATTTACAAAGTGAAGCATGCAGCTGATGGGAGCATCGAGAAGTACAATGCCAGGTATGTGGAAAAAGGCTTATCACAGATAGAGGGAGTTGACTGTGAGGAAATTTTTTCCCCTATGGAAATATATTTCTCAATCATAACCATTTTATCATTCACTATGTAGATGGAGTGGAAGATCCACCAAATGGATGTGAATACTGCCTTCCTCAATGGAGTAGTTGATCAAGAGATTTACATAGAGCATCCTCAAGGGTTTGAGATATATGATCAGGAGACACAAGTGTGCAAATTCAAGAGAGTCCTTTGTGATCTCAAATAGGCACCCAAACTATGGTACACTAATATTGACACATATCTCAGTGGATTGGGCTTCACAAAAAGTGAAGAAAATGCCAATATCTATCACATTGTGGTAGATCAAAAGTTTCTTATCTTGGTATTATATGTTGATGATTTAATATTTATATGTGATGCGAAGTTGATCCAATCTTGCAAGGAGGACCTTGAAAGAGAATTTGAGATGAAGAACATGGGCTTGATGCATTATTTCCTTGGGTTGGAGGTATGGCAGGAAGATGGAGATCAATTTGTGACTCAAGGGAAGTTTTCCTCTGAAATACTTTAGATAATTCACATGTAGTACTGAAATCCAATGGACACACCTCTAGCTACAAATTGGAGGAAGGAGGATTCTTCTTTAGGAGAGGCAGTAGATGCTACCATCTAGAGAAAACTAGTGGGGTCCTTGATGTATCTAGTGAACACAAGTCCTGACATATGTTATGTAGTTAATTATTTGAGTCATTTTATGGTGAAGCCTACCAAGCTTCACTAGAAAGTAGAAAAGTATGTGCTCGGATACCTCAAAGGCACAACATATTATGGGTTATGTTACAGGAGGATAGATGGTGTGAAGCTCTAAGGCTTCACTAATGCAGATTGGGCATGGATTCCATAGAAAAAGAAGAGTACTTCACGAGATATCTTATGTGTTAGGTCTACCACTATTTCTTGCTATAGAAAGAAACAAAGGTCCATGGCACTCATCTCAGTAGAGGCCCAATACAAGGCTACAAGTCAAGGAACATGTGAGGCCATATAGATGAGGAAAATTCTTGTTGGTCTTTTCTGTCAGGAGATGGATTTAACAATGTTTTATTATGATAATTAGAGTTGTATCAAGCTCTCTGAGAATCTAGTATTTCAGGACCAGTCTAACCACATTGACATCAAGTACCATCACTTGAGAGATTGTGTGTAGAGGAGAATCATGATGTTGCAGTAAATTCCCACTGAGGAGGAGGATGCAAACATTTTGACAATGGCATTGTCGAGAGGAAAATTCGAGTTCCACATGTGATGGATAGGGTTGGTGAAGAACCATTTTCTTGCTAAGAGGGAGTGTTAGAAATGTAGCAAGAAAAGCCTCCAGTTGACTTGTGCCTTAGTCAAATGGATAAATTTGATTTTCCACATCAACAGGATGAATTTGATTTCAATTAGCTCGAGTGGCATGGACTTTATCACTTAGTTAGATCAAAAAATTTGAATTTGTAGGCTTGGAGTAGAGTTGTGCATGTAGTGATTTCTAAAATGTAGCAATCTAATTCATTTATTTTCCATTGAACTCAGTTAACTGAGATATAGTCATTAATTGAGTCAGTTGAAGGTCAGTTGAGTAGTAGAACTGTTGTCAACTCACTTACCTCCGAGTTAACTAGTATATGAACCAAAAATAGCCCAGATATGTATGGAATTTGAATTTCCTAGCTAGACTATAGGAAAAGACACATTGTAATTATCAAATTTATACTAGTTGAGTGTACAATCTTGGTAATTAAGCAGATGACCAATTCCCTTGGAATTGCGCAAGGAAATAGGGAACTCCTTATTATTTAGGAGATCAATTTATCCTAAATTGCACAAGGAAATTAGACGAATTTGGAGGCTTGAGTTGGCTAAGTATTGGCCATAGTAGGAAAGTCAGTAGGAGAACCAGCTTAAAGTGTAGGGTGTGCTTGAAAGTTGAAGCAAGACATTGTAATAGTTTCTCATTCTCATCTGATTGATTAAAAATAGCAGAGGGGTTTTTCCTAGCTGGGTTCCCTTGTAAAATCATTGTGTTCCTTGTGTTTCGATGGTTGCATGTCATTGCATGTGTTTATGTCTTGTGATCTTCTATTTTACAAATTGTAGAATAAATTTGTCACTACAAGGAAAATACCTTCTGGAAGATGTTGTAACAGAGGTTTTTAGTGTTATAAAATTATAAAACAATTGTCAACAAAACATATGCTAAGACATATGTTTGGGATAGCAGATGTTTTAGTGGAGGCTTTAATGGAACTTCATCACAACAACAAAAAAGTGGGCAGTGGAAGGTTCTAGTAGAAGTTTTTTTTGTGGTGCACTTAATGGAACAAGTAGCACCAATGTGCTACATATATAAAAGCATCAGGAAACATATATAACTAAAATAACCAAGGCATTGAATGCAAAGAATAATAGTGCGTAATACATACTGCATCAGCGCTAAGAGATAAAAAATCCCAAGGGGAGTTTTTGTAGGGAACGACATCGGGGCATGCAAAAAATAATTGTTGTCTCAGTGTTTTTTTTAAACTCGCATCACCGATGTGTATCATTTGTACAAATGCACGATGCCTTAGTTATTGAAAAGGACCAATGTTGTTAGTTTTCATAATGCACCAGGCTAGAAATAATATTTTGTAGGATAGGGGAGTTAGTTATATTAAAGCACTGGTGCATTAAGAATTACAATGCACTAGGGTGTTAATCTCAAACAACGCTGGTGCTTGAAGAGATAAACACACAGGTGTTGTCATTTTCTGAAAAGGAATTGGGCATGCAAAAATATTCCATTACAGTTGTTTTATATAACATAACGCACTAATGTGTTTTCATCTTATAGACTCGCCGATTTTTTGAATGAGATTTTCCATTTTTTGGAAACATCAATCCGTAACAGTGCAAAATTGTGATTTTTTAAATTCGTTATTCATTGAAAAATTGACATATATCTTATAACAATATTCATATAAGTTAAAATTTGTTTAGTGCATTTTTATATGATGTTTGGATTAATTTGTTATATTATCATATTTCACATCTCTTCATTATAATATTTAATCATCCATATATTTAATCAGTGGTGTAACATTTCACAATGACATTGGATAACACAATAGAATAAATTAAAATGTATTTTACTAAATATGAATAAGAGGACTTTTTCATACAAAATGGGATATTTATTGGTAACCCCTTGTCTTTCAATTGGGACACTATGTACATTACGTTAAAAAAAATATATGATTTTCACAAATAATTATTTCAAAAAATACAATAGTTTGCATTGATATCCAAATCGATCATCATTCTTCATTGGAATTATTGTCAATTCTCAAGATACTTCCATGACTTGGGTTATTTGGAGGAATGTTTTGTTGATTGCATCGTTTTTTTTTCTTCTTGATCTTTCAATTCCATCTGCAAACATAAAAATAAAGTGTAATGAGTGTATCTACGTTGGTGAGAATAATGAAAAATAAAATAAATAATATAGATCAGTGTAAATCGAATAGAAATGTACCATACCAAGAATCCACTCATAAACTATGCACATGGTTTCAAATCCAAGTCTCATTCTTTGTTGCAACAAGTCTTCTATTAGCGTAGTTCCATACTTTGTTTCTTGCATGTTTTAAACCCCATTATAAATCATAGATTTGATACAAAGGAATTTTTTGTTCTAGTAATTATAAACTTAGAGAAGTAAAACAACATATATACTTACAAATTCTACAATTAATTTTTGATATGCCAACATATACTCACAACTCTTATTTAACCCAGTCTCAATCAATTTTGTTGATGGCTCTTCTTTATATGTTAACACCTATTTGAAGACATTCAAGGATGGTTGTTGTAAAACAACTTAAAATATACAAAAATTAAACCTTGAGTTGTTATAAGGAAATATTAACAACTACTTACAAACTTTGAAATCAACCCTTTTCTTCCTTGTCGTCTGGTTTTATGTGTTGAATGAGTTCCATCTTGTTTTCTTTTCTACAAGAAAATACTTGAAAATTAATATTTAATATTATTTTTTTATATATACAAATTCAATCATGATTACATACATTTGAAACATGTTGTTGTTGAGATGGCTTCTCATGTGATGCAATTATGTCCATTTATTTAACCATCTCCTTATACACTTTTTTTGACATTCCTACTGGCATGATTCGCATATCAGTGCATTGATCATTTGGATTTTCATAATCTTCCTGAAAAAGGTAATAAGCTATTTTTATAATGATATATGAAAATTAAATATAAAAAAATCGATATTAATTAATGAATGGTTTGTAGCAATATATGCATATAATTCTAGAAAATCATTTTATACAATTAAGAATATTATCTTTTGAATGATTATTTTTTGTAGTAGTATGCTTTTGCTATTGCAAGTTTGACATGTCTCATTGACCATTTCTCTAAAAATGTTTCGTATAGTTTATATATAATTTGGTTCTTAGAATCATTGTATTGATTTTTGTATTGTAACTGGAAAGTATGTCTATATGTTCGTTCCACTAGATCCCTCATAATTTTGTATTGAGCTAAGGACCAATTCATTGTTATTTGCATGTTCTATACCTTTTTTCTTAGATAGACATTGATATTTTCCTTTGTTGTTTCTCCCTGTAGAACATTAAACAAATATGAATTAATAGATTGTTTGAAACATGTTGTCTAATATTCTTAAGTATACTATTAATGAAAATTAAAAAAAAACACTCATATTGAATAGTTTTTTTTCATTTACCTGGTTCATCGTTTTGTAATTTTTCTATAAGGATTTTATGCTCTTTTGCACTTAAATTAGAAATAATCTTATCGACCTTCATTTTGTGGCTTTGCATGACACACACCAACCAATACATATTACTTAAACTTACATTTAGTTCAAACATATTAATCTTGTAAAAAATTTACAAAGAATTTTCCTTCTTTTCCTTTTTTGATATACTATCATTTTGTTAATCATTATTTTTGTTACTTGAGACCTTTTGAGACATTTTTTTTACCAATATACAACCTATACCATTTAATACAAAAGCCATTGAATATATTTTATAAATAATTCAAATAATTTTCAGCGAAAAAGGCTTTGGTAACTGGTGGATTTTCCTAAATAAATTCACCGGTGCATTTAGAACATTAAATGCACCGGGTGTTTAGTTTTTCAACACCTTCATGGAAAATTATTATTTTTTAATAATTTTAAATTATCACTATGTGATTTGTAAGGATAAACGCACCGAAATTATTTAATGTTGTTATTTGGAAGAGGTACGTCGATGCATTATATTACACCGGGAGCAACGATTAACAAGCTAGAGAAAATAGAGTGTTATAATATATCAGTACATTGTATTACATAGGGACCACTGGTGTGTTATATTATAGAGGGTGCACCCTAAATCATATAAGCATTTAAAAAAAATAATGGAGAAGGTCGATAGGGTTTGGATCTAATTCAATAATTGATTCCCCTACTTCACATGTCAAACACCCTATATATAGTAAGTACACAAGCCCATTAAATCTAAAATGCTTAAAATTAAAATCTCTAATTCTGAAGTGGTAGAGGAATTTAAACCCTAACGTGAACTTTTGCAGGAAGAAGCAAGGGTTTAAGGTAAGTATTAAATTTTATTTTTTTTGTCTGAATTCTAATTAAATTTAAATAGGAAATAAGATCATAAAAAAATTTACTAATAACATCTATAGTAATTTTTATTATACAGGGTTTTTTTTTTTTTTTTTTTTCTGAATTGTGAATAAATCTAACAAAAACTGTAAAATATTTTAATAGTAAAATTTAATATTTTTTCTATCGAGGGTTTTGAGAGAATCACCATAACTTTCAGCTTATGATCTTCTGAATAGTTCTACTGCTCCAAAGTATTATGATGTTGCACAATGCTCCTAGTATGTCGCTCTTGCAAATCACTCACTTGAAATTTTGGGTAAAATAATGAAAAGGTGAATAAATTTTTACTATTTAAAAGACTTAATGAAATCAGATTTCGAAAAATCAATTAACACTTGGTTTTTAATTTTAAAAAAAAATTAATCATTTTTTTTTCAATTTCTCCACACATCGGTGTGTTCGATAGTCAAGCGCACAGGTGCATTTATTAAAAAGTGCATCGACATTGCCGAGGCACCAAAAATTTTCAACGCACCAACATGACACAATCTTTTTTTACTTTCGAAATCCCAAAACGGTGCAATGAATTTTCTTAACACAACGGTGTGGTTTCTATTTAAAAGCATAGATGCTCTAATTGTTATAAGAGCATCAAGTTGGTTGAGTTTGTTTTTAATTTTTAAAAATAGGAAACAGGTGCGTAGCAGTTTATATTTTTTTTTCAAACGCATCAGTGTGTTTTTGTAGAAGAGCATCAATATGATAAAAAAAAAATTCACAATGTTGCAGGTATTATTTGAACACTCATGTGTTATTAATTTTTTAAACACATTGATGCGTTTTTCTGATAAGAACACTAGTTGGATTTAACAGTTATCTAGAATTTTAATTTGACATAAAATGGCATATTAATCTCAAATTATCCTTTAGGATGCATCCACATGAATTATAGTAGTTCATAGTATACATTTTCTGCCTAAAGTCGCCTTATTCTTGACAAATGGTTTGAAAACTATATTGAAATTCATATTGTGGTTATATGGTTGTCGAGATTAATTTTGGATATGCACATATTTTATTTCTGCTTTTTCTCAAAAGTAGGGACAAAATATCAATAATATCAAATGGCCAATTCTTCAAATTCCAACTCTTTCCATATTGCTGATCAAAGTCCTTCATGGAGTTCTCCTTTTCCATCTCTCGTAAGTTCATATTTTATCTATATTTCAATTATCTAATTGAATTTATTTATTTTTTAAATCCATGTCAATTTGAATAAAAATGTATCCAAATTTGTAAGACCCTAATTCAAAATCAAGTTTAGATAGAAAATATTTTTCCATTTAAAAAATGTTAGAAACTCTTATCAGGAGCATCATATCACAAGCAATTGGTAGATGAAAATAGACAGCCTCTTCACCCTTCCATTTGGAACATGGCATCTTCTACCCACAATCTTGAATCAACAATGGTAATAATTTTTTGGTATAATGTAATTTCAATAAACCAATTGCATTGACGTGCATACTAATATCATTGATATTGTACTAATGGCATTCAATATTTTTTGAAAATAGGATTCTAGCGATGATGAGTGACTCTACCATCTTTCAGAGCACCCCACTACAATGTAAAATCAATAGAAGATTGCATTAAGAGAAAGAATCAAAGAGGAAGCATATAAAGAATGTTTGAATCAACCACCTATTCAATTCCCACTACATCCAGCCTCACCAATTAGGAATGAGTACAACAATAAGAGTTCTTCATCACAAGTTGGAAATGGGGGCAATCAAATGGAGGTTGGTATGGATGATTACTTACGGGATACAACTACAATGGAGGAAATGTTGTTCAATGCATTCTAGAGCAATGAGCTAGGAGTGATACTCATATCACTAGTACCTTATTGAAAGCCTTAAATCTGCTTCCACCACCCCTCCCTTTGGACTTGGCGAAAAATCAAAGTCTACTCAGTTGGGGACAATGATGTTGTTGTACAACATCAAGGAAAAGTTTTCCATGTTGAATGCATATTTCTTGGTAATATTGAGGTAATTGACCTGCATGATTGATCAAGTTCCTTATATCTTTTCACACAATCAAATTTAAAAGTGGTCGATTTTATGGATGTTAAATATTGAAATTGTTAAATTATATTCCCCACCAACTACAAGATATTCAAAGATAAGGTTCTTTTGAGTGATAATGTCTTGTTGGGTAGTTGCGAAGAGGAAAAGAAGTTGTTGAAAATATTGGGTGTTGAGTACATATCATATCATGCATGTATGAATGATTGTATTCTATATAGAGGAGAATATGCAGACAAAGAGATATGTCCAAAATGTGGGCATGACAGGTACCATAACTAAAAAAAAAGGTAAATCACATGGTCTTTCTCATAATATATTGAGGCAAATTTTTATAATACCAAGGATTCAAAGACTCTTTTGTTGCAAAGAATTAGCTATGTTGCAGGGATGGAATACCTCACACAGAAGTGAGTCAAGAGTTATGTGAATCCCAGTAGATTCAATAATCATGAATCATATAGAGGATGCATGACCTAAAAAATTCAAGGATGAAGTATGAAGTCTATGACTCAGCATATCCATGGGTGGCCTCAACTCATATTCCCTCCAAAACATCGACTATTTTGTTTGTCCTATAATAGTGATCAATAACAATATCCCCCCATGGTTGTTCGTGAAGAATGAACATCTTATGTTGCCTCTCATAGCCCTTGGTAGAAGACAAGTGAAGAATATGGATGTATACTTACAACCATTGGTAGAATAATTGAACGAATTATGGGAAGGGATACATGTGTACGATGCATCAAGACCCATTGCATCAAAGAGGAATTTTACATTGTATGGCATATGTGATTACACCATACATGATTATCTAGGTTTAGGAGTTTTCTTTAGTAAATTAAATTATTATTAATTTGTTTACTAATAATATTGTTTCACACATTAATTTAATTTGTTCCAATTGTTCAGATCTTCATGGTCACTAACGTGTCGGCCTGTATACAATAATATTGCAGGTCTTGTAAAAAAAGGGTATCATGGATGTAAATGTTGTGGAACTTCTCTAAGGCTAGGTGGTCCAACCATGGAAAATTTTAGGGGCGAATGTTCGCCCTTTGGTGTGTATCATAGTACATTTTTACAAATCACCTCAAATAGCCCACCTTATTTTAAGGGAGAGGGTAAAAAAGGTAAATTTAACCCTTGAAATTAGGAGTTACAACCTTCCATTCACCCTAATTTTCAAGAATAGGTTTTATTTAAGTGAATCCTATGGGCCAAATACCATATTTATAAAAGAGGTATGGTAAATTAATAAAAATATAAATAAATGGGAGGTATGGTAAATAAATAAAACATTTTTTATATTTACTCCATAAGTCACCTTATATACATCCAAGGGTGTAAACAAATAAAAATATAAATAAAGTGGAGGTATGGTAAATAAATAAAACCTCTTTTTATATTTAGTCCATAACCCTCTTTCTATTTATGAAGGCTCAAAAAAGAGGTTTTATTTAAGTGAATCCTATGGGCCAAATACCATATTTGTAAAAGAGGTATTGTAAATTAATAAAAATATAAATAAACGAGAGGTATGGTAAACAAATAAAACATTTTTTTATATTTACTTCATAAGTCATCTTATATTTATGCACACTCAAAAAATGTGTTATATTTAGGTGAAACCTATGGGAAAAATACTATGGGCCAAATACCATGGGCTAGATTATTATTAATACCATGCAAAAAAACATTATTAACCCTAACATTAGTATTAATAAAAATAAAAATGGCACGTGGTATTGACCCACGATATTCACGTGGAATGTAGCCTATTTAAATTGGGGAATTAAACCAGCGTAGATCCATCTTTACTCTGGATCTACAAACTAGCATAGACTGCAAAAATATTATGATCCATATCTCTGGATATGCAAACTAGCATAGACTGCAAAATATTTGATCCCTCTCGGGGCTTGGTGGATCAAGAGTAAAAATGGATGTTGTAATTTAATGTATGTTAAACATTTTAACTTGGTTAAAATAAAAAATAAAATAAAAATCAATTATTAATTTTATTAATTTTTATAAATTACTAATAGTAAATTTTAAGCTCCAAGTTTATGATAACCCATGGTATTGACCCATGGTAATACCATGGTATTCATGTGAGCATAGACTATTTAAAGGGGAAATTCTATCATCTTAGATCCATCTTAATTCTGGGTCTACCAAGTGCTCAGAGGGATAAATAGATTTCATCCCCCTAAGAGTGGTAGATGTGGAGTTAAGATGGATATAGGTTGGTTCTTATGATAATGAATATATTAAATAGACTTAGGAAATTATATTGTACAAACATCTTAAGGTGAATGGTTAAAGCTACATTTAGTCACTTCACAAAATTTAGTAAAAAATGCCAATATCTCCATTAATATTGGTTTTTAATTGTTTCTGATTTAACAAAAAAAATTCAAAACAATGAAACCTTATCACTCTTTTTCACCATTTTTCAAACATTCTCAATATGATATCTTCATGAAAAAGTTTAGGTACTGATGTTGGATTAGTTGTTTGAAAAATAAGTTGGTTTGTACAACATTTCATCTTTTGTGCTATTCTTAGTTTGTCCTAATGATTTGTAGGGGTTGGAGCCATTGCACCATATTTGCCTAAAAGGTGGAGATTGTTCACCAAAAAGGAAATTAATCTACATGTTACAATGCTGTTAAAAAATACGAGACCTATGAGGATAGTGAATTATGCTAATAAGCAATTTAGATTGGGAGAGACGTAATTAAATTTTATTATTTAATTGAATATTTCCAATTAAAATAATAATAAATCTACATTTATATATTCATATATTGATTGGAAGGATTCTCACAATGGTCACTTCTTTTAATTAGATCCCCTTCAAGCCTTTGAGATACCTAATACTTTCTTATATAATATAGTTGGGGCTTGCTACTTGTTGGTGTGTTGGGGTAAACAAACTTGATGTGCTTTTTTTTTTTTTTTTGCAGTTGAAGTCTATGGAATAAGAAAGAAATTTGATAACTTGAAAAAAGTGGTAGCTTGACAAAAGTTGTAGAGAAAATATTAATCTCTCCTACCTTGACAGAACTCATTGTCAATATCAACACCTACAAGAACTTTGTTGTGGAATATTATCAAAATTAATAGAAGGATATGAAAGAGTGTATTGTAAGAACCTTGACAAACATGGCCAGTGAAACTTGGAACATTGTTTGTAGGAAGAGAAAATTATGTTTCTTTTTTCCAAACATGTATGTTAGTATATTACAGTTTAATGAATATGTTTTCTTATTATCATATATGGTTTCATACTTTAACAAAACATTCACCAAGACTTCACAATGTTTTATTATTCAGTAAAAGATTTGCAAAGATCTTACAGGATTTTATAATTCAGTGAAAGATTCTCCATCACTGTACAAGATAATATAATCTAGTGAGAGATTCACCAAAAAAGCTATATATACATATTATATTATTGATAAAATCGCCTCCCATTTTTCCTATGTATCATGGGGATTAGCCCATTTATTATACATATAAATTTAGGGTGGTTCTTAAAATTTTCCCTGGGTCCAACCACCTAAGAAAGCCAGTGTATGACTGCTCTAGGGTATTTGACACCCTTATAGAAGAGAAACATCCACTTTCAATGGTAAACCAGAGAGAACCCAAAGGCCTACAATAATGACACCATCTGAAGTCCTTAGAGCATATGAGAGAGAGATGGAGAAGGAGTTTGTAGAAATGTTTGGTTCAAATGGGGAGCCTATGTTCGATGATCCATAATTATTTCACACCTATGTTGAGAAATTTCCCATTGGGATGAAAGGAAATTTGTGTTTTATGAGCTCCCATATTGGGATAATCTTAAGATTTCCCACTTACTAGATCCCATGCATATATTTAAAAAAAAATCATCTTGTTTATGGAGGATTATATCATCGAAAGAAAGTGACACATTGGTTGTTAGGAGAGATCTTAGTTCTTAAAAAACTAAAAAGAAGCATTGGCCAATTATAAGAAAATAGAGGAGATGTTGGTCCCTCTTGGTCCTTCAAAGAAGGTGATGTCCCATTTATTTTATAGAAAGATTATCTTTCTTTGAAAAGGAAGTTATAATGAGTGTGAGGGTGCCTTATTTATATGGGTCTTCATTATGGCATTGCTTCACTGTAGAAGATCGTTTGTCGGGGTTGAAATCGCATGACCATTTGAACCTTCTAAGAGTACGTATGTCAAAAACATGATTTTTTTTATTTTTTTTTACTTTTATGTAATGGGATATTTTATAATTAATTTTTTTATAATATACTATTTACTGTGCAGTTTCATTATCCTTTGCTCATGTGTGGTGTTTCCATTATGATGCATGTGTTGTCCTTGATGGCAACTCACTTGTAACAGAACAAGTATATCATAACTAGATGAATCCACAGGTCAGTTCACAGGTGACAAAGTGATGGAATAAAATAACAGAGTGATGGAACAAAATAACATAATGATGGGAGAAAGATTTAGAGATCAGAATCAAAAGTTTGATAAAGGTGAATATTTGAAGATCTATGCGTGGGTTTGTCAAGGCCAAGTCGTATATACACGCAAGTACAAAGAAGCAAAGTCATCTGTACATGTTGGTGCACTAATTTAAGAATACCAAGGGTCCTTACCATTGTATTATCCCACAATATTGAGCGTAGTAATGGTTACTTGATCCCGTCCAAGATTACCACTGACACTAGTGTAGTTTTGACCCATGGTATTTGCTAAGGATCTAACTATATAAGGAGGTGAAGATCAAAGTGATAAGTGTGCATGTGAAAGGGTTTTTATGAATACTTCAATCTGAAATATATTTGCATTGTAAGGGCCATTGTTGACACATAGATATGAAATAATTATGCACCAATAAATACAATGATGGATCAAGATCATGAGACTTGAAATGACTTTCCATTGTATGGTCTACTCATGGATTGACTAGATCTAAGTATTAACGCATGTTTTTATCTCAAAATATTATGATCAAGGTCTTTCTAAAGTTCTAAAGAGCTGCACAATTTTAGGTCATAATTTGCAGATCTGTATGCAGGTTTGTCTTGGTGAAGTTGTGTATACACGCTGGTTCATTTCTTTAAAGTTGCGTACATAAAGGAAGGGTTTTTGCAGATCTGTACACAAGTTGGTCTTGGTGAAGTTGCATATACACGCAAGTTCATTTCTTCACAGTCATGTATAGAGAGGGAGGGTTTATTTTCATAAATGACTGATCAACCTGATCAATGTTGTTGTATATTTACTATCTATCAACGATGTCCTCATGTTGAACTACGTTGAGTGATAATGTCTGAAGTAGAACTGATTGAATGATGAAGTTGAATTTAGTTACATGTTGATTGGTTGAAAATATTATTGATGCTACTAACTGCATGAGGGTTTTGTAAGCTATCCGAATATTTCAGAATAACTCTGGTCAGCTCTATGTCTGATTCAAAACTACAAGTTTTTAGTATATTTAGATTTGTACGTAGGTTTCTATACAGAAAAAGTGTGTATACACGCGGGTTGCCTTAAGTGAAGTAACATATTCATGTTGGCATATGAATGATCAGTGTTGCAATTGATTTTGTGTGTTGATGTAGTATTCTGAGTTCAATTCTGTTTTCTAGTTACAATGATCTCATTGTTCTGTTTGAATTAAGTTGGTGTTTGCTTCAATTGACCTACAAGTTGTGATGTATTAAAGCAAGTGGATCTAGTGTGAAAATTTATGAAATGTGTGTTCAACGGATGTTGCTAAGGGTTAGATCCTTCACTGAGGAGGTTGAAGCTTCTTGCCAGTAGTAGTCAGTAATTAGTAATCAGATCAAGGGGTTGCAACTTCCTTCCAATAGGATCTAGAGAAAGAGTGAAGGTAGTAGCCTTCAGCAGGTGGGTGCCTGCGTATTGGCATGAGTCTGCACCAGTACAAGAATGTAAGAAGTTTTTTTATATTAATAAGTTTGAAGATTGAGACAACATCAGTGGTGATTTTCTCCCACATTGGGTTTCCACCTTAAATCTTGGTGTTCATGTGTGTTTCTTATGTGTGATACGTTATTATGTTCTTACTACACTTGCTTATTGCTTATCAAATGCATGATAAATCTCTTACATTCTGGTTTAAGTTTAATAGATAAAGAATTAGTTGTTTTACAAGTTTACTAAGCATACGCTAGTTTCTTTTACAACAGTCGCATACATACGTGAGTTGGGTTCAGTAAACTCATGTATATATTTCATAAAAGAAAATTATATTTGTGAGTTTTTAAAAATACTGATTCACACCCCCCCCCCTCTAAGTATTTTTCCCAACAATTTGTATCAGAGCAGGTCCTTCAAAAGAAGATTGATTGCTTGAAGGAAGATCTCCCAAGATGAGAAATCAAGAGGGAACTGTTAGAGCCTAGATTTACCTCAAGCTAAAAAGGTAAGATTCTAGGTCCACATCAAACCATGCTCAGCCTCGTAGCTAGCCCTATGAGGACAGGAGAGGGCCCTCTCCGGGTCAATCTCAGCAAAGGATAATCAGATGGGGCTTGAGATGACCAATTTAACAACTAATCTTAGGCTAGGTATGAAGTTCAAGAATTGATTTGATTTTTTGGGAGATTTTTTGTTGGAAAAAGGGAAAGGCAATTTTGGGTCCGGGGATGAGGCCAAATTTTTGCAGAGTTCTGATTGGGGAAAGGAAGGCAATCGTTTTGATGCTTTAGATTGAATGTATGGATGGATCAGAATAGTGAGGATCTGAGGAGGGCAAGAGAGTCTCAAGAGTCCTCCTTAAACAGATGAAAACATTGAAAATTAAACAAAATTTCAAGGCAGAGCACAACAATCCAGTGAATTCTACCTTAATCACTCATTTTTTTAATTTAAGAAGCAAAGAGAAGGGAGAATGATACACATAAAAATAAATGAAATTACAAGTACATAGAGAAAAACACCATCAAAACACAGAGCCACATGGATCCCAACAAGTGCTGCAAAACCTTGGTCTTTCCTTAGCCAAAATGCAGAGATGGAATGTACAATGATGTGCCAAGCAATCCCAAGTGTCCAACCCTGAAAATGACTCAGAAAATACATGATATAGACTAGCCCATCCCATTCCATTGCCTCTAGGGGTTGAGCTCATCATTCTACGAGCTATTTCAACCAATTCTAAACAAAGCACTAAAATCTAGGCAATCAAACAACTTGCCTCTATATGATAGGAAACTGATTCATTCATTAAATTTTCACTTTCTAGTGAATGAATCTTCTAGAACAAGTAAATATGTGCCAAAATTACATCATATTCATTAAGTTACATCAAGATAGATCAATAATTGCATCAAAAAGTAAAACTAGTCAAAACTGGACGAATTTCTGAGCTGCTGAGTGAAAAATAGGCAAAAATCCTCTATGCGCCGCGCCTGAAACCTGTATGTGTAGCACAAATTTGGAGCTGAGTTTGAGGCACTTTTCGAAGTCCAAATTTAGCCCAAGATAGCTCGTTGGAAATCCCTACCTGCCCGCTTTCTAATCCAAGTGGAATTTCTGAATTTGGATGTCATTTTCCCCTCCAAAAATTCAATCTCCCAAGACTACTTCCTGTGGGTGCAAAAGGTGGCAGAAAGGTCATTTTTAGGGTGTTTTTGACCCTTTAGGCAACCCAGAACTTGATGAAATCCTTAGGTAATCCATGAGCATACATAAATTTTGATGAAAATCCAAAAATGTAAAGTTTTCCTCCTAGAGATCTCCCAATTATAAGCGCGCGCCAAGTGGCGCTACGCGTTGGGCAGGAAAACCTGTTTTGAACCAAAATTTTCAAAATTGACAAAATTTTCTCCAAATTTCTTGAAATTTGGGCTGGACCTTCTCTATCAAGTTTCATGCTGGGCTAAAGAGGCTTCGACCAATATCTGAAGACGATCATGCTCCTTTTGCCTCTTTTGCTTCTTTGTCGCCTTCTTCAATTTTGCCTTTAGATTCCTTATTCGTGCCTTGGAACTCATATTTCGCGCCCTGTAATGGAAAACCATGTGTCTCAAAAATGCTTTATCCCTATCGTCCTTGTCCAGCAGTCTCTCCAAGTGGATGTTGATTCTTTCAAGCCAAGACTCTCGATCATCATTAATCTCTTGCTTCAATGAAGTGAGCTCAATCCTCCTCCTTTGTGCAGCTTGGCGATTCTCGCGGATGTTTTGTAACTCCATGATTGCTTGCTGATCTTCAAGCTATTTGTTCCTCTGCTCCAAGTATTTCATAGTCCACTTAGCCCTCTCCAAGTCAAGGGATAAGGCTTTGATCTCTGTTTGCTGCTCCTGGATGATCTCTCTAAGATGTGCACTTTGTGGGCCCATGTTTGTATCGTCATCCTGAATAAGAATAAAGTCCCGCTCACCTGAAGGCCCCTCGTCCTGCATTGGCCTCTTTCCTCTGTCCTATACCTGTGATGCTGATGTCAGAAGCGAGGCCCCTTCCACACCGGGTGGAGATAACACTCGCTTTGTTGCCACAAACAGTTACCTGGCGCCCTTCTGATAAGTAATGCAAACCGGGATAGTAGCAATGTGTGGATCATGGCCTTCAAGCTGATGAGAAGGTCCACCTATCTCATGCCCAGCCTCTGAAGGTCCCTGTGAAGCTCTGAAAAACTCATGGGAGATGAAATCATCCCAAGTGATGCCCTGTAATCCAAGCTGATGAACCACCAAAATTTTGATGAGTGCATAGTGGTAAATGCTGTTGTACTGTTGTTCAGGAGTCTTCTTCTGCACAAGAGTAGTCATCCTCTCGATGTTTCAGCACATGAAATATGGAATGTTCATCAAACTCACTCTCATGAAATGCATCAATAACCTAATATGGTATGCATAGAGGCGTGAGAAGCGACCTTCACAACTGAAGTATCTGATAATGAGTCTCATCAACGGCACATAAGATTCCTTCAGAAACTGAAATGGGAATACTCTCCTGAGATGCTTCAATAGCTAGGCCTAATGTAAGGTTCATAATATGATCTATCTAGTTGCTGCCTCTTGTTCCACTCTTCCCCTATATTCGGTATCCTGATGGCCTAAGAGATGGTTTTTGGTGTCAAGGTGAAGTTTACTCCAGCAAGAGTAACATGACTATCATGCAAATGTAAAACAAACAACCGAACTAACTCCTGATGATGCTCGATCTAAGCAATCATCTCACAATACTGAAAGCATGTCATTGCAAGCAGGCAGGCCTGCAATTGAGTTAAGGAAGTAGGCTCATCTCTGACATGTCTGCCACTTTTTCGAGGCCTTCTCGGCACATTAAGCTCAGTGGTTGAGTCACTGCCTTGCTCATATTCTTGCTCATATGATGAATCTTTCTCTGTCATGGTGCTGCAATTTGTATGTTTGATTGGTTTGATAAAGAGAAATAGGTGATGTGTTTTAAATGTCGAATGTGCCAAAGGGAAATGGGACTGTGAGGAATATGGGACAGTGGGAAAAGCGGATGATGGAGTTTGTCAAGTGAAGAAATGTGCAAACAGTCACTTTTAGGGATGTAGGTATTTGGGGGAATGATATAGTGATAAAATATATAGGAGAGGGAGAATGATGATAGGGACTGATATGATTGTAGAATAGGGAAAATGGGAAGCTGGGATATGAGTGGTTTTGGCAGTTACGGCATGGGAAAAGATCACAGGTGGGAAAGGAAAGTTGGCACCACCATCATAATTTTAAAACACCAAATTTAAAACCCCAAAGGAGCAGTTTTTGATATACACATAGGGTTTATATTTTCGAACTTTCAAACCATTGAATTCTCCCTCCAAACAACACCCAACAAAAGATAAATTCAATCGAAGCACACTTGAACTTACTTGGAGCAGAAAAAATGGTGTTTTTGTGAGTTTTTATGATAGAAGCAGCATAAAACTGGCTTGTAGGCTCTCTACGCCGCACACAAACCCAGTGCGCCGTGCCTCCTGGATGCACCGTGACAGTGGAATTTTACACTGAGAATTTGCGCCCAATGCACTGCGCGGCCTGTGTGCGCTGCGACCTCCTCCAATGCACCACGCGACCCTTCAACGCACAGTCTCAGCCCTTCAAACACAAAATTCGCTCCTCTAACCCTCAAGTCGATATCCTTTGACCTCTTGGCATAGCAATGGATGTTTCAAGCAATGAACATGTCTAATGGAATGATGGGTTTGATTTTTATTGAAGCCACAATGATTTTTTGTCTTGGAGGTTCTGTGCGCCGTGCGCAAGCCCAGTGCACCGCGCCTCGTGGATGCGCCGCGCCAGTGGAGAAAAGCACTGTGGCAGGAGGCCCAATGCGTCGCGCAGCCTATGTGCGCCGCGCTCTAACCCAATGCGCCGCGCAGCCAATAAACACAGTCTTGGCTTTGAAAATTGCCTTCTCACCACTAACTTTGACTTTCCTTGATCTTCTTGGATGCAAATGACATTATACACACAGAAATATCTTTATAAAGACATGGCTTTGATTTTTGGTTCTCAAAAACCCATCTTTGTAATGTTTTAGCTTTTGGCACTTTTTCACTTTAATACAAACCCTGTTCTTCTGTTTCTTCTTTGATTATCTGACTTGAATAATGAATCTTTTGGCTATTTTTGTAGGGATAGTGGCATGTCTTGACAAAGGAAGACCAGGGCTGTGCCTGGAGATTTCAACAATTGAATTTTTTTTTTAATTACATGGAAATTTATTACAAAACGAAATGACGAATTTTCTTAAAAACAAAGTTTTGAAGAAAAGTCATAATCCATCCATATGGCGATAAGATTTTGTGAAATAAAACCTCCCTCTGGCCTGTTGGCATTATTGGACACTTTGAAGACACAATTTGTGAAACCCTAGACCTAGTGACTGAAATGACTCTGCTGATCAAAAGACTAAAACAAGACTGTAAGTGACTTTAAAAGCTTGATTAAAAGACCTGAGCCAGCAGGTATAAGGCATGAGGGGTAATGAATAACAAGACCCTCCCGTCAGATTATGGCATGCCCCTAGTGGAATGCAACTGAGTGAATCGAGCGAGACACCTAAAAATGAAATGCAATAAGAGAAATGATCTCTGATGGAGGGATGTAAAGATCGACTCTAACATGAACAACATCTATCAAACCACCACTCTTCAACAAAAATAATGTAATATATTGGAAGACAAGAAACAAACCCTATCTTTAATCCCTTGGAGTAGATGTTTGGGAAATTGTGGAAGGAGGTTACCAATATCCAGCCATAGTTCCCATAGATGCAACAGAAAAGAAGACGTATGAAACCAATGCCAAAGATGTCAATGCATTATTGGGAAGTTTGACAGAATCAGAATTTGTCAAAGTTATACAGTTAAACACAGAAAAAGAAATGTGGGACAGAATCATTCAAAGCTATGAAGGCGATACCAAGGTAAAAAGTGCTAAACTCCAAACTCTCAAAATTCAATATGATGAAAGTATTGTTTGTTTATTTCTATGTATAGATAAGATTGTAAATCGCATGAAAAATCTTAGTGAAGAAATAAGGGACACCACTTTAGTAGAGAAAATATTAAGATCTCTAACTCCTAAATTCAAGTCAAAAGTGTCTGCCATTGAAGGGAAGTAGGATCTGCAGACTCTTACTATTGTTCAACTTCATGGGATCCTGACTACTTTTGAAATGAGGAAAGGAGGTCCCTCAAAAGTCAGAGAAGTCGCATTTAAAGCACCTGAAAAACGAAAGAAAAGGAATAACACAAGGAATATATAAGAAGAATATGAGGTGAACTTTGTAAAGTAACTTCAACTGGGCACCAGAATGTTCTGAGGTAAGCTTCCCTTCAAAAGTTTTGCTTGTGGTAGAGTTGGTCATTATGTTGCTAAATGTCCTCATAAAGACAACCATGACAAAGGGAAAGATACTGAAAAAGGTAATAGGAGATGGTTTGACAATAGAATAAGTTATTATACTCATGAAGATAGTGATGGCTTGTCAAATAATGAAGAAGGAGAATCTGATCAATATCTTAAATTACTCATGGATTTTGAGAAAAATACTATTGAGTCTAATGATACATTTGTGGATGCTTTAGAGGAAAAATATTTCTTTGAAGAAATTACTCAACTCAAAATTTTCTTAGAAGAAAACAAAATAGGCATAGATACATTGAAGCATCAACTCATAGAAAAGGAAAAGCATAATGAGAAGTTAGAATGTGAAGTAGTAAGTCTAAGAAATGAACTTGAGAAAATAAAAACTTTGAATCTTAGATTTGCTAAAGGATCTGAAACCTTAGATGAAATTATCAAGGTACAATGCTCTCCTCTTATGAAGACAAGTCTTGGATACACTGGAGAAACATATCAAACAAAAAAGTCTTGAGCCACCACCGGAAGCTATCAAAATGCAGCAAAAACCGGTCACCAAAGCTTCAGCCCTCAGCGAAAGAATAAAGGCATTCCACAGCTTAATCACGTTCACTTTAATCCAAGGATGAACAACAACCAAAGCACCAGCTAAAAGGTAAACAACACTATAAGATTATATGATCACATAAATTTCTTCTTTAATGGACAATGTTTCTCATGTCATAATTTTGGTCATAAGGCTTCTCAAGGTGTTGCATACAAAACCATCATGACTAGAGAAGAAATAAAACAAAGGAATGAGACAAGAGTCGAGAAGAACACTTATAATAACTTCTCACATCTTATAGATGAAAATGAATGTTCATTTTGAAATAACCTTGGACATGAAGAATCTAAATGCAAGAGAAAATTACAGCCAACATCTCAAAAGGAGAAATATCAACAAATTCTAAGGTATGGAAAAGGAAGGAGTTACAGTCTGAAAGTTGTGGCATAACATTGTTTGCAGAAGAACAAGAAAATCAATGGTACATTGATAGCGGATGCTCAAAACACAGGACAAGTGATAAAGATAAACTTATTTTATACAATGCTTTAGATAAATAAAATAACATCACTTTTGGAAATGACTCATCTATTGTCATTAAGGGTAAAGGTTATGTTTTTCTAACAGAAAAGGTTAAAGCTAGTAATGTTATGTATGTTGATGGATTAAAGCATAACTTGTTGAGTGTTAGCCAAATGTGTGACCAGATTTATGGTCAATTACCTCTTCAAGGGGAAATCTCCAAGAGAAATTCTCTAAATAGAATCATAATTCAAAACAATACATAACCTTATGTTGTGTGTGTTTGTGTGTGTTTCAATGGATAATATTAACCACATGTGGGCCCACTTCTAATTAGATCCTACTAACTAATTTGGGTTTTATTAACAAAGAGGGCCCTTTTAACAATGAGTGACTATTAACTAACTATTTAACGAACCACATACATTAATAATGTAGGAATCTACATCATTTAGGGCCTCAAACATGCCCTACAATTAAATGACCCAAAAAATTAGTGAAAATTCTAAAAATTGTGGAATTTTCTATTGTCTTGGTATCCTGAATTAGTTGAAAATCATTGATAACTCTCTTCAGTGAGTGTTATTTGTTATATGTACTATTTATAGGCACCCACAAATTTGTAAATTACATGTGTGTGTGTGTGTGTCCCCCTTAGTTCTCATTGGAGAAGAACTAAGTTTACATGTATTCCCTTAGACACTTTGAAAAATTGCAACAAATTTAAGGATGGGATGCGTATATATGGAATCATGGTACATCAATATTGGTAAGAACTAAAACACCTTATCATGAAGTCCAAGCCACAAACAAAGAAAATAAATATGGTCTTTTAATCCAAAACAACATACCATAACCACAAAGTCAAATACATAAGAGCTTATGCATAATCAATTAGAAATGTCCCCATACCGTTCCAATTGAAAGAGGAGGCTAGTTATGGTCATACTAGCTTGTACCCCACCCTATGAAAAAAGTATCAATAATAATAGGCTCATTATGTGCCCACCTATGAATGGGGAGCTCTAGGAGGTTGGATCCCTATGATATTGCAAGCACCAACATGGCAACCTCTTATCCATATAAGGCAGACATGACATACTACTATGGGGCCTATCTCTACTATCTTGAACTTATTGAACATCATGATCTTGACGTCTACTATGGGAAAGCCAACCAAGCTACAAAATTTGAAACCTATCATGCCAAGGAAAGCCAAAGGCCATTGTACACCTCATCTAATGAATACACTAGGAAAATTCATTCAAAGTGGGTCATGAGGCTTTCTACTCATGGCATATATATCCCTATGCCAATAGTATAGTAATTATTGAATGTGATCCATATCTAAGCACACTTTCCAAGAATATACCTCATTTTTCAAAAACAATCCGTGAAAAATCAATTAAACATCATATCGAGAAAATTTTTGAGGTGACATGTTATCATTAAATAATAATTGATCGTGTTGTTTCTAAATATAAAAGAAAAATTCTATGGTTGGAAGCTTCCAAGTGGATCAAAATCCCAGACTTAGAATAGGAGAGGGAGGGTGGTAGAATTTGGTAACATGAAGACTTAGCCCAGACCTAGATTTGCTTCAAAAATGTACAGAACTAGAAGAAATGTTTTCAATTTATATCTTAGCCACAATTAGGGCATCAAGGATTTTAGACCCCTAGGTAAGTCAATATTTCAACAATGGGAGACCCTTTATCATTCAACAATAGGAAAATAATTATTTTTTAGGTTATAATAGAAGTTTTCATATGCTTTTGAACAAAACCATTTTTTTCATATGAATTCAAGTGCAAGATATTGTTGAGATGTCCTTCAAGGTAAATATTGTAACATAGCCACTTATAGTCCATGGTATAATTTTATCACACAAATGAAGTAGCCTTACTCAATTTCTAGTCTCCCCACTAGAAACAATAGGTTGGGAGGCCAAGCTTAAGCCAAAGGTGTTCATATATGAGCTTTTGTATGTGCTTCACGATAGCTATATTAACATTGCTTTGTCAACGCTACTAATTTACTTCAAGAAAATAGAACCAATTTATGGTTGAGTTATCAAATAAGGCATTGGAATATTGAGTTACTTCCCTAGAATGCTTCCTAGATGAGAACATAGAGGACTCATCCAAAGGCTTCTAGAAAATATCACCAATAATGACCACATAAAGAATGTTTATAAAAATAAAGTCTCATCCTACGAGAAGGAACCTTCCATGTCAATAAGGGTTTAATGGAATAGGTGAGTTTATGTTTAAATTACTCAATAATATTAGAAATAATAGATATTAATATTATATAAATATGGTCAATTACCATGAAGAAGTTTTGCAAAAAAAATCCTAAGTGGGTTCCTTCTCATTAAATTCGTGTCACTTCATTAATCTATGAACTTTAATTTATTATTATATTATTATTCTTTGTATTGTAATTTTATTTTATTTATTATTTATTACTTTTTAGACTTTATGTATGTAATGATTTCCTTCCCCTTTCCAAAGCATTTTTTCCTTCAAGCAACCCCAAATGAATTTGTCTTCCATGTGGAGATGCATCTCGATTTTAAACTTGTTTTTGAATATTTGGGAGATTTTTTATAATAGAAGTGTGATATTTTTGATTTATTTTAATGTACTATTTTGGATTTTTGGACCATTATTGTGAAGTCTAGCACTTTAGTGCAAAGCCTCACTAAGAAATATATATTGATAGAAACAATGAGACTAGTTACCATTGTCACCTTATCAACTACTCCCTTTTTTTCTATGGTTGGATATAATAGTCCCGAGGGAGGCTTCGCAGGCTTAAGGGGACCAGACCCAGGTTTAGAGTTAGTTGTGCTAACCAACAAAAGCCTATATTATCGTCTCTTTCAGGAATTATTTATGTAGCGCAGACCACATTCTCACCTGAGGAAATATTGGGGGATGCTAGAACCAAGTTTCTACATCCAAAGGGGTTATGCAATGTGGTTCTAGGGTTTCTTTTAGTTTAGGGTTTAATTCAACCTTCCGAACTGTTCACCTTATTGTATAGTCATAGAGTGTTTTCCTACTTAACAGACTAGCAAGTTGCGCCTAACTAGTCTAACATGCATTTTCATCATATAAAATAGTATTTGAACCTTCGTGATGCAATTATAGTAGAAATATACAAAACCCTAATTATGCAGAAATACAAAAACTACGTGAACATATAAAAATACATAGATCCATTCCAAATTCTTCTTTATTAGCACAAATCTTCACAGATATAATATTTTTGACCTTGTGCAAGCAGCTGCAGGAGCTTGCACACACAGCTGCAGACTTACCAAGGTCTTTGTACGCACAACTACAAGATCCCTCCCCTAACCCGAATATAGAAAGATATCAGAATTACAGACTCAAAATCTTATCATTACATCATGAATTAATTGATGGCTTTGACTCACTAAGACATCCCTTTATATAGCTTTTATTGTTACAATACCATGGTCCACAAACCATGGGTGAAGCTCAACATAGCTGAATTTATCCCATCCCTTTACAAAACAAGGGCCTTTCACCCGCCCTGAAGCATCTTTGACTCCTATAACTCTGCGCGAATCATCCTCCACTGCTCAAAATGTTGAGACTTTACATGACTTAGACAAAAATTGGACCTAGGGGACCCCTACCCAACATTCCCCCAACACAATGATGTGACTTGTCCTCAAGACACTCAGTCAGTATATATTGAACCTTTGCTTTGAGACTGTTGTATGCAAACTTCAATGGATGAAGTGTCTCTATGCACTACACTACGGCCTATTGAACTTCCTCCATGAGCTTCTCTATCACATGCCCTTATGTCGCTAGACCAATTATTCTATGTGTCTACTGCATGCTCTTCAAATTTCTCTCCACTATCTACGAGAGCTTACTGGCCTCCTCTGCCCAAGGCTGCGTCCACACAGAGATTATCTATGCCTTCTACTGCATCTCATAAATTTGTCCTTGTAGAATTGTTCCCTCCCGAGGATGGGAAAATCATTGCAGAAGTGCTAAGGTCCACGTTGTTTCTTTGAGCTCATCGAATTGCAGTCGTTTGTCTCAGATTTCAGCCTCGATATTCTCCACATGTGCATCCTCCTGTAGCGAGGCCCATATGTATTATAGCACCATTTACCACTCTTGGTATATGTGATGCTTTGTTTATGGCCTAGGGCAACCCCTCCTTCTAGACTTGGTCCAAATATATTAAAAAAACAATGTTTTATTCCCTATACGCTACTTTACCCTGAGCTAAAAGTGTGTACACGTGGGTCATTCAATACCCAACCCACGTATATGTATTAAACACTTAAAAAATTAAATTTCCTTAATTATGGGTAGATTTCATGGGTTTTACCTGTTGATTACCTCCTATTGCCCATCGTCCAACTGTTTCCCAACTAAAAAACTAATTGGGAGAGGTATAAATAGACCTCTATGGGAAGGCCTGAAGGAGGAGAAGAGATAGAGTTATTATACTGATATTATCCCTAATTGAGTATGATGAATCCCTGTGCCTCATGCATTTCCCCAAGCTTTAGGAAACCCTTGTTTCCTTGATTATAGATATCCTTCCTTTTGCTTGAGATATCATGGTGTTGGTGATGGAAGAAGATTGTTGAAGGCTGGGATAGGATGAATCTAGAGGAAGGTTTTGCTTGGAGCCAGAAGAAGACTCAGGTGAATTCTCTCCATGTTATTTATAACTTACTGCAATAAAAGAAATGTTGTCTTGTTTATGAAATTAATTATGTTTATGCATAAAATTATGTTTTAATTCATATATGAATGTCGTTTTAATGTATGATCAATCATTTGTTTATATGATATAAATTCAATTTTGTGAATATGCTTTACTTCTATACTGCTATGTATGTTCGAATTGAATGATTTTCAGGTTTGAAGAACATCGGGAGTTGTAGAGGGTCTGAACCCTGCGGGACCTACTCGAATGAAGGAAATCTAGGTATTGTCACTCTTACGTAGTTTGATAATATAAGCATTTTGCTTGAGCTATATGAGTATTTCTTGTTGTAGTTTGCTTCTACTCTGTTGGGGTTCTAACCCAAAGCCTGAGGGTGCTTTCACCTGAAATAGAATTGGTGACTTCGCTGGGGATAACAATCTTGTTATTCCTGGTTTGGGTTGTTCATTCTCAATCAGGGCTCCATCTTTGGTTTGCTTGTCGTTACAATCTTATTTGGTCTACTAGAGTCTCAAGCCTTAAGTCTGATCTTTTGGATCAGACTTTGTTTTTTATTTTTTCTTGTAAAGCTTTGTATACACTCTTTACTTTGTTTACAGTAGAGTACACACACTTGTTTCCGTAGAGTGAACATGTGTGTACGTGAGTTTCCTATGTCATAAGCGTGTGTGCACGCTTCTGTGTTTGAACACAGTTGCGTATGAAAATTTTTGCATTGTTTTTTCAAATCTTTCAGCCCAGATAGATTTTTTTCCTAGTCTTTTTAGTCTCTGTGTGGTCAAATGTTATCTGAAGAATTTAATTATTCTGCAAGCTTACTGTTTCGAAGTCTCTTCCTCATTGAAAACATTTGGCCTAGGTTTGCTTCTTTTGCAAGTTTGTAGTTTGTGTTTTGGCACACAAAACTTCGTCCTAAAGTTCTTGATTGTTCTGGTTCTTCATGACACGAGATTGTTTTCAGTTTCTCTGTCAAGCTCGGATTTCGAATCTACTTGCTTTGCTCTCCTTTGTTTTATGGCCTCATAGCTTTTCTTGCTTTTTGAAAGTCTTGTTGATGAATTTGGAAGTATTTCTTTCCTAGCTTCTTGGTCAGTTTTTCAAACTCTTTGCTGCTATTTGGGTCATTTGGTACAAGTTGAAGTCTTTTTTCTCAATTTTTCGTTCATTTTCAAGTTTGTAACTTGCAAAGACTCCTTGTGCTCTTTTTTCAATATTTTGAAGTTTTAGTAGCATTTTGGTGATTTCAAAAAGCTGTTTTGGATGCTTCTTTAAAAAAAAGAAAAGATCTCAAAAAACTTTGTTTTTCTTTTTCTTTTGCCAAGTTTGGTTTATGGTTTCTTTTTATTGTTGAAAGCGAATTGCAATCTTTTATAATTTTTCCTTCTTATTTGGAGAGAATTTTGTGTTCAAGATTTGTATGTTCTTCAGTACTTAAGTTGGCTCATTGTTAGTTATAAACAATTGATTTTTCTTTTTGAGTGTTATTTAGGATCTTGCATCTCCATTATATCTTGCATTAGGGTAGTTTGCATTGTTAAAGCATTCATAGCCTTTTAGTTTTTGGGTGTGTGAAATGTGTTTCAAGAAAAGAAGAGAAAAAATACTTTGCTTTGTATAAGTTTCATAGAACCCGTGTAGAGATATCTTTTCATCGAAGAAAAAATGATTTCATTCATGTAAGTTTTTCATTGATTTATGTTGTGTCATACAAACATCATTGGTTTCACTCCCATCTATACCATTGACTTAAAGAACAACCATTAAAATCAAGCGATTAATTAATATAAACTAGAAATTTTATGTTGTCATAAGAATAAACCAACAAGTTTAGGATTATTAGGGCCTTGGATTAGGCAAGAGGAGAGTTAACTCTCCAAGGCCGCTCAAAATTACAAAACATAGAAGTTTGATTAATGAGCAAAATCCAATAGCGTTAGGGAGACCGAGAAAGCTCCGTAATTGGGAGTAAAGCACGAGGGAGAATGAAGATAAGGATGAGAGATACCCCCTCTCTTACTTGTCGGATCCTGCTTCACGACTGTTCCACCCGACATCTGATATGAGTTGGTGACCATAGTTGCCTATCCTAGGGATCACATAAGTGGATGTGAAGGGGAATCTCATGGCACCTGAGGTTGACATTGTATCACGTTCAGCAGTACTTCTGGAGGGTACCCTTGCGAAGCTTGGGTATTTGCACTGACAAAGGTTGTTGTCTGGATGTTAGTGTAACTACCTCTGATAACTTCCCTAGTAGGCCTAGGGCATAATTAACCTAGTCTATTTTGGAAGGAACTTGTTATTAACTTTCTTGCATTTTGGTGTCCGGTCCTAATCACTCGGAGAGGAAATACTCGAGATTTGTTTGATTGCTGATATCTTTAGGGACTTTTTAGTTAGTGTTTTTTGCTCCTAGTCGGCCTAGCTTTATCATTTTTTGAGTCTTTAAGTAGATCTTTTAAATAATTCAAAGTGGTTGATCAACCATGTCGACGATCTAGGAGATTTCGTGGGTTATCACCTATGAGTCCTGAGCCTTCCCCTAGAATGTGTAGGATTGATTCTCCTAGTGGTTTTCACCCATTGGTAGCAGACACATCGGAGATTGATCCTCCACTTCAGGTCATTAATTCACAAGATAGACTTGGCACCAGTAGAGAGTTAGAGAGGAACACACCAGTTCTTTCTTGAGTACTTTTTTAGTCGGAAGACAATATCGAAGTTGAAGAGATTTCAGAGTCGGTTGAATCTCTGAATTCTCCTCTTCCTCCTGATCATCCAGGCGTTTTACTGTACGTTGGAAATCTAACTCATAGGCCTTCCAACCCAAGTTTACACCCATCTATTCCTTCGATGACCAGCGTTGGAAGCATGGCATCTATGACGAGTGTTGCGAGCATGCAAACTCCCATATCTGTATAAGGAGGAGGAACTATTTCCATCTCTTCTATTACTCCCAGCATGGCTATATTTGGGTGTACTTCCATTTTGTCAATGAGTGGAAGTTCTCAGGCTACTGCATTCATTTTTGGATTTATCCCTTATGGAATGCCGTCTCACGGGATTCCTTCAGTTCCTTTGAACATACCATCTACCGCCTCTACATCCATGATGAGTGGATCGACTTCTTTTCAGGGTTTCCCATTTGGAAGTGGCCATATACCACACTCCAATTGAATAGTAGGGTCAATGCCTTTTTCTTTTACAAGTCAAGGTAATAACCCATTCCAAGTTGGATAAACCCTATGGTTAGTGGGATAGGAGCTGGGAATCAATTTTTCGGCCAACAAGGGAATGTGTTTTATTCTCAAGTTAATTCATTTCATAAGTTTCCACCCTTTTCTAATGCATGGAATCCTTATTAGGGGTTATCCGCTCCTTTCAACACTTCGTTAGGGGTAACTTCGCCGGTTATGGAGGATTTTTGACAGGAGTTGGTCAAACTCCAAATTTTGTTGGACCACAAGGAGAACCTTTTGGTTTAGTAGGCTCTACGAGTTACTTCCAGAAACCTGGTGTTTTTCAAAATCCAGGTCATTCTTTTCAGACCTTTGGGAACCCCACTTGCATTGGATGGAATTCCCAAGGTCCACCATGACTCCCTTTTCTATCCATGTTGAATTCTCTAGACTTAACTAAATTGACAAATGATCTGATTTAATGCAATCTGGCTTGGCCTCTGGTCCCAACTAAACTTCCCTGAGATATCCCAAAATTTGAAGGGAAGAGTGGTGAAGATCCGAGAGACCACGTAACCACATTTCACTTATGGTGCTCATACAACTCCCTGATAGATGATTCGACCATGTTAAGGTTATTTCAATGCACCCTAATTGGGAATGTGGCCAAATGGTATATCGAGTTTCTAGGGGGCACCTTTACTTCCTTCTGTGATTTGGCTAATGTCTTTTTTAACCATTTTCAGTTTCTTGTCCGATATGAAGCTGGAACTGAAATTCTGGCTAACTTTCAGCAAGACACTGCAACTCACATTTCAGATCATATCTAGGAATGGAGGAGGAAAAGGCTTATCAAAGCTAAAATCCCACAAGAATTCCTTCTCGAATGGTTTCTCAAATCATTACAACCTAATATCTCAAAGGATGTGTCTTTTTCGAGTGTTTATTCGGAAGAGCATGCCATTTTTCGAACCCAGCAATTGGAACTGATATATTCTCAATTTGGGATTCTTCAAAAAATTCTACCTGATGCTCCTAGATCTAAGTTTGATTTAGCGAAACCGAAACCAGGTCCCCACGCCGATGGTATAGTCGTATCAATCGATATTAATGTGGTGAACCTATTGAACCAGTTACAACAATTGTCTCTACAAACTGCTCCTTCGAACCAAGCAGCATCGTCTGTACCTACACCTTCCCAACCTACCTCTATAAACGTCGTCCAGACCTCTGACCCCAAAGGAAATAAAAAATCCAATGGGAAGAGGAAGGGATGAGGTAAGGATAAGAACCAGGAAGGGAAAGGCAATGCAAACAAACCTAGCAATGGTGCTGGAGAGGGTAGGAAAGAGTCCAAGAAAAAGGTAAAATTTCCATGCAAGTTATGCAATGGAGATCATCTGACTCACCTCTATCCTAAGATGCAAGACACTCAGTGCTTATTAGTGCAACAAGGGTGCTCTAGCTCCCAAGCAGTTCTGACTAACCCTTTTCCCCAAGGGTAGCAATTACTTGCTAGTGCAAATTCTAATGCTGGTACCTCCTCTGGGCCAACCAGGAAGGGGAAAATTCGTTAAATGTTTATATGATGAGCTCTCATATCGATGTCACTATACGAGCACACGATTATGGTGAATCGGAAGCATATAAGGCTAAATCTATTCTCGAAGCCACAAAACCACTTCATATTGAGCGACCATCTGTTGAGTCTATACCTCAAATACCGAAAGGTTCCGCGAAGTGCTCGACTATTAACCCTATGCTAGGGCAGCCTAGAACTAGTCATTGTAGAAGATTTGGCTCAAAGTCCTTGTGCTATGTCTGCATTGGAGCTACTCCAGTCGTGCCCTGTAGAGAAGTGCTTTGCTTTTGGCAATCAACACAATAGATCCAAATAATTCTTTAGTGCTCACATTTGATATGTTGAATGTTTAAAAGGGACTTCCTCAACATATGGCTTTCCAGATAAAGTCCACATACTGAAAGACCAATATTTTCGGACTGTTATAGATGAGGGAGCTTCCACATGCATGATGTCTATGTCAAGTTGGGAGGCCATGGGATCACCTTCATCTATTCCTTCACCTACGCTTTTGACGACATTTGATGGACATTCTCATAGGCCACACGGGATTATCATGGCCTTTCCTATTTGTGTTGGGAGAAAAGTAGTGAATATTGAGGTAGAAATCATTGATCCGAACTTGGATTATAACCTCCTCTTAGGCAAGAATTGGATTTACGAGATGGATGCCATAGTTTCATCATTATTCCGCATCCTTTATTTTCCCAATGAGGGGATGGTTGTTAGAGTTGATTAGTTAGATTATTCTCCAGGTGACTCTCACGCAACTTCGGATTCTACCGTTCCATTGATGGACAATCCCCGTCAACCTATTGAGAATTTAGGAGTTGGGATGTACTCTTCGTTAATGGGTATATTTTACCTCCCTCCTCCTACAGATAGAATTAATGCGATTTCATCCTCTAGGGGACCTTCTCGGAAAGGGTTCTTTTGAACTCATTATTTTTAGAACCCTTGGCCCTTACCTTCATCTACCACCACATTAGATGGATGGTAGGTAGGTGCAATGGAATTTCCCATGTCTGCAACAGAACTTAGTTATCAATCTATCGTTAACTCTGCAAACAACCATCCTACTCCTTTTTCACAAGAGGAGTTAGATGGCGATGTGGCTTCGGCTTCGACCCTCGATTCTACTTCAGCCTTGGGTTGCTTAGATACAATCTTACCATCTGAAGAAGTAATTTTGGAAGCAATGATGGGTGTGGATTGACCCTAGGAGGATTTACATCATCGTTCATATTTTCTCCCTCCATTACATGAAGTTGAATCTAGTTTTTCCAATCTATCTACTAGTGATGTTTGTTCAGTTTCAAACCCTTTGGCTCCAGCACAATTTTCTGTCGAAGGTAACATGTCGGTTATCTCACGAACTGTACTTGTAAACATCTCTAGGAATCCTAACGTAATCCAAAATTTCTTCATCGGAGTTGATTGTTCCCCTGAAGAAATTCAAATCTACACTGACCTCTTTAAAGAATTTCGAGATGTGTTCACTTGGTCTTATGAGGAAATGCCTGGAATTGATCCATCTATAGTCCAACATGAGATCAAGACATATAAAATTGAAAAACCTATTCATCAAAAACTTCGACTAGTCCATCCTTGGAAAGCGGAAGCTATTAAAGTTGAAGTAGAAAAGTTGCTTAAGGCAGCTTTCATATACCTCGTTCCTCTAACTGAGTGGGTTTCCAACCTAGTCCCAGTAGATAAGAAGCAAGGAACGATCTGAGTATGTATCGACTTTAGGGATTTAAATAAAGCTTGTCCAAAAGACAATTACCCCACACCTTTTATTGATCAAATTGTTGATGAATGTGTGGGTAATGAAATTTTTTCGTTCATGGACGAATTCTCTGGTTACAATCAAATTACTATCCGTCTAGAGGATCAGCACAAGACAACCTTTATTTGTCCTTGGGGCACGTTTGCATACAAGAAGATGCCTTTTGGCCTTAAAAATGTTGGAGCTACTTTTCAGTGGGCCATGTCTTATGTTTTCCACGACATCAAACATGTTATTGAAGCATACTTGGATGACTTAGCTACTTGTTCTCGCAAGAGAATTGATCATCCCAGCCACCTTCGGTTAGCCTTTCAGAGATGTCATTTTTATAAAATCCGGTTGAATCCGAATAAGTGTGTTTTTGCGGTCACATTTAGTCAGCTATTAGGATTCATCATATCAATTGAAGGGATTCGAGTTGGTCCTTTCAAGGTTGAGGCAATAATTCAATTGCCTCCCCCGTCTTCCATTCATCAACTTCAAAGTCTCCAAGGAAAGGCAAATTTCTTGAGGATATTTATAGCAAATTACGTCGATATTACCAAAGGATTTATGCATCTACTTAAGAAAGGAGTTCCATTTTTATGGGATGATTTCGCGCAACGATCTTTTGATGCTTTAAAAAAGTCATAAACCTTTGCTCCATTATTGAGTCCACCAAATTAAGGCAGAGATTTCCTTTTGTATCTCGCTACGGTAGAATCAACCATCAGTATGGTTCTGGTTCAGGAGGATGATGCTCTTAGTGAGCATGTAATCTACTACTTGAGTCGAGGCTTAGTAGGACCTGAGCTACCCTATTCTCCCATCTAGAAATTGGCCTTAGCGATTGTCCATGCTGTCCAGCGACTTTGTCATTACATTCTGCTTCGCAAAACATTCGTCTTAGCGGCTATCAATCCTTTTCATTTTTTCCTCATTAGGTGAGTGATTGGGGACAAGTATAATCAATGGATTGTTATTTTTCAAGAGTTCGATCTCGAATTCTTGTCAGCTAAATCTAGGAAGTCATTAGTTTTTGCGGAATTGATTTCGGAGCTGCCTTGTGAAGAAGCTATTGTTTATGAGGAAAATTTTCCTGATGAATATTTATTCCTCATTTCTTCACAAGATCCCTGGTATGGAGATATCATTATATATCTCCAGACTTCGAATTTTCCACCTGCTTTCTCCAAAGATGAATGTTGAAAGTTATGTCACCTTACCAAAAACTATGTTATTATTGGTGATACATTATATCGTAGAGGGGCTGACTCAATCCTTAGGCATTTCTTAACTTTGGAAGAAGCTGAGTCTATACTTAATGATTACCGTAGTGGATCTTGTGGTGGTCATCTATCAGGGCTTGCAACAACCCATAAAATTTTGCGAGCAGGCTACTTTTGGCCTTCAATTTTCAAAGACTCTACTGAAGCGGTCAAACGTTGCCATCCTTGTCAAGTTTATACTCGGAAAATGTGCACGCATCTAGCTCCACTTTTTCCTATTATCACTGTCGGTCCATTTACGAAGTGAGGAATTAATTTTACTACTTGTAATCCGCCTTCGGCAGGGAATCACAAGTACATCATTATGGCCGTAAACAAATTTACGAAGTGGGCTGAGGCCATGCCTACTTTCAAAAACAATAGTGAGATAGCAGCCTTGTTTCTCTTCAACCAGGTTATTTCATGATTTTGTATCCCAAGAGAGATTGTCACTGACCATGGCAGTCACTTCCAAAATCAACTAATGACCAAATTGGCTCTCAACTTGGGCTTTCGTCAGGAGAATTCATCTCCATACTATCCTCAGGCCAATGGGCAAGCTGAAGCCATGAATAAGTCCCTTAAGACCATCCTGCAAAGGACAATTAAAAAAGATCGATCCAATTGGCACATCATGTTGTACTTGGTGCTTTTGGCATATCGAACCTCAGTTAAGACTGCCACTGGTTTTACTCTTTTTCAACTAGTTTATGGGTTGGAATCTATCTTCCCTATCGAATGTGAAATTCTGTCCCTTAAGCTAGCTGTAGAAATTCTTCCGGAGACATCTAGTCTCGAAGAACACCTCATTCATTTGGAACATCTTTATGAGCATCATTGACATGCATCCATAATAAATGAAGCCCGTAAGAAGAGGATTAAAACTCAATATGATAAAGTTGTTCACCCTCGGGTTTCTTTTAAGGTGACCTTGTCTTAGTCTTTGACCAAGACAAAGACACCCTGGGGGCAGGCAAGTTTAAATCTATGTGGTATGGTCCCTTTATAGTCAAGCATGTTTTGGAAAAAGGGGCTTATGAATTAATTGATTTTGAAGGGAACAAGCTAGCGGACCCCAAAAACGAGCTCTACCTTAAGAATTGTTTTTCTTAGGCTTTGGCTGAGAAATTGCTTGTTTGTATATATTGTATCTTTGTACATATCTGTCTGGCATTTTTGTGATATCGATATTTTTTTATCTGCTTTGGAAGGTATTGATGGACAATTTGATATATTTCGGATTTGCTGATGGTGCAAGTAGGCACACTCGGAATCTTGCTTCCATGGCTTGGGTGATTTATTATCCATCTGGCCAGTTGATGGTGTCGAGGGGAGTATGTATTGGCCCTGCTTTGAACAACATTACCGAATATACTATAGTTCTTAATTTACTATCTGAAGCAATATCTTATGGGATTGATTCGTTGGTAGTTTATCTAGACTCACAACTAGTGGTGTCGCAGTTAAATAACACTTATCGGGTTCGCGATTCTTATTTATATCGCTAATTTTTGAGAGAGAGAGTGTTGCAATGATCATTTATTTATATCACATATATTCACATTCCATGATCTGAGAATTCATTAACAAACTCTATTGCTAATCAAGCATTAGATTGGCACATTAATCATTCATCAAATTAAATAACATCAAAAAAATTGAATCTGTATATATATCATAAAGTAGCTTGTATATAAATGGAGTGTTCAAAAAATAATATACAAAATTAGGATAGGATGCCCTCAAAATTTGGGCTTATGCCCATAATCATGTCCACTCATACATAGATCTATCTATCGACCTAGCTCAGGATGAGTAGCTAAAACATTAACCACAGCATTGGCTACACGCTGAAGTATCCGGACCCAATCCCATGGTACCCCTACCACACGGCACTACATCTCCTCAGGTAGATCCTTTACAGCTATCATAGGTACCTAATGAGTTAGTCTCACCAAGTTTCTCTAAACAGCATAAAGGTCTCTCTTTGTCAGAGTTGCCACCTCTTCGATCCCTCTTTCGTGACGCCTGTGCCTCAGAAATCCATCAAGTCTCACTGAACCCACATCTAGAACATGGTCATTATATTTTGTCAGTATTTTGTCTCATCAAAAATATTTTCTAAGTTCATTTCATAATAAAAATCCAACAAATCTTTAAAAATTCACAAAAACTTAAAAAATTGTTACTTGTGTCTCCCCATGCTGCATTTGGTGGTAACACTAAGTCTGGATCTCCTCGAAAATCCATGCCGACATATGGGTAGTCATTGACCGCGATGATCTGTTGATCCCACTAGGTGAAAAACTCATCATCAAAGGTCATTCTGGGCACGTCACCACCACCAAGGTGCTTCATCAGGTCCACCCATCTACCCATTCGTGGATCCCTAGGGCTACTGATGGATGCTGATACTTTGGGACGTAGCCCAAGTACCTTCTCGAAGAAGAATCAACACAAGATGGTTCCATATCCAAAATTCTTCAGTTGAACCTTCTGTATAGAGGTCAATTGACTCTTCATGTTATTCAGAAGAGGCATGCACCAGTTAAATACTATGGTACGAAATTCCACTACCACGCTCATAGATACTCGTGACACCTGCTACAGGGAAGTTGACCCATTTACCCGTGCAATGGTAAATAGAAAAATCCTCAAGGATAAACTTTCCACATGTTTGATTGGAATTTGACTTCCAATCTTCTTTGGATGTCCAAGACAATATATATGGACATAGTCTTCCACTGAAAGACTACCTCTCATCCTGCCTGTCGAATGCACAACCTCCCCTCTTTGGGAGAGACCGATAATAAAATAGATATCTTCGACCTCAATCCGTAGAGGCATCTGATCAATCATGAAAGCATCATCCTCTGTGCTCCAGTAGTGGATCAAAAGTTCTAGCAAGCACGTATTGGCTTTCAAATTTGGCATTTGAAGGATTTGAGTAAGCCAAAGCCTCTCAAAGTATCCAATGCATTTTGGTCATTCATTACCTCATTATCAATAGTGGTATGCTCTCTTTCCCTCCAAGTGATAGTCATCCTATAAAAAATTGAAGTTTCAACCATTAGTTTATATGTTAAAACTTTAACTCCCGTACACGCAGGTTCCCTTTACACACAGTCGCGTGTAGGGCCATTGTATACATGGGTTGCTCACATACAACCCACGTGTACGTAGAGTTGAATTTTTGGGCCTAGTTTCCCATAGTCAAAACTTTGAAAAAACTTCTAAAAACTATCATAAAACATTACATGTACGATTTGAGTATTACCTGGAGACTTTGGGATGATTTGAACGGTCCAATTGTTCAAAGGAAAGCTTGCTTCATTTTGCTCCACATCTCTTTGCTCCAAACAGAAATGAAAACATTGTGAGTCCAAAAGTCATTATATAACTTTGAAATTGCAAAAAAAAAAATTCAAAAATTGATTTTTGTCTCATGGATTTTTTGACCTGTGGGCTTTGATTGTCGAGAGTGGGTTGTTTTTACACGAAATTTTGGAGACTTCTTCAAGATGTTGTTTCGGTCCCATGATCACTAACCCGTCATGGTAGGTATCGTCCTCTCAGTGGCATTTAGGTTAGGGAAAACCATTTTCCGCTGCATCTTGCATACTAGCCTCCATTCAGTGATACATTAGCCATAGGTTCAACCCCATCGTATCTTAGTCAGCAAACCATTTTCACTTGCCGATTTTCAAACCATGATGTGATGGTAGAGCCATCCTTTACATGGGCATCTTAGTTAGAACTTCGCTGACATTGATTTTCCATGCTGCTACACTGAGTAGGCTCGAGAGTCCTCTTTAGTCCCTCCATGACTGATGTGTTGAAGACACATTCTCCTTTCTTCCACACTAATTTTTGGCCTTATACCCTAGAGGCTCCTTTTTGTTGAGTTGTACTGCTGCATTTAATTTTGACTCTTTTCACCTTTTTGGCCTTAAGTTGGCTTCACTTGGACTCCTGTTTAAGCCACTTATTTGACCATGTCTTCTACAAACTCAACCATGCAATCACTTAGCTTTTGCAACTTGACGCATCCTTTTACCCATGGAAAGAGCATCCCTTTGAGTGTCCTTGACCGGTTTCCCCTCCCTGCATTAAGCATAGGAATGTTCCCCTCCTAGGAACTAGATCATCTGTTTCTCTGACACTCATTCTTTCCACTGTACAATAGCATTCTTTTATTCTTCTTCCAGCTTAAAGAAAAAGATAAAAAAAATTATATATTCCAAAAAGAGCGGGAATGGAACAACATTTCCATATTTTTGGTAGCTAGAGTCAGTCATGTCGCCCTTGAACAAAGCACTCAAAAGAAAGTATCTCCTACATTTGGATGGGATTTAGTTTGACTTAGGTGCATCTTAAGCTTGTTATTGAGTCAGTACTCCTCTGATTGGTTACCTCTTTCAATCATATGGAGAGTTTGCTTATGCCTCTTGCATGACAAACTTATACAGAGTTATAATATGCTGCCATATAGTCATCATTGAGTCATGCTTTTGTTCATGGGAAGTAAACCTAAGTCAGCCTCTCTACGGTGTCTCTTGACATATTTTTCAGTCAGCCATCCCTGGTTGTCAGTGTCATGTTTGTCATCACATCAGTGATATTGGTCCTTTTCTCATGCCGGTTTGAGAAGGTCTCCACTAACTTCTTGCTAGTGGGTCTTTTCCTTATCAACTACGACAAATTTCTTTGAGGTCAGACCTAGAGCTGCACCTTGGCCCTATTTTCATTATTTATAGGTCACCTTGTGCTCAACATCAGTATCATGGGTCTTTGACTGAGTGGTTTCCCTTGTGTTCAACATCAGCTTTCGTTATCACACATTGTGATTCGTGCAGTGCCTTGGTTTCCATTTGATCCTATTGGTGGATTCCTTGCCTTGGTGTCATCTTTCCTTATTGGTTGGTTCAAAGGGTTTCTATCATGCGCTAGCTAAATCTTGTGTATGCCAAAATGTGCTTCGGTTAGGTTACTGCATCTTTTTTGTTTGATCCCTTCCACATTATTGGCCTACAAGTTACACTCGTCTAGATTGACGAAGGATTCCTTAATGCCTTCCTTCTAGCGTATCTTTTCCTATCGACTACAACTCATTTTCTCTAGGAAAAATATCTAGAGTCCATTTGGTAGTACCTTGGGGTTTGTAGTCATCTGTGGCAGATTCCTTCACTATCGACAATGGGAAACCATCATTGTCTCTTGATTGATAGATTCTTTCAGGTGTTCCACTTTAGCTCATTCATTCACACATGCTAGATTGTATTGGGTACCTTGACTCTCATTATCAGTATTGATGAGTAGTCTCGTGTTTGTTAACGGTATACATCAATAACCGATAATCAAATGATTTCTCACGTGGTCGACCTTAGATCGTTCATTCCCATTGTGTGGAAATGTCCCATGGCAGTCGGTGAAGACCTCAGGTTGTGTCAGCATCTTTTGGTTCACTTGTCAGTTGCTCCTGTTGCTGCTAGTTGACACCATCCACCTTATATGTTGCAGTTCTTCACAATGACATTTTATATGCTGGCATCCAAGTTACAATGTAGTATCATTTTATTCCATCATGTTCATTTGGTAATACTGGGATAATTTTTTGACATCAGTGACTAGCTTCATCCTTCAGCATCATTGATCGTCTTCTTATATGTGATATTCAAAGATGTACTTTTTTGATCACGATCAGATGATCCATTATGTACTTTCAGTTCCTTTATACTAGTATACATATTGGATCCACTTGTACTTGATATGCAAACATGCTTTACTTTCTTTGAGAATTGGTATGCCCACCTCAGACAATAGTTTCTTTCTGATCTCTTTTGATGGCTTGGCGGGCTGAATTCTGATGAAGTCCTTCTCAGTCTCGACATGATTCTTTCCATACGCTTAATACATTTCGGCCATCATGTACCCCTTCTGACCACATATATTAGGGGGCATCTATTATAGCACCATTTACCACTCTTGGTATATGTGATGCTTTGTTTATGGCCTAGGGCAACCCCTCCTTCCAGACTTGGTCCAAATATATAACAAAAATAGTGTTTTATTCCCTGTACGCCCCTAAGCTAAAAGTGTGTACATGCGGGTCAGTCAATACCCAACCCGCATATATGTATTAAAACACTTAAAAAAAATAAAATTCCTTAATTATGGATGGAGTTCATGGGTTTTACCTATTGATTACCTCCTATTGCCCATGGCCCAACTGTTTCCCAACTAAAAAACTAATTGGGAGAGGTATAAATAGACCTCTATGGGAAGGCCTTAAGGAAGAGAAGAGATAGAGTTATTATACTAAGATTATCCCTGACTGAGTCTAATGAATCCCTGTGCCTCATGCACTTCCCCAAGCTTTAGGAAACCATTGTTTCCTTGATTATAGATAGCCTTCCTTTTGCTTGAGATATCATGGTGTTGGTGATGGAAGAGGATTGTTGAAGGCTAGGATAAGACGAATCTGGAGGACGGTTCTGCTTGGATCCAGAAGAAGACTCAGGTGAATTCTCTCCATGTTATTTATAGCTTACTGCAATAAAATAAATGATGTCTTGTTTCTGAAATTAACTATGTTTATGCATCAAATTATGTTTTAATTCATATATGAATTTCGTTTTAATGTATGATCAATCATTTGTTTATATGATATAAAGTCAATTTTGTGAATATGAATTACTTCTATACTACTATGTACGTTCAAATTGATTTAATATTCAGGTTTGAATAACATCGGGAGTTGCAGAGGGTCTGAACCCTGCGTGACCTACTCAAAGGAAGGAAATCCGAGTACGATCACTCTTATGTAGTTTGATAATATAAGAAATTTATCTCAGTTGTATGAGTATTTCTTGTTGTAGTTTGCTTCTGCTCTGTTGGGGTTCTAACCCAAAGCCCTAGGGTGCTTTCACCCAAAACAATATCTCCATCATATCCTCAAAAATCTGACCACAGTCCTTGACTGCAGTGGCTATTTTTTCCATGTTGGCTTTGATTGCAGCTTTACGCTGCTCTCGAACTTCAGGTGGTGTGGTAGGTTGTAGCTTCATCTGGAGTTTCATAATCTACATCTGCAACTCAAATTTGACTTTGTCCACCTATGCCTTTGATTCCTTGACTGCTGCTGCAAGCTTCTGAAGCTTCTCCTCTGAGGTTTCCTCTGTCTGGATCTAGAGCTTTGGAAGCTTACTGCAAGCTTTAGTAATAGCCTCTTCTAGTTGTTGTCTACGTGAAACTACCTCATCATGATCCTGCATTGCTTTATTCTTCTCATCAAACATCTGTTGGTTGTTTCTTTTCACTTATTTTATGACCAAAAGAGCACATTTCTCGCACACCTTGAGTTCATCTGTGACATCCTAATGTAATTCATGCAATGTTTGGAGGGGGAGCACCGCAAGATTGAGACTCAGGTTCTTTAAGTTTTGTATGTTCTCCCACTCTTCTACAGTATTGAAATGTAGGGATCTATCTGGTAGGTGCACATCTCGGAGCTCAGTTGTGAGTATCATTTATGCACTGACTAAAGTTGAAGGTACTGCTCTTGCTTGACTCATGCTCGCCTGAACCACTCTTGCTTGGGACACACTCACTTTAACCTGCAGCTCTTTGAGGTGTTGTTGGACCTCTATCAGTACTGCCTTGTACTGATCTTCAATGTTTCCCCAAACCTCCATTGTCATAGCTCTGATAGTGTCTCCAATTTCATCAAAGTCCCCCTCATTGAGGACCACCAACTTTGCGCTTGTAGATCTGTCTTACTTCTGCTTCTTCCATGCGCCTCCAGCACTCTGCTTCTTCCTCATTTTTACTATAAATAGGGAATCAAAGTCCTCCATGTTCACGAAAGGGTCTTCACCACCCTGATCACCCTCGTCGGTGGTTGGTTCCTCCTATTCAACATCGTGCTCTGTTTCCTACGCAGTGTTCTTCTCAAGATCGATTATAACCTTCTGAGGCATTGTCTTTTTATCTGCCTCCTTAATTCGCTTAATCAGCTCTAGGGCCCATACAGTAAGATCGTCGTGTTTTCAGCAGGACTCCTTTGTGGCTAGTTTTGAAAGCCACTTGTGCAACTCATTAGCAAATGATGTGAAAAATATCTCGTGATGTTCTGTATAGATACACCTCTATAACCACCTTTCTGTCGACTGGCGTGAATATCTATTTTCTTGTGCTACAAATTCGTGCAACTTCAAATCTACCCAATCTTATATCTCTTTTCTATTTGGTCGCCACATCACACATCCCTCAGCTAGATTCTGGTCCCAGCAACAGAACCATTTGTTGGCTTGAGGGGCCCAAACCCAGGTTCAGAGTTAGTTGTGCTAAGAAACAAAACCATATATTACTGGCCCTTTCGGAAATGATTTGCATAGTGTAGACCACAGTCTCACCCAAGGAAATATTGGGGAATGCTACAACCAAATTTTTGCATCTAGATGGGCTATGTAGTGTGGTTGTAGGGTTTCTTTCAGTTTAGGGCTTAATCCAACCTCTGCGAAATTGTACAATCATAAAGTGTTTTCCTACATAACAAACTTACGAATTGCACCTAACTAGTCTAACATGCATTATTCATCATATAAAACAGTATTCGAACCTTCACGATGCAATTATAGCAGAAATATACAAAAGTGAACCCTCATTATGCAGAAATACAGAAACTACGTGAACATATAAAAATACACAGATTTGTTCCAAATTCTTCTTTATTAGCTTAAATATTCACAGATACAATATTTCTGACCCTGCGCACACAGTTGCAAGGGCCTCCGCATACAACTGCAGCAGCCTTCCCCTTCGCCCAAATAAAGAAATATATCAGAATTATAGACTCAAAATCATATCATAACATCATGAATTAATTGATGTCTTTGACTCACTAAGGCATCCCCTTATATATCTTTTACCCTTACAATACCATGGTCCGCAAACTGTGGAAAAAGCTCAACCTAGAAGAATTTATCCCATCCCTTTACAAGACAAGGGCCTTTGACCTACCCTAAAGCCCCTTTGACTCCTAGACCTCTATGTGAATCATGCTCTGCTCCTCAAAATGCGGAGACTTTACATGACTTAGACAAAACTTGGAACTCGGGGACCCATACCCAACAAGCTTCCCTAATAAACATTAGGGATTAAGTAACTGAAATTATTTTATCCTAAATACCTCCTAAGGGTTCTACCACAAGACTCAACCAAGGAAAAGTTGCAATAATATGGTTTTGGGTGATTCTAAGGCGTAAATTCAAGAGAGAAAAATCAAAGGTCCTTATGGCTAAATATAGAGGGCTTAGTTAGACATAAAGGGACTCAAATAGGTACTCGAACACATGCAATCAATAAAGTACAATTTCATGTTATAAACTAGTGTTTTAATTAGCAATTCAAAACATGGAAATATAACAACAAGAGGAAAACAACCCTAGGATATATGATAAAAAAATGAAAGAATAGAGTTATTTAATGAGTAAATAAGAGAATAAGTTACAACAATTTCTAAAGTTTGAAAACACAATTAACAACAATGGATACCTTGGATGTCAGCCTTAATTGATGGCTAAAAGTACATGTAAATGATATTTTATCTTCCAAATGAATGCATGCAAAGTCTATCCCACAGAAATAAATTCCAATGTAAATAATGCTAAAAAATGAATATTTCATTGTAACCTAACCTTAATTTTTCATAGAAAACATAAAATAAAATAAATTAGAGTTTTATTTGTATTTTTTATTTTATGCATTGAGACAAGAGATAAGACTATTTTTTTCACAATCAAGGGGTTGATGGAGTCTAGGGATATAAATGTAATATGGAAGAGGATTAATGGAAGCAATTTCAAAGAGAGAGAAAAAGATAAACTTGTGTTTCTCAATTCCTTAAACCCTAACATCCTTCTATATTATTTAGATATTGAAAGAGAGAAAGTTCCACTTAGGTTCCTCAAGATAAAATTGATGAAAATAGCATTCAATGAGATGTTGGATTCATAAAACATCAACAAAACTTTGGTGAAAATTTCATGAAACACTAATTATGCAAAAGTACAAGTTGGAAGAAAATAAATTAAATGAAAATAACATAAATCATTGAAGTACCAGCAATATTCATCCAATAGAGAGGACTATCCAATCACTATATCCTCCCCAATACAATTTCCCTCAACTAGTGCTCCATAATGACCAAGAAATAATAGGTTGGCTAGTGTGCATTGATTTCCAAGTGTGTGTGATAATGGTCTAAGGAGAATTCGATTTGCCATTATTTATATGTTATCCTAATAGTATAAATCCCTAAAAATAATATTAAATTTTATTACAAGTTGGATAGGTTAAAAATTGGCCCCCAAATATAACTTGCTCAATGATAAAACATAAAAATAAGCCTCTTTTAACCCACATATATGAGCTAAAATCCCTCCAATGGTGGTATCATCCTCCAAAAGGTGTGTCTCTTACCTAAAAGTGCATTGGATGGCTAAAATGGGTGAATATCATCCCAAAGGTCACATATCCTCATCAAAATGGTGTCCAATATTTAAGCAAGGCTCCCTCATCAAAATCAGATCTTGAAACAAGCCCAAGTCATCAATCCAAATATCATGAAGGGGACATCATGGAGCTATGGAATGACATCATCATACAAACGAATTTACCATTCCATCCAAATGGTTCAAATGTCATCATCATCATCATCAAATTTCCACATAATTAGGGTAACGTCCATCAAGTAAGCACAATTCCATCCTGGGGGTTTCTTGTCAGCTCTAGGTATACAAGCTATCAAAGAAATGTCCTAGCTCTAGAGGGAAATTTTTGAGGTCTTGGAGGTAAAGAAGAGTGTCATCAACTATTCTCAGGAATCTCAAGGTTAATTCTCTGCAATAAGTGGTAAACATTCTAGGCCAATGTTTCAAGTGGCCCTCTTTGATGTGTTGGAGCACCATGATACAATCCCTCAAGGGATGGAATTATTACCGGGGAGAAAAGGTGTAACATATACTCATGGAGTTAAGTGAGATTAACATTATAGGTTCATAAACCATAAGAGTGTCAATGTGGACCATTTTTACTGTTAAGGTCATCAGAGTTCTTCAAATAATCATCATCTTCAAATGTCTTCTTAGCGTGTGATTTGTAAATAGGTTACCATGTTTATATATGGGATGGTTATAACAACCTTATTAGATCCTTCCAACCCTAAGTGGAGGAACTATTCCTAGGCTGACATGTTAATCAGTAGTTCTAAGTGATCAATCGCATGGCATGTGGTTTACTTCAAGGAGGATTCCACTATCTTCTACTAACTATGAAATTCAAAAATCCTTGAGCCTTATTATGTGAAGGGGGTAAAATCATAGGACCTACGTTGCCCCTTTCCTTAACCTATTTTTACCACCCTTCTTGTTTGCATTTTCATCATTAATTTTCATTTTTTACATATAAACCTTGGCTTACAAGATTTTGCTTATTCATCATTCACCCCTTAAGGATAATCATTTCCTTACTCATTAGGGTTGGTATATTAAAAGTTCCTTTCATTAGATAGCTCAAGATTTAGTAAGGAACTAGGTGAGGGCTAATGAGGGTGGTAGAGATTGGACTACGATTTTGTGCATGAACTTTAATTTGTCCCTACAAATCATTTTCATTTTAACATATGACTCATGCTTTTCTTTTCATTCTCCTATGTTGACCTCTTAGGGAAAATTTTCTAGGACTCCAACCAACGATGAGTAAAACATGGAAATGATAGTAGTGATAGATAAAAATCAACCCAAATATGGGATGTGGATATAAGGGGAAGATGGAAGGTGTTAAGAATGTATTACCATGGAAGCACAACATCAACCACAACCTCGTTTTTGTGTTCCTCCTAGATAGTGATAGAAAGTCCTAAAGGGAGCTGACATTGGACTAGAGTCAAGTGATAACCATGAAGGTGAATCATGAGAACACTTGAATAACCAAAAGATGTATATCATCCAATTTAACTTGTGAATGATACTAGAATTCCCTTAAGCATTAAATGAAAGAAGTTGAATACAAAAATGGTAAATATGCCTTAGAATGGATGACCTACCTTTATCGGATAAGAAGGCTAAGAAAGAAGTAACCAAAACATGGATGAGAGACACTTGAAACTAGCTATATGTGGATCATGATAGATTTGTTTGTTGGAAAGATGAAAAATTAGGGGAAATTGTTTTTCCTAGGGTTCAACCACATGGGTGGTTACCTTCTAGCTGAACTTAGGGGCATGTGCTCACCATAGAGTGCATGATCCATGTGCTCGAGTGAAGAGTGCATCAAAATCATATAAATCCATTGTTCTCATAGACCTATTACCTATAGCATTCTAAATAAATTACCAATAATTTAAGGGCATGGTGTTGATTATCACATTGTGATTGGGAAAGTCAAAATTTTCATTCAAATTCACTATTGAGAAGGGGGGAGTGAATCAGTTGTGATAAGATTTATACAATTTTAACACTTTTTGTTGAATCACTAAACAATCGTACACATCATAACATCAATAGATATGAAGATGTAAATAACATTAAAAGACAACATAAAATCAACACATCAGCACCAAAATAATCATGCACATATGACACCAAATATTTTGGTGGAAACCTTGAAGGGACAAAAAGCACCCTCTTGTTGTTGTGTTTCTATGATTATTCTATTATTCATCAAACATATTCATTACATAGATTAGATTGCCACTAATAGCTAGGAGACTCGAGCTCTGCTATAGTTTATTGGCCATCACCAACTAGAAGGCCCCAACCTCCTCAACCTCTATGTGGACCACATTTCAAAATTTTAAGATTGGGCCCAATGATATTCTCAATATGAACATTACAACAACATCTCAAGTTTGCAACTAAAATCTAAATCCCTAACCATTGATCAATGCCACATATGTATAAGAATCATTATTATGCACTGTAGCTAACCCTCAAACTCCAACAATAGAATAATACATTTATAATAATTCTTCTCCTCACAGTGGACCAAATAAAAAACATTAATTACATTGTGTCATGACCATGTCAAATTAATTAATTAACCCTCACATCAAATACCATGGGAAAAACCCTTGGGTATTACCTATGGTTTTCTTTTCTTAAGAATTCAACATCATCAAACACCATTCAAACCACCTATAACAATATCCAAACACTTGAAACCAACAAAATACATGTTACAAGGTTGACATCAATGCCAGAAAAACACTATTAGTGCAACAAGCTCCCCCTTTAGCGTTGATGTCAACCTAAAACTTCACCAAATTAATCTTCTTCCTTTCTGAATGGATGATCTCAATCTTGATCAAGTGGTTGTATCACTCTCACTAGAGTAAATTTCAGAGTAAAAGTTCCCATGAAATTTTTTATGTAATTTACATGTCATAATATGTAAAACCAATCAAATTCCTTTAAATTTAAAAAGAGATACATGTAAATATTTTGGAAGGAAACGAAGAAAAGTTTTTTTTTAATAGTATTTTTAGTTTATCTCCTTATATATTTCCTCAAATTTCAAGTGCATACATGTTATAGCACCATTTACCACTCTTGGTAGATATGATGCTCTAATTATGCCAAGGGCAACCCTTCCTTCCAGACTTGCACCAAAATCTAAAAAACGGTGTTTTATTCCCTATACGCTACTTTGCCTTGTGATAAAAGCGTGTACATGTGGGTTAGCATATACCCAACCTGCGTACATGTGTTAAAACACTTAAAAAAAAAAATATCCTTAATTTCGGGCGGAGTTCACGGGTTTTATCTGTTACTCACCTCTTATAGCCCATGGCCCAACTATTTCCAACTAAAAAAACTAATTTGGAGAAGTATAAATAAACCTCCATGGGAAGGCCTTAAGGGAGAAGACATGAAATATTGATACTATAGTGAGAATACCCCTGATAGAGTCTCACGAAATCCCTGTGCCTCTTGCACTCCACAAAGTTTCAGGTAACCCTTGTTTCCTTGTTGGAGGTATCCTTCATCTTTCTTGAGATATCCTTGTGTTGGTGATGGAGGAAGCTTGTTGAGGCCAAGAAAGGACGGATCCAGAGGATGATTCCACTTGGAGCTGGAGAAAGACTCAGGTTGTATTTCTCCACTTTACTTATAGCTTACTTCAATAAATAAATGTTGTTTAGTTCCCAATATTAAACATGTTTATGCATTGATTTATGTTGTAATTCATTTATGAATCTTATATTGATGCGTAATTGTTCATTCATTTATATGATCTAAAGTTAATATCATGAACATGATTTATGTTTCTACTGCTATATATGTTTCATTTGAATAATTTTTAGGTTTCAAAGACATCAGGAGAAGTTGAGGGTTTGCACCATACGGGATTTGCTCAAACTTAGGACCTTTGAGTAAGGACACTCTTGCACAGTTTAGTAGAATAATCATTTAGGTTGATTTCTTGAGCATTTCTTGCTGTTGTTTGCCATCCACTCTGTTGGGGTTTTCAACCCAAGCACCTAGGGTGATCTCACCCGCAATAGAATTGGCGACTCCACTTGGGATAACATTCTTGTTATTCTTGGTTTGGGTTGTTTGTTCTCAATCAGGGTTTATTTCTTGATTGCTTGCTTTTGCAGTATTATTTGACTCATCAGCTTCCCAGGTGTTAGAGCCTAGATTTGCCTCAGGCTGAAAATACCAGGTTCTAGGTCCACATCAAACCACGCTCAGCCTCGTAGCTAGCCCTACGAGGACAGGAGAGGGCTCTCTCCGGGTCGATCTCGGCAAAAGACAAGCGATGGGGCTCGAGATGACTGAAAAAAGAAGAAGCTAATTTTAGGCTAGGTATGAAGTACAAGGGTTCGAATTGAGTTTTTGGGGGTTTTGTGCTGGAAACAGGGAAAGGAAAATTGGGCTCGGAGATGAGGCACAGTTTCTGCAGAGTTCTGATTGGGGCAAGGAAGGCAAATGTTTTGATGCTTTAAAGTGAGTGAATGGATAGATCGGACTGGTGAGGAGCTAAGGAGAGCAAGAGAGTCTCAAGAATTCTCCTTAAATAGATGAAAACATGGAAATTTAAACAAATTCAAAGGCAGAGCATAGCAATTAATGGATTCTACCTTAATCACTCATTTGTTCAAATTCAGAAGAAGAGATAGGAAAATGATACACACAATGCTAATGAACTTACAATTACTTAGAGAATAACACCATCAAAACATAAAGCCACATGGATCCCAAACAGTGCTCCAAAACCCTGGTCTTTCCTTAGCCAAAAATGCAGAGATATAATGTACAATGATATGCCAAAGCAATCCCTAGTGTCCAACCCTGAAAATGACTTAGGAATTACATGATATAGACTAGCCCAACCCATTTCCTTGCCTCTAGGGGTCGAGCTCATCATTCTAGGAGTTGTTTCAACCAATTCTAAACAAAGCACTAAAATCTAGGCAATCAAAACAACTTGCCTCTATAAGGTAGGAAACTGATTCATTCATTAAATTTTCACTTTTTAGTGAATGAATCCTCTAGAACAAGTAAATAAGCGCCAAAATTACATCATGGTTATCAAATTACATCATGAAAGGTCAAGAGTAACCTAAAGAAGCAAAACTGGTCAAAACCGGGCGAATTTTTGAGCTGAACAGTGAAAAATAGGCAAAATCCTCTATGCGCCGCTCCTGATTCTCTACGCGTTGCGCCACTTTGGAGCTGATTTTGAGGCACTTCCTGAAGTCCAAATTGACACCAAGATAGCTTTCTGGAAATCCCTACCTGTCTACTTTCTAACCCAAGTGGTATTTATAAATTTGGATGTCATTTGCCCCTCCAAAAATTCAATATCCCAAGATTGTTTCCTGTGTGTCAAAATAGGGGCAGTGAGGTCATTTTTTGAGTGTTTTTGGCCTCTTGAGGACTCAAAACTTACCCAAATTTCTTGGCCATGCACCAGAAACCGTAATTTATCATGCAATTTTTTTTTGATTTGGATCTCCCTAGCAAAAGCGAGTGCCATGTGGTGCGGCGCATAAGGAGGAAAACCCTGTGTTAACAATTTCTGTGCGTAGTGCCTTTTTTCAGACTAGTTTTGAGGGCCTTCCTGGTATCAACATTGGGTGAAGGATAGCTCATTGGAAAGGTATTTAAGTCTAGTTTCCAACCCAACTATAATTTTTCAATTTGGAGTTCATTTTCTCTATAAAAAGTCAAATCTCCCAAGACTGGTCAAAATGTGCCAAATGAGGCTGCCTCAGGGCAGAGTGCTATTGCAGTCAACTTTTGAAGGTGCTCCTCAACTCCAAATTTAGCTCATGATAGCTCATGGGAAATCTCTTTGTGTCTAGTTATAATTTGACTCATAAAGCAAGTCATTTGGCCAACCACGCTAGGAGAAAACTTGATTTTCCCAAGGTCACTTCAGGGGTGCATCAATTCTCCTGAGGAAACTGTATTTTTGACATTTCTCTTAAACAATAATAGCTGTGTAAAAACTGAAAGAGGCTTTTCTTCTTGGGTCATTGAAGGACAAAAACCTTTGTCACCATTTCCAAATTCATCCTTTCTAGCTCAGAAACACAATTTTAATAAAAACCACCCCTTTTTTGTGATGAATGGCTTGCTCCTTGGAATGACTTCTCGACAAATGATGGAGATTTGATGTTAGATGATATGAAATGAGCTCATACCTTCTAATATCCCTTACACCTCCTCTACTCAGATATCTCTGATCCCATAGCCAACCCTAGCTCAGTGGGAGAGGAAATTAGGGTTTAGGGATATATGGTTAGGATTCTGGGGTTTTACATTGGGAAATTTTGTGAAAGGGAATTTGGGATATGGGATGGGATTTCAGTAATTTTAGGGGGGTAGGGAACAATGAAATCAAGGGAAAAAGGAATAAGGGAGATAAGAGAATGATGGAAAGAGCAAACTTGGTGGCAAATAGTTGATAAAACCCTAGGCAGCCATTTTTATATGAGAACTTTGACATGGTAGGGTTTAGACCATCACCATTGATCAATCACCATATCATAGGACAAATTTGAATGAAATGCAATGATTGAGACTCTACCTGGAAAATCCATGCAGATTATTGGCAATTTGGAGGAATTTTGAGCAGTTTCAGGCCTTTAAGTGTATGCGCCGTGCAGGACGCCCAATGTGCCGCGCCTCCCCAGTGCACTGCGCCAGTGTTGTTTTACATTGCGAAATGCGGCCCAATGTGCCGCGCCTCCTTCCCAGTGCGTCGCGCCGCTGAATTGGAGCGAATTTCACCCAATAACCTCACTTGCTTACCAAAATTTCTCTATGTTGCTTCTCCATGTTTCCACTTTAGCTCTTTGATGTATTTAGTATGCAAATGAACTCTTGGAACACAAAACTGATATATATGCCAAGGATTTAACTCTTGATTTCAAAAACCAATTTTTCATGTTGCAAACTTTGACATTTCACTCTGAAAGTCTGTTTTTTGCTTCCTTTATGATTTTTTGATATGAATGATGAACCACTTGTCTTTTTGTGCAGGGATAGCTATCATTGGATTTGGCAAAGGAGACCAGGGTTACGCTTGAAGAATTTCACAACTGAAGGAGCTTTGAGAATTACATATTTATTACAAAGATAAAATGGACGATTTTTCTTCAAAACAGAGTTTTGAAGAAAAATCATGATCAAGCATATTGACAATGAAATTTATATCATGAAAACTTATTTCGAACCTCCCTCATGTGCCTGCTGGTAATTATTGGACACTTTGAAGCATTTATTGACAAAACCCTAATGAAACCCTAGACCTACTGACTAAAATGACTCTTTGCTGACCACGAGACCAAACAAGACTGTACATGACTTTAAAATTGACTTTGATGAGCAGACACAAACCAGCAGGTACATGACATGAGGGATATGAGTAAAGAAACCCTTTGTCAGATAATCTATGCTCCTAATGGAATGCAGATGACTGGACTGAATGAGACACCTAAAAATGAAATGCGACAAAGAGTTTTTGATCTCTGACGGAGGGCTGAAGAGACCGACTCTATCATTGGCTCCAATGGGGATGGTAGCTCCTTAGAGGTGCCAAGAACTACAAATCTTTGGGTGAGCAGACAGTGCCTTCGTCCATTTGGCTATGGAGTCAATGACTTGACAAAACCACACAAGATTTGTTAACTCATTTATTGACTAAAAATTTGACTCAAAACTAAAGTTGAAAACCATAATAAAACCAAACATGACTAAAACATAAATAAAACCTACTCTAAGTGTTCTTTTCACCCTCGATCAAGTGAAATGGAACAGCCAATGAAACCATGTAAGCATCATGGCTGCTATTTGAATTCTCTGCAAGTGCTCGCTTGGGTACAACAAGAGAAAACTACTGAACGACGACTCCCATGGAGAGTCGGAATCAAGTTGACTACTGATAAACTTGCAAAGCATGAATTGACTGGATGACTTTAATAATACTGCGAAAGGATCTTCATAAGCATCGCTATTTATTTCCATTAACACATTACTGCTCTGGTCCAAGTATATTCATAGTTGGATATTAAACTTTTCCTCACATCGATGCTGTCTTTCTTTGGTGATAGCAACAGACTGTCAAAAGGGTCCTGAATTTCGTGAATAACCAAACTCTGTTGCTGATTCCAAACAGAACAAAAATATCCTTTATCAATCTCCTCATATGACTGCAAACCTTGATATGGACTTTGCAATGAACAATCTGTTAAACAAGACAATGAAGGCGACTTTTGAATCAGATTATTATCAACATTCTCTTCTGTCACATGGTTAGCAGATGGGGGAGAACTTTTACAGCAAACATCATCCAACACACGAGCAATAGGATCATCAAAAATTTGAGAAGACTGCTGCAATGTATCCATTAAAACTATATGATATCCTACTGGCTGTTCATCTTTTTCTTTAGAGATATTACGAAGATTCTGCCTTATAAATTGAAATTCTTCGAAACAAAAGGGTACAGAATCCTCTTGCATCATTAGATCATGTATTTCAGATTCCACGCCTTCATCTATAATCTGATCTTCAATTGCATTTGGTGGCTACAAATCTGGTGTTAGGGAGGGTTTTGTATCCAAAATGATTTCATCAATCATTTCAGGGGAAGATTTCTCATTAACAACTTGCTCAAGAATTTCTCTATCTGTCCTTCCTACAAGCTTTTCATTTGAAGATTTACTATGCAATTTACCCTTCAAAAACTGAAATGATTCAAAACAGAAAGGTAGGGAATCATCTTGTATCGTTTGATCATATCTTCTAGCTTCCATGTCTTCATGTGCAACTTGACAATCAACGGCATTCAGGGGTTGAAAATCTGAATATGAGAAGTCTTGAACAAGGTTTTTATTGCCTTCAAGATAGTCCAGATCAAGACTTGTTGACAGTTTATTTCTGATTGCATGAAAAATTTTTCTGATGAACTGAAATGAAACAAAAAGGCAAAGATCCTTCACTTACTTCAAAATTTGTTGCACTTTCTTCGTCATTGTCATAGCTGATATGTATCATTTGATCATTGCACTCGAGCTACTGTAAGTGAACTTCCTCCTCCCACAAACTAGCAACTGATTTGTCTGCAATATTAGCTTCTGTTTGGAGAACATAATCATCATCATCATATTGATCAAACTGAGGCAAATCGTCAGTATAAAACACATCATCAAGAATACATTTCATATCAACTGATCTCTCTCCTCCAAGATGATCTATAAAACAATCATTATGACAACTGGGATAAGAAACAAAATGTTTTGGACAAGCAATTTGTTCTTCTTCAATCAGCAAGCCACGGGCTTGAACATTATTCTCATTCCTTGTGATGATCCTTTGCATCATCTCTTCCACTACACTTGTCAAAATGTCAAGCTTTACCTCTAGAGATGTCGATTTCTCCTGATCTATGTTTTTCATCTCTTCTTCTTTCAACCTTGCCCATCGGATCAACAAGTGAGCCTCTACATTTACTGCATTGTTCTGCATCTCCTCAAGTGTTGCAGCATTCCTTTCTCTCAGCTGAAACTCCATTTCCGGATCAAAAGCACCCAGATAGTCTTATATCCACTGGCATCGAATAATAAACTTGGTTAAATTTGGCAGAAAACTGTTGTACTGTCTCCCCTGGCAATCTTTTCATCTGGTTATACTCTTCTATAATCAAGAAAAAGTTCTGTCCAATCACCCACCTGTCGAGGAAAGCTTTGACGAACTGCTGGAAATCGGAGATGCTCGCATCAGGAAGGGTTTTGAACCAACTCTTCACTTTACCTTGCAAAGAAAGAGAAAAAAGCCTAATACTGACATCTTCTTCATCAACCTCAAAAAGGTCTAGAAAAGACTCAACATTATGCACATGTTGCTCAGTGTTGACATTCTTACATTCACCATCAAACCTCGGCAAATATAGATCATAGTTTTTTGGGAAAGCATAAAGAAAAAAAGGTAAAAAAAGAGGTTTATACCTATCTGGGATTATAAAAGGTGTAGGAGTATATACAAGAGTGACAGGATCAGGTTTGTTTTCTTTAGGCTCATCACGCTGAAGAAAGTCATCATGAGATGTGGGAAAAGTAAGAAGGCCAGGATCAAAGGGAAACTCAGTATTTACACTTTTTGAATAGATCGAGTGAAGATTTTGATCACCTTTATCATACAACAAATTCTGAAAAACTTTCAGGACGGCTTCAAGAACAACAAAGAAGAAATTTACAACAAAGCAGAGTAGATCCTGAATACCATTCCACTTTAGATACCTGAACTTTGTGTAAGATCCCTCCATTTTCTCAGAGAAAGAGTTAGTCCTCCAGTGGAGTCTCTACAGGAGTCACCAGGTGAATGATTTCAGCCTTCTTATGTCTGATCATTTTCCACCATCAACCATCAGATCTGAACTTGATACATGTACTGGGGTGATTGTTTAGATCATATGTTCAGCTTATAAGACTAGACCGGAGATTGACTGAAGCAGCTTTTATCTACTTGTGCTAATGCAAAGCAAAAGCATTTCGAAGGCTACCTAGCATAACTTCAGGATCTGTCTGTAGTTTACAAAGCCAAACAATGAAAATAAACTTTCTTCCCCAGTGGATTCGCCACTATGTTAGAGCGTAGATTTGCCTCAGGCTAAAAAGACAAGGTTCTAGGTCCACATCAAACCACGCTCAGCCTCGTAGCTAGCCCTACGAGGACAGGAGTGGGCTCTCTCTGGGTTGATCTCAGCAAAAGACAAGCGATGGGGCTTGAGATGACTGAAATAAAAGCTAATTTAGGCTTGGAAGTACAAGGGTTTGATTTGAGTTTTTGGGGGTTTTATGCTGGAAACAGGGAAAGGAAAATTGGGCTCGGGGATGAGGCACAGTTTCTGCAGAGTTCTGATTGGGGAAAGGAAGGAAATCGTTTTGATGCTTTAAAGTGAGTGAATGGATATATCAGACTAGTGAGGAGCTAAGGAGAGAAAGAGAGTCTCAAGAATTCTCCTTAAATAGATGAAAACATGGAAATTTAAACAAATTCAAAGGCAGAGCATAGCAATTAATGGATTCTACCTTAATCACTCATTTGTTCAAATTCAGAAGAAGAGACAGGAAAATGATACACAAAACACTAATGAACTTACAATTACTTAGAGAAGAACACCATCAAAACATAAAGCCACATGGATCCCAAACAATGCTACAAAACCCTGGTCTTTCCTTAGCCAAAAATGCAGAGATATAATGTACAATGATATGCCAAAGCAATCCCTAGTGTCCAACCCTAAAAATGACTTAGGAATTACATGATATAGACTAGCCAAACCCATTCCCTTGCCTCTAGGGGTAGAGCTCATCATTCTAGGAGCTGTTTCAACCAATTCTAAACAAAGCACTAAAATCTAGGCAATCAAAACAACTTGCCTCTATAAGGTAGGAAACTGATTCATTCATTAAATTTTCACTTTTTAGTGAATGAATCCTCTAGAACAAGTAAATAAGTGCCAAAATTACATCATGGTTATCAAATTACATCATGAAAGGTCAAGAGTAATATCAAGAAGCAAAACTGGTCAAAACTGGGCGAATTTCTGAGCTGAACAGTGAAAAATAGGCAAAAATCCTCTATGCACCGCGCATGATTCTCTATGCATCGCGCCACTTTGGAGTTCATTTTTAGGAACTTCCTGAAGTCAAAATTGATCCCAAGATAGCTTGTTGGAAATCCCTACATGTCTACTTTCTAACCCAAGTGGAAGTTTTGAATTTGGATGTCATTTGCCCCTCCAAAACGTCAATCTCCCAAGACTGCTTCCTGTGTGTCAAAATAGGGGCAGTGAGGTCATTGTTTGAGTGTTTTTGGCCTCTTGAGGACTCAAAACTTGCCCAACTTTCTTGGCCATGCACCAAAAACAATAATTTATCATGAAAAATCCATATATGCAATGTTTTTTGGATTTGAAGCTCCCTAGCAAAAGCGAGCGCCATGTGGCGCGGTGCATAGGGAGGAAAACCCTGTGTTAACAATTTCTGTGCATAGTGCCTTTTTTCAGACCAGTTTTTAGGGCCTTCCCGGTGTCAACATTCAGTGCAGGATAGATCGATGGAAAGGTATTTGAGTATAATTTCCAAAAAAACTATAATTTTTCAATTTGGAATTAATTTTCCCTATAAAAATTCAAATATCCCAAGACTGGTCAAATGTGCCAAATGAGGTTGCCTCAGGGTAGAGTGTTGTTGCAGTCAACTTTTGAAGGTGTTCCTAAACTCCAAATTGAGCTCATGATAGCTCATTGGAAATATATTTGTGTATAGTTATCATTTTACTCATCAAGTAAGTCATTTGGCCAACCACGCTAGAAGAAAACTTGATTTTCCCAAGGTCACTTCAAAGGTGCATCAATTCTCCTAAGGCAACTGTATTTTTGACATTTCTCTAGAACCATAATAGCTGTGTAAAAAATGAAAGAGGCTTTTCTTCTTGGATCATTTAAGGAAAAAAACCTCTCTCACATTTTCCAAATTCATCCTTTCTTGCTCAGAAACACAATTTGAAGAAAAACCACCCCTTTTGTGTGATGACTGGCTTGCTCCTTGGAATGACTTCTCGACAAATGATGGAGATCTGATGTTCGATGATATGAAATGAGCTCATACCTTTTGATATCCATTACACCTCCTCTACTCAGATATCTATGATCCCATAGCCAACCCTAGCTCAGTGGGAGAGGAAATTAGGGTTTAGGGATTTATGGTTAGGATTCTAGGGTTTTACATTGGGAAATTTTGTGAAAGGGAATTTGGGATATGGGATGGGGTTTTAGTAATTTTAGGGGGGTAGGGAAAAATAAAATCAGGGACAAAAGGAATAAGGGAGACAAGAGAATGATGGAAAGAGCAAACTTGTTGGTAAATAGTTGATAAAACCCTAGGCAACCATTTTTATATGAGAATTTTGACATGGTAGGGTTTACACCATCACCATTGATCAATCACCATATCATAGGACAAATTTGAATGAAATGCAATGATTGAGGCTCTACCTGGAAAATCTGTGCGGATTATTGGCAATTTGGAGGAATTTTGAGCAGTTTCGGGCCTTTAAGTGTATGCGCCGCGTAGGACGCCCAATGCGTCGCGCCTCCCCAGTGCGCCACGCCAGTGTTGTTTTACACTGCGAAATGTGGCCCAATGCACCGCGCCTGGTGGGTGCGCCGCGCCTCCTGCCTAGTGCGCCGTGCCGCTGAATTGGAGCGAATTTCACCCAATAACCTCACTTGCTTACCAAAATTGCTCTATGTTGCTTCTCCACATTTCCACTTTAGCTCTTTGATGTATTTAGTATGCAAATGAACTTTTGGAACACAAAAATGATATATATGCCAAGGATTTAACTCTTGATTTCAAAAACCAATTTGTCATGTTGCAAACTTTGACACTTCACTCTGAAACTCTGTTTTTTGCTTCCTTTATGATTTTTTGAGCTGAATGATGAACCTCTTGTCTTTTTGTGCAGGGATAGCTATCATTGGATTCAGAAAAGGAGACCAAGGCTGCACTTGAAGAATATGACAACTGAAGGAGCTTTGAGAATTACATATTTATTACAAAGATAAAATGGACGATTTTTCATGATCAAGCATATTGACGATGAAGTTTATATCATGAAAAATTATTTCGAACCTCCCTCATGTGCCTGCTGGTAATTATTGGACACTTTCAACCATTTATTGACAAAACCCTAATGAAACCCTAGACCTACTGACTAAAATGAGTCTTTGTTGACCACGAGACCAAACAAGACTATACATGACTTTAAAATTGACTTTGATGAGTAGACACGGACCAGCAGGTACATGACATGAGGGATATGAGTAAAAAAACCCTTCGTCAGATAATCTAAGCTCCTAATGGAATGTAGATGACTGGACTGAATGAGACACCTAAAAATGAAATGCGACAAAGAGTTTTTGATCTCTGATGGAGGGCTGAAGAGACCGACTCTAACACCAGGCATCAAGTCTGGTCTTCTAGATCAGGCCTTTATTTTGGTTTTTTCTTAATTGAGCTTTTTATACATTTTTTCTTAGCTTATAGTCACGTATGCACGCAAGTTTCCTCAAGCATACTCACGTATACGCGAGTTTCTTGTGTTAGAAACATGTGTGCACCCTTCTATGTCTTTACACAGTCACATATACAGTTTTTTGAATTGTTTTTTCAAACCTTTTTTCCCAATTATGTCTACTGCCTGGTGATTTTTGTGGTTTTATGGTCATCCATTGTCTGAAGAAACCTGTTCTCCTACAAGCTTTCCTTTTCAAATCTCCTTCTCACTAAAAATCCTAGTTGGCCTAGGATTACTTCTTAAGCAAGTTTATGGTTTGCGTCTTCGGTTCAAGGCTTTTGTCTAAAGTTCTTGGATGTTTTGGTTTTCTAGAACAAGAAATTGATTTCGATTTTGTTTGCAGCCCAAGTTTCAAGTTGCCTTGCTTTGCTTTTCCTTGTTTGATTGGCCTTGTTTCTTTTCGTGCTTTTTTGAGTGTCCTTTTGGCAATTTTGAAAGTTTGTCTTTCTTGACATTTTGTCAATTTGCTGAAATATTTTACTGTTGTTTAGGTTAGTTTGTGAAAGTTTGTAGCCTTTCTTGTTTCAATTTTCGTTCATTAATGAGTTTTCTAACTTGCAAGATACCAAGACTCCTTGTGCTTCTTTCTTGATCTTTCGAATTTAGTAGTTCTCTTTGTGACCTCAAAAGTTGCTTTAGTTTCCTTAAAAGAAAAAGACAAAACCATAGTTTTGCCTTTCTTTTTCTTTCCAAGCTTTTGGTTTTTTGGTTTCTTTTGATTTTTGAGCAATTGTGATGTTTTTCAATTTGTTTTGCTTGGTTTTTAGGGAAATTTATTATTAAATTTTTGCCCTCTTTATTGTCAAGTTGGATTATTGATCTTATAAGGAAACACATTTGCTTCTTGTATGAGCGTCCATGCACTGTCATTATAGTTTGCATAGCAGATATTTTAGTCTTTTTGTTAGCTTTTGTGTGTGTGGAGTGTGTTTTTTGGAAAAAGAAAAATTTCCTTGTAAAATTTTATTCGTAGAACTCTATACAAATCCATTTTCATTGAAGAAAATAACTGCATTTTCATGTAGCTAAGTTTCAATTGGTTTCTATTGCACGAAAACATCATTAGTTTCATTCATTTTACCCATGACTTAAAGAACAACCCTATAAAATTAAGTGATTTAATAAAATGAAATAGAACTTTTATTTTTTTCATTAACAAACACCAACAAGTTTAGGTTCATTAGGGCCTTGGAATAGGTGAGTGGAGAGTTAACTCTCCATGGCCGCTCAAATTATCAAACATAGAAGTTGAATAACAAGTGAAATCCAATATCATTAGAAAGACCGGGAAATCTCCGTGACTGGGAGTTAAGTATGAGGGATAGTGAAGACAAGGAAGAGAGATACCCCCTCTCCTACTTATTAGATCCTGCCTCACGACTATTCTGCTCGGCTTTTGATATGAGTTGGTGCCCATAGTTTCCTTTCCTAGGGATCACATAGGTGGATACAGAGGGGAATACCGTGGCACCTAAGGCAGATGTTGCATCACATTCATTAGTACTTCTTGTTATAGACAATTTTGTGCCTTGCAGCATCAAGCATGAATTGTCAATAATCCAAGGGATCCAAAGTCCCTAAACATGATGTTCCTACCCCTAGAGGAACAAGGTCAGCAAACCAACAGCTCTCAGATCAGTTCTCCACCTGAAAACACTCAAAAACAAGCAATCCTGAAATCAAAGCAGGTGCTCCACTAGGCTTCTGCGCTGAAACTCAACTCCTCCATGGTGTACCTGTGTTGCAAAGCAGGTAGAACAAAGGCCACCTGCGCTGAGCGAGATGGGACAAGTGGCACACTGAGTCATTGCTCTGGAATCTTCCAAAAATGACACTTGGATCAGGGATTTTGCCTTGTGATGAGTCAGAGGCTCTGTTTCTCCAAGTGGAAGCAAGGTTCTCCAAGTGGACTCAAGAACTGAAGATCAACTGAAGAGAGAGAGGACACAAGGCAGCTACACATCAGTTGCAAGCTGACTCATCCTTTCTCAACTCATCTATATATTGAGCTCTCTCCTATGAGCTCAGGAGGTGGGAATTTTGTGCAAAGTAATGATATGCTGTTGGTTTCACTATAGAACTATTGGGTGATTGCTTGAAGGAGGTGAAGAGGAGAAATTCTTTCTGCTGGGAGGTGTTGCTGGATTGGGGCCTTCAATGGTTGTAACCTTCTCAGAACTTTACTTCTTCCATTAATAAAAGCTATTGAGGTTCTTCTATATGCACTTGTTTCAATGATGTATTGTGATAATTGTATATTTGATTTATGCTAATCCTTGAATCAGTTATGATTGCATGCTTCTTGTAGTTTCCTTCTTTGTTATTTTGCAGGATCTCATTGTAGTTGGGCCAGCAAAAGAGCAAGGAGCTGGGAGCAAGCAGCAAAGAGAAGAGTTTGGATTCGACATTAAGCGCAAGGCAACAGTTAGTGCATTTCTTCATTCTCTCTTGCTTTCGTAAAGAAGTAAACCTTAAGTAGTTTTCTTTACAGTTGTTGCTGAGGTACTATCACCCTTAGAGTGGGATAGGGTCATCCGAGTCGGATACTTTTCCCTACAACAAACTGGCGACTCCACTGGGGAATCGTATCTGTTTGATTGTTTGTAGTATTTTGCTATTCATTTCCTGAACAAAAGAGTACCAAATCGAAAAGCTTTTGACTATATCAAAAGCGAAGTAGAGGGCAGCTACTCTAGCTCATTTCTGAGCATGTTCATGATTTGAAGAGCTGATCTACAAGGATCCTTGTAAGCTCTTAGTGATAGCTTTTCATCTTCCTTGTCATCCCTTAGTGTGTGCTTGACTGATAGCTTCTGATTTGAGCAAAAACTGTGAACTTTTGAGAAAATTGTGACCCGGAAACTGAGAAAACGCAACTTTTGTTTTCCAAAGCAGGTAGTACACAGGCTACCTGCTTTGCAACGCAGGTCCCGAAGGGGCTACCTGCGCTGAGAGCCAGACTGGCTGTGCAGCACCTGCGTTGGCTCAATTTTGCCTTGTGCATTTGGGGTTTCCTCCCTTTTTCTTGCCTGTTTTCACTATAGATTTTGCAGCCAGTTACCAGTCTTGTACCTGTTCTGAAACCAACCTTACTTGCCATCATTCCGCCTCTGTTATATAACGAAATTGTACTTGTTCTTTTGTATTTCTTACATCATTTACAATTTCCCATAACGAAAGTGAACTAGTCTTGCTTTGGCCTCTTAGATCTGAACCTGTGTTAGGCATTTTGTTGGTCTAAAGAGTTAGCTTGTTTGCTGTCCATAGCTGATTAGTCTTTTTAATTTCGTCATTATGGCTTGATTTCATGTATTTCCAGTGATTAAACAAGTAAATCTTAAGGTGTCTTTTGATTTTGGACAAGCTTGTTCGTTTTCGCTTTAAATCGAAATCAAAGTTAAATAACAACTTTCTTTTTGTAATACATCAACATTAAGAAAGGGAAAAGAAAATACATGCATTGTGCATTTTGCATTTGAAAAAGTTTGCATGATGATTTAGGAGAAAGTGCATTAGTTTGTGCTGTATGAACTGTGTGAAAAGATAGGCCTTTCTTCTCCCTCAGTAGTTAAGATTTTCATCAGTCAAAAAGATTTGAAAAAGCTTGCTTCTCATCTTAGGCTGCATTTAGGAATTTTTCATATACATCTCGTGGTGAACCTTGAAAGGAAAACTTTAAAAAGATCAACTTAAAATATACTGAATGAACCTAACAACGCATTGAAACATAACGCAAACACATAGAGGTCTAAGCTAGAGACGTGTTCCGACGTCGTTAAATGTAGTGACTGTCGATCTCTACGAAGGTGGGTGATTCCTCCTGAGGGACGATAGCACTAATACGGACTTGTGCTCCCACGTACCGTCGCGTATATATTGGGAGACCCCTATAGGCATTTATCCTTTATCCTTAGGAAGCCGTGTCGGCCGCCCTACTGATCGCGATGCAGTGAACACAGCATTCACGAAGATCAACCACCCGTACCGTAAAACGTATTCTGTGGTTTCGCGAAAGGTTTGGCACACCCTCTGCCTAGATCTCCAGAGCAGTTTCTTTTGGCCCTTTTCAAACTCTATAACTAAAAAGGTCCAACTGAGCATTTGTCACTTCGGGCTCGTTAATACATCGAAGGAGACTAGAGTCATCTTTAGCTTTTTCTCGACTCTTAAAACATGAAAAAGCAAAGTTATGTTTAAAAGCGTCTAATAAAATTCATTCAAATCGGAAATGCAAATTTTCCCCTTTATATTTTAGTTGATCGAGTAATCCGCAATCGTGGAAGAAAGTCAATTGAATATCCGTCGTTCTCGGAGGCTTGCGAGTCAACCGTCTTTGTCTCCGGAATCGAAAACAGTCTGGACAAAACGAGCTCGTCGAACCAGTTCAAAATCTCCTTTAAAAGTTAGAACAAGTGTTCCAACAACATCTGAGATTCTGGTTACTCCAAACATTTCCGGAAACCCTGCCTCTATAGAAGAAGTTCAACCGCCATAGAAGGACAGTAATATTGATCCTAGTCTGGGGGCAAATACTTGTATAACTGAACCAGTTCCATCTGTAACCGGTCCAGAGAGTTTTGTTCCTCAAACATCTGTCGCTGTCGATACAACCCCTTCTTCGGCACCGGAAATCTTTTACGGACCTAACGGTCTTCCTCTTCCACCTGGTCTGATTGCGATAGAGGAAATTATAGAGGAACCGCAAGTATCCACTCCAACTCATTTTGGAGTAGGGGTCACTCTATTTCCTGCTACAACAGAAGTTTGTCCATCACCAGTGGAAGTTCCTATAGAATCACTAGGCAATCAATTGGATAGACTCAAAATGTCTGAACAACCGTCGACATCTAGGACTGTGTCAAATGACACGGCGACGGCAGAATTACCTGCTGCAAATCCAACAATGTTCGTCGGCATACCATCTGTCCCAACTAGCTCTCAGTCGCTAGAAGGAGTCCACCAAGGGACTATCTCGGCAGTATGGTCTGTTCCTGTTTGTTCCGAAGTAATGTCTGGTAACTCTTATGGTGAGACTCAACAAATTGACCCTTTTGGGAATCAATTTAGGCCATCCAGTCCTCCAGGACAATCAATTGCCTTGAGTTCTGGATTACCACCGTATGGGGGGCAGTACGCCCTTTCATTACCCCCTCCGGGAGGGTACCCATACGGGAGTTCTCAACCTTATTCAAGTTATGGTGGAATTGCAACGAGTAGTTGGGTACCTATGCTATCCCAGCCACCAAGAGTTGTATATTCTATGCAACAGTGTGTACCTGTGACGAACATCCCAACTACACCGGCTATTGTAACCGTGTCGCAAGTTCAAACGATGCCTGTTGTATGTCAACCTCATATTTCTCAGGTTCTCATGCAACAGCCCCTTGACCCTGCGACCCAACCACAATCGCCTACTGGTGGGGCGACACAAGTACAATCGGGTACAATCACCCCACATCTTGGTCCAATGGTTAGTATAGCACAACAACCCATGGTATCGCAACCGTGGATAGTGCAATACCAACAGCCACAATTCCAACAAGTGTACCAAGGTTCTAAACATCAAATCTTTACGAATACTGGACAACCATATATCCAAAATGGTCAAAATCAACCACTTTATAGTGGTCAAGTCCATCAACCGTATCAGTCATACCAACATCAACTCCATTATGCTGGTATGCAAAGACCAACTGTTTAGGCGATTTCATCGTACCCTGGATACGCTTCCCCTAACTTGAGTCAACAGTTACCATTCGTGGCGACTTTAGAGTTGCCTGATTTACATCGGTTAACCAATGATCCAATTGCTTACGCCCCATGGTGGCCAGTGATCCCGCACAAACTTCCATCCGACATTCCTAAATTCAATGGAAATCCAGGTGAAGACCCGTCGAATCATGTGATGACATTTCATCTATGGTGTTCGTCGAACACTTTAAATGACGATTCGATAAGGCTTCGCCTCTTTCAGAGGACATTGACAGGTCCAGCGGCAAAATGGTATATAGAATTGCCTAGAGCTTCGTTCGACAACTTTAGCTCCCTTGCCACGACTTTCTTAACCCACTTTCAATTACCAATAAAGTATGAAACGGGAACAGAGATATTGACTAACTTCAAACAGACAACCGCAACTCATATATCAGATCATATACATGAGTGGCGACGCCGACGAAGAATGGTTAAAACATACGTTCCTGATCAGCTTTTAGCTGAATGGTTTATAAAGTCGTTACTTCCAACCATAACGGAAGATGTGGCGAAAGGAGGAGTCGTAACAGAAGAGCAGGTTATTGCTCGTGCACAATATTTGGACTTAGTGTATACTCAGTCCAGCACGCTCTATGACAAAATACCAGACGCCCCTAGACCAGAGTTTTCAATCCCTCCTCCTCCTAAATCGAATAGTGACTCTCATGCCGGCGATGGCGTGATTGGCACGACAAACACAAATCCGAAAAGGGCCAATCAAAAGAAGGCCCGTAAGGATTCGAATCAGAATGCACATGAGGAAATTCTTGCTTCGGAAGTAAATGCCGTATCGACAGATAAGGGCAAAGAAACCAATCAACCAGGAAGCAAGAAGAAGCAAAATCAAAGGAAGAAGAAAAAACAAGGAGAGACATCTCCTCGAAGAACTTCTCCTGGAAAAGGGAAACCATCTTTTGGGTGTCGAATATGTGAAGAGGATCACTGGACAACAGATTGTCAGTTCAAAGCTGAGTTTAAAAGATTCATAAAGAATTCACAAACCCCAACTGTATTAACTGATCCGTTTCCCGATCCAAGTCAGAATCTGGTTGATAGTGGAAATGCTTCCCAATCACAAGTTATGATGTTGTCAAGTTTTAAGCGCCAAGATGATGCTTTAATTTCAACATTAAACAAAAGCTATGGAAATTCACAGTTGTTGAATGGCGAGAGAAAAGGTCGATCAGGCAGTTCGACAACAACTTCGACAGAAGTTGTGCCGCCATCCAATACAAGAAGCATTCCAACGATCCATGGAGGCAATCATCCTCTCCAAATTATCGGAGTAATTTTCCTAAAAGGCCCTTCTTTAATGGGCACTGTTGCCCCACCACCGCCAAGTAATCTGGCGGAAATGGGCGCGGTGGAATATGAAGCCTTCTATTTTTAATGGATCTAAAGCTACGAGGATAGTTCTTATATCATGTCAACCTCGTTAAAAAATGAAATAAGGAGTCAAGAGGATAGTTCTTTACGATGTCAACCTCATTAAAAAATGAAATGTTCCCTTAAGGATTAGGGGACATATGCCTCGTCTGCATTATTATGCTGGGGGCATCCATCATCGAGCAGTTTTAGCACATAGTTCATGCTCGTTAAAAAATAAACGCAAGATTCGAGCAGTTTTAGCACATAGTTCATGCTCGTTAAAAAATAAACATAAGTTGTGAGCAATCTTCCCCTAGAGTTCGAGCTCACCCAGAAAAAATGAACCGGTAAATAACCTTGGTAAATGTAACCTTTGACAGCCATATTAAAGCCCTTGGTCGTGTTCTTGTAGTCTCACCTCCATCTGTTCATTTGGCCAATCGTTCATCTCCATATGTTTGTTTACCCATTTTGAGGAACAGCTGCGAAGAGTGATTTCACTTAACCATCCTTGTGACACTGCCGTGATTGGAAAATTCCAACCTGTACCTGGAATCTGCTGCTATCCCTGTTTATCACTCGTTCCTCAAAAGACGAGTCTTCTTTGAGCTCTTTTCTCCTGACTCGTAAAATATGAAAAGTTTGCCGAGTTTTGGCCTTCCAGCTCGTTAAACGACCGGAAGAGCTATCCCTCCTCTAGATTTTAATCTTTTTGGACCTGAGGGATTATTGCACAAAAAGATCGAGCGCTTGTTTTGTTCGGCTCGTTAAAGCAATCGAAAATTCATCCCTTCTGTATTATTTTATACTTTTTCGGACTTAAGGGATTAGATGACGAAAAAGGAATTCTGGAGTTGACTTTATGTACCTTTTCAGACTCTCTAAAAATGAAAAGGACCGAGTTATCCTTGTCGTTAGACTCGTTAAATTCATTAAATAGCGACAAACTTGTCTTTAGACGAGAACGAGTTTCCCCATCGCTAGGCTCGTTAAAACATAGCGATGGGCTTGCCCGAAGGGCAGGTTATAGAACAAGCATATGTTATCCTCCTCAAGCTTGACAAAAATAAAGAGGTACTGGTCAGCAATGACTGGGGAAAAATTGGGAGAACCTCACAGCTTTAATGGTAGCAAGTCGCTCTTGAACATGACACTTTGTCCTCCGTATCACATTGGGTTGGGTTGTTTCATTCGCCGGTCTCATCACCATGGTCCTCGCCACACCATCCACATTTGGGGTAATGCTACCGATCCATCACATCAGTGTCGTTATATGTTCAAGAGATGTTGTTCTGCAAAGAGTCAACCGTGTCCCATCCACTGCCATACATTGTCCTTCATCCATTTCATGACCGCCACCCTGAATCATACATCACAGTTTGTTTTCACCTCATCACAATCACTAGCTCCGTTCCGTGTCACTGATGTGGGATTCATTAAGGCCCTCCTTTGACGGATCGCTCCTTGTCGACATCAGCTCATTATCCAAGGAGTTGATCTAGGAACAACCCCTTCAGTACTTTGAAGCTTGCATGACTCAATGGCAAGTTTCTCACTTCCGGCGACAGGTATACATCAATGACCTTCGACCAGAAGATTTTGCATGGTGGTCGACGCCAAGTCCTTTATTCCCACCATGTGAATTGTACTACCGTACCTTGAGGGTCATCATCCTTATCGGTGATTCCTCTCGCGCTTGTTAACGGTTTACATCATTGACCGGTAATCAAGCGATGTCTTTCCATGTTCGACTTCAAGAAATTCTCACATGGATCGACTTGTACATCAAGTGAAGATCGGAAGAGATTGAAGACCCCGGATCTAGTTTCATCCATCCGGGCTGCGATATATATTCAGGATATAAAGACATTTGATGTGTACATCATTGTGGTAGATGATCATCCTTCTCATAGGATGATAATTTCAGCAGAGAATTATCAGTCTACCATCAGACGATCGTCTGTTCTATGTACCAAAATGAATTTATAAAGCTGAGCATGGGAATGCCCGCCTCAGCTAGATCATGAAAAAGTATGAAAAATAATGTATTGTATTGTATCTTATTACAGGACACTTCTCAGCAGATTGAATGAACTTCGGATCCTCCTAATAAAGCATTTCACCCGATAAACGACCTCATACTTTAGGGGGCATCTGTTATAGACAATTTTGTTCCTTGCAGCATCAGGCATGAATTGTCAATAATCCAAGGGATCCAAAGTCCCTAAACATGATGTTCCTACCCCTAGAGGAACAAGGTCAGCAAACCAACAGCTCTCAGATCAGTTCTCCACCTGAAAACACTCAAAAACAAGCAATCCTGAAATCAAAGCAGGTGCTCCACTAGGCTTCTGCGCTGAAACTCAACTCCTCCATGGTGTACCTGCGTTGCAAAGCAGGTAGAACAAAGGCCACCTGCGCTGAGCGAGATGGGACAAGTGGCACACTGAGTCATTGCTTTGGAATCTTCCAAAAATGACACTTGGATCAGGGATTTCACCTTGTGATGAGTCAGAGGCTCTGTTTCTCCAAGTGGAAGCAAGGTTCTCCAAGTGGACTCAAGAACTGAAGATCAACTGAAGAGAGAGAGGACACAAGGCAGCTACACATCAGTTGCAAGCTGACTCATCCTTTCTCAACTCATCTATATATTGAGCTCTCTCCTATGAGCTCAGGAGGTGGGAATTTTGTGCAAAGTAATGATATGCTGTTGGTTTCACTATAGAACTATTGGGTGATTGCTTGAAGGAGGTGAAGAGGAGAAATTCTTTCTGCTGGGAGGTGTTGCTGGATTGGGGCCTTCAATGGTTGTAACCTTCTCAGAACTTTACTTCTTCCATTAATAAAAGCTATTGAGGTTCTTCTATATGCACTTGTTTCAATGATGTATTGTGATAATTGTATATTTGATTTATGCTAATCCTTGAATCAGTTATGATTGCATGCTTCTTGTAGTTTCCTTCTTTGTTATTTTGCAGGATCTCATTGTAGCTGGGCCAGCAAAAGAGCAAGGAGCTGGGAGCAAGCAGCAAAGAGAAGAGTTTGGATTCGACATTAAGCGCAAGGCAACGGTTAGTGCATTTCTTCATTCTCTCTTGCTTTCGTAAAGACGTAAACCTTAAGTAGTTTTCTTTACAGTTGTTGCTGGGGTACTATCACCCTTAGAGTGGGATAGGGTCATCCGAGTCGGATACTTTTCCCTACAACACTTCTGGAGGGTACCCTTGTGAAGCTTGGGTACCTTCACCGGCAAAGGCTTATGTCTGGAAGTCGGTGTAATTGTTTCTTTTACCTTCGCTGGTAGGCTTGGGCCGTTATTATCCCAAACTATCTTCGAAAGGACCCTTACTTTGTTGTGTTGTATTTTGGTGTCCAGTCCTCATCACCTAGCGCAGAAATACTTGGACGTTGCTTGATTGGTCACATCTTTAGCGACTTTCTAGTCGAGTTCTCTTTGCTCTTTGTATCTAGTTGGCTTTAGGTGGATTTTTCTTGTCACTTTTTGACTTTAGATTCTGAGTGACTGACCTACCACTCCACCAATCTTGAAAGGATTTTGATCTTTCTTTTGAAAGTTGTGGAGTTGCCTCCTCAAGGGAAAAGGTATTGATTGTGCATCTATATTCCTTGGAAAGTCATTCTTGTAGGGGAAGGACCTATGAATAAGTCTGGTATGGCCCATATTCCTGTGGAGAGCAACCAAGCTACCCTTTCAAAAGGGGATCATTGTGCTTTTCCTTTCTTTGGAAACGTTGGTACCCCCTTGATGGCCACTTTGAGTATTCCTGGATTTAATGTTGGACTACTGGTTTGGCTGTCGTCCACTCTGAATAATCTAGATGTTCTTGAAGATTTTCAAATGAATGCTTTATCTCAAGGGCATAAAGTGGGTGTTAATTGTTCATCTTATTTCAAAGAGAAATATTGGATTCCATTTTCTCCTCCCTCTTGTAATAAGAGATCTAAAAAGAAGAGAAAGAGGAATACGAAGAAGAAGAATAATTCTATCCATTTATCACCAGCCTCTGTAAGTCATGTTGGAGATGATCCTTCAGCCACTATGAGTCATGATGGGGGAATAAGTCTAGTCACTTCAAGTCATACTAGAAATTCATCATCAACCTATGCTAGTCATGTTGGATATGAGCCTTCATCCGTTGCAAGTCATGCTAGGGGCATAAGTCTAGTCACTATAAGTCATACTAGCAATTCATCATCAACCTCAGCTAGTCATATTGGAGATGAGCCTTCAGCCACTGCAAGTCACACTGGGGGCATAACTCTAGTCACTGCAATTAATACTAGCAATTCATCATCAACCTCTACTAGTCATGTTTGATATGAGCCTTCAACAACTACAAGTCATGCTGGGGGCATTAGACTAGTCATTGCAAGTCATACTAGCAATTCATTACCGACCTCTGCTAGTCATGTTGGAGATGAGATTTTAGCTGCTACAAGTCATGCTGGAGGCATAAGTCTAGTCACTGTGAGTCATACTAGAAATAAGTCACCTACCTCTATGAGTCATATTTATGTTGACTCACCTGCTTATGTGAGTAGGGCTGGGGGCATGTTGTGGCCAGCAACACCCCCCCTTATTCAATTAAGTATCAGCCATGATACTGAATGAATGGGGACCCTTAGTTAATTTTTAGGAAAAGCAAGAGTTTCTTTTTCTTTGAAGTCACAATCATACGCTTGGAAAAAGCCCCTTAGATATTTTAAAGCCTAAGTCTATGATAAAAGAGAAAACCTTAAGGTCGCATTGCAAAAGATAGGAAACACCTTCATTTCCCTTTTTATGCGCACCATCCTCATGTTAATAATGACATTGCATCGCAAATTAGTAACACTCATGAAGAAAACTTAAAGATCCGCCGATCGCTAAATCGCATATCGCAGAAATGAGCCAGGCAAGATTTTGTGAACATCAAATTCCTGCAATCTGCGATATTGCGATCGCTGCAATGCCACATCCATACGATTTGCGATGACACGATTAGCGATCGCGCGACATGCGAGGTTACATCAACAAATCATAAATCACTTCGGTACGAATCCCTCGGGCGCGCCATTCAAAGAAAAAGCCACTTACTATAATCTGACCCGAAATCATGCGCTTTTAATGATAGTAAATGAATTAGTGTCAGTTATTAAATGGATTAAAGACGCGTGCCTTGGTAGAGATTTGCTTCACGTAAGGTGGCATATTTGATTTATCTCTTGCATTTAAAACTCTGCCATCACCTTTCTGGATCAGTCATTTCCATTTCACTCGTAACCTGCAGGAACAAAACGCGAAGACGACTCAGACAGAAACACAAAGCGAAATGGGAAAGAAGAACAAAGCTCAAAGCTCCGAAGCAAGAGAGAAGACCAAGGAGATGGCACCCCTGTACACAGACACAACCTGCAACAAAGACGCAGGGATATCAACATGGGACGGTATGTACAGGCTGCTAGAGGAAGAAAAGCCTAGAATAATGAAGGTGACTGCTGTCGCGGGCGCACCACGCTCTTTTGAGGCGTCCTTGGAGGACCTAGCATGTTCATTCCTTCACAGAATAGCGGCAAGACCCAAAATTATACCATACACAGATATGATCAAGTGGATATTGGATGATGCAGAATTGAACGGCTGACAATTCAAAGTTCATGGACATGGGCTTGTAGGATCGTTTGCTGCGCAAGATTTGAAGCTGATGTATCATCTTCCTGAACCGCAAGCGACCTATAATGCACAATTCGTTAAGAAGTTCGCGGCAGAGAATCCAGATCTATCAGACACCACTAAAGAATGGTCTAGAAGAGACGACCCGCTAAAAAAGGATAAAAACGGTATGTACAGCACTGGTTCCCTCACCTCTCCATATTGTTTTGCTGCGGCTATGCTCTGTAGGATATTTGGGATGCCAGATATCAACAAGTTTTCATCTGAGTGGCTGCCATTAATTGATGCTGCCACTAACTCCGACGTCCTAGATTGGGCCAAAATCCTTTCAGATACTCTATACACGGCTGTTCTCAATTACCGGTCTAAAAGATCCTTCTCTCAAAGGGTCTATCCTCCTTTTTATCTGTCTGCCTATATTATGGATTCTGTTTGTCTTGTATCTAATTTTCCTGCTATGGGTTGGAAATGGACTACCCAAGACCCATTGCCCATCCATGTTTATCATAAGATCTTATGGGATTCCCAGTTTGCCCCTCATTTTTACCAGATTTGCCATGGGGTTATTTTGCCACTATATAGAATGATATACGATAAGGAACCCCCAAGGTGCTCCCCCGAGGCCCAAATTGACATCATCCCCATCGCAAGATGGTTTGGGGAAGAATGTTTTACTTACATTAGAGTTTTTGGAAGCACTGTACCTCCACATGTCCTACCCCTATATATCCCTGATAAACGTTTGGCCCGGGAAATCGCTTATCAAACCTGTTCTGAAGGCGGCTTAACCAAGGACCTAAAGGACAAGAAGAAGGCCATTTGGCCTCAATTTCCCGTCACTTGTGGGGTCTTCTCCTTGTTCGATATAGGACACGCTTTTGGCGAGGTGGAGAATGTGACGTGTCTTCAATTATTTAAGTTTCCAGCGAGGCCATTCGACCCAAATGATGTGGCCCAAGAATTCACAACGAACATCAAGATAAGAGTGTTCTCTGGAAAGAAATATCTGTTTGATGATCTCTTTCAGAGTAAGAGCTCGCTCAAAGAAATTTTGCAGGAAGCTTAGTCGAGGTTGTCTTCGAGTGACCTCCAGAAATTCACGTTATACAGAGAAAGAAGGCTGGCTAGTATTCCACTAGAGAGGCTGCGAATACCTACTAGAGAACCGACTCTGAGCATCAGCCTCAGTGAAAACACCAGCACTTCCAGGTCTAAGTCCAACGCCACACAAGAAGTATCTGAGCATCCTGAAGAGTTTGGTCACGAGCAAGGAAAAAACGAAGAAACGACCAAAGACACAGCTCAGTCGAGTGCAATGTCTCAGCAGCAAGTTATCGCCTCACCACCAAGAGATGTCCCCCCTCCTGTCATCGAAGCACCCCTTGTCACAACAGAGCTAGATAAAGAGTGGGAAACCTTCAATGAATTAATTAATCTTGAAGGGCAAGTCCCGAAGACACCTGTGAGCAATACACAGGTGGTGCAAGAAGTCGTTTCGACCATGGTCAGTAGCGCCACAGAAGCTGAACACCTTCCTATCGCTCCAACCTCAGAACTTCTACTTAACGTAGAAGAAATTCCCCCACTGGATGTATTCTATAGTCCCCAACACAAAGCAGTTGTAAGGAGACAGAGAAAAAAGAGAAAGCTTGAGAATACGCTGTCTCAAAATGCTAAACATTTGGACGTCTTGTGGAAAGACCCAAATAATAATCCGACCGAAAATCTCACGAAGCTGTCTCAGATTGCAGGAGCATATGCTTCTGCAACTATTGAAAAGGCCTTTGAAGTTCAGCAACTTTTAAAGGAACAAGAAAATCATATACAACTGCTACAACAACAGTTGCAACAAGCCAACGCGAACACTGAAGCTTCCAGATAGCTCGAAAAGCTACAGGAAGACTTTCAACAGATGCAGATAGGCTATCAAAAAAGTCTTGAAGAAAAAGAAAAACAACTACAGATGGTGCAAGAAATGCATAAATATGAGCCTAAGCTGGGAGAGTTTATTTCAGAGTCCATCGGCTTGAACGAGCAACTACTGCAGCAACAGGAAGAGTTGGGACGTAAAATATCACAGTGGAGGAACTTTTGTGAGATGAGCGACAAAATCACCAGTCAGGTGGTGGAATTGTGGAGCGACTATGATCAGAACGACAAGAAGGTGACAGAATATCTGACTTGGCAAGATGATGAGGAAGGGAAAAGAGCAGGGGCACCCAGGATTAATGAAAATCATAAGGAGCTGCTCTTTAATAAATGGGACGAACAAATCATGCAGGCGGAGCAAGCAGCAGAGACAGCGGCGACACAGGCGAGCATTCTTATTGACTGTGTAAATGAAAATTTACATAGGGCCAATTTAATTACAGAGACCACCCCGGGGTACCTACCAAGCAAGTTGCAACTGGAGACAGAATGGAGGCAGAAAGCGCAGGCAAAAGGGAAAGCAATCCAAGCATTGGCTAGGCTGAATTGGGAAGGTTACTGGACGTACTTGGTTAAACCACACAGCCAATGGATGACAGTGAAGTGCATTACGAACGCAGCCGAGAAGGTAGCGCCAGCTCTCATAGATGCCGTTTTCGCAGCCCAGCTCAGCGTAGAAATCAGCCAGCCGACTCTTCTCAAGCCTATGCTGGACACTTGTAACTTCAAAGACCAAGTTCACAAATGATTTCATTTAGAATGTTGTTGTTTCTCTTTTAACTAGATTAGAAAAAGGACGGTCATTTGAAAACCGTACCCTAAAATTTTGTAATGATACTATTATTAGAATTAGGAAGTAGTATTTTAACCCTTCTCATTGCATTGGAGAAGGGTCCAGAAGTTTGTCAAAAACTTGTCCTCGGAACATGCACTTCTGCACCCTCAGAGGAGGTTTTGATGAATGCAAGGATCGAGATTTATTTATGTTTTCATTTTAATGTCTGCTACTGATATTGCACTTCTGTACTCTTGGTAGATGTTAGAAGTAAGTAGAGATAAATCGTTATTGCTTGAAGTTTGTGAGTGAAAATCAGTCATAAATGGTACTTTTATCTCTTGATGAGTTTCTGCTTATATTCTTAAAGTGATATGCAGTTTTAGTTGTTTATATGTCAATGTATGGATGTTTGGGTTACCATTTGGCATTTCTGTACGGTGGAGTCATTTATTTATGTTTGACATATGAATAACTTATTATGCGATATGCTGTTCACAACTGTTTTGCCTAACTTCTTATGCAGAATGGTTTATCTTGATTGATTTATATTCTTATAATAGCTGAATGATCTTTATTACCAGTTATTGTTCGAAATCTTTTTAGATCGCATGATAGAAGAGTTATATCCCGGGTTAGCGTAGATTAGATATGTTGTTCTCATTAGATTATAATAACATAGATTTAGTTTATAAGTTAGATTTGAGTTAGCTCTAAAGTGTTTCCAGAATCAACATAATCAAACTCTAGACACACACACACACCCTTTAGATTGGGAAGCTGGTCCCATTATCCCCAGTCGGACCCGCTACACCAAACGGGCAAGGAGCCGCCAACCAGGTTCCCGACCGGGTGGGTATCCCCCTTGTTGTTGACCCGATTTCGGGGCCCTCAACATATTTGGCGCTAGAAGGAGGGCCTGAGCATAGTGTCTGTTGGAATGTTTTCCAAGTTATAAATCTTGAAACAGGATGGTTGCTCATAGAATTCCTATTTGGAGTTGCATCCATGTTCCTACCTCTTCCAACACTCCACCAGATGTGGTAAGGCTCTTGTCTCAGGTAAAATTCAACGGTAAGAATAATTCTTCTGCATTTAATCATGCCCTTCAGTTCATTCAAAAAGTTTCGAGTTCTGATATTCAGAGAATTGATGAAGGCATTTTGTGCAGGATTTTTACTCTTACATTCACAGCGGAAGCTAGAAAATGGTGCAGAACCCTCCCAGTTGCATCAATTCATAGCTGGGACCAATTCGTTAGGACTTTCATCTTGGAATTTGATTGTTATGACTACGACCAGGTATATGATGAAATTGATTATCTACGGAAACAAGATGAACCCGTAAGGGATTTCAATATGCGATTTCATCTTAAATGTCTACAGTGTAATCTCGAGGATGAGCTCACAGATGAAGAACCTTCAGATTATGATGAGTATTTCCTACCTCCTATATCTGACCAGGCAGAAATTAGCTCGACCTTTGTTTCATTTTCTTCTAATATAAATGAGCATTTCAAGTCAAATACACAAATCATCCATAATGAGGAAAATCTACAAAGCCTAGGAGTCATGCATGCTCTAATACCATAAAATAAAGACGAAAATGCTGAAAGGGAAACTACCTTGGAACCAGAAGATGACTCTGACATAAAGTCAGACAATATCATTTCAGATCAACGAATGCTGATGCCAAGGTTAGATCAACCAACTGTTTCTCTTTCAGAAAGTATCAACGCACAAAGGTATGATCTAAAACCCGATGTTTATGATGAATCTGATGAACAAAATTTTTTTCATGATGTTTTTAAATGCATTGTTCCAGATTCACATTTTTCTCTTTATCCCGATGTTTTTAGTGATGACAATGTTTCCCCTCTCAATATCAAGCATATCTCAAAAAACACAGAGGGTTATTCAAGCGACTCATCATTAGGTTTTCAAGATAAAGAGACCGCTCTAGCACAACCTTTGATCAATGACAAACGAGAGCTTCCTGACCTCCCTTGTCTGAAAACATATAATGAAAAAGAGGAACCTAGGGAAATCTGTAGAGTCTTTTGCGATAGTTACTTTGACAATGATGATGTTGTTGAGTTATCTCGAGTAACTCAACTAGGGTCAGATAATAAGGAACATCTTAAATCAGAAATCATATCAGCCAATCCTCATCTCAAAGAAAAAGCTCATTTGAATAATTTTACTATCCAAGACAATACCCCGATCTATGATTCATATCATGAGGAAAGCTCCATCCCTGTTTGCAATCATAACTTAGTTCCAGATTCACAAAACCTGGCCAGTTTTTGTGAGGAGCAAGATGTTACAAGTAAATCCCAGTTGTGCGGTAACACTATTTGTATAAATACCCAATCATTTCTTTCTCACTTGCACTCATTTTGTACAAAATCAGATTTCTTTTTAAATTTTCAAACTTTTGATAGATTATGTTTTAGCGATTTATATATGAGAACTTTCATTTCAAACGAAATCGCTAAAAACTCAGCGTTAACAAACAACAGGTTACAAGACATTGAAACTAAAAAAACATATTCACAATTTGACTTGTTATCCTTCCTATTGAGAGATCATCAATTCATAACATAAATTCATCCTAATTTTTATGATCCAATAGGTATCCAGTTGGAAAAAAGCTCTCATGAGAAAAGAAAATCAGACAAAATTCCAATTGAGGTTATATGTTCTTATTCCATAGCCAATATTTATGATCCAAGGAAAGTTTGGTTCTTTTTACTCATGCTTGGAAGATTCATACGGCTAGGAATAATAATGAATAGATGGTTCCATTGGAAATTTCATTTCACATAGTTATTTCCTGTATATAGTTAGAATAGGAGTAGGAGTAATTTAGCTAGGTTATTAGGTTTGCTTTTAAATAAATCGATAGGCAAAGTTATTCATATTCTCTACATAACCCTAGGGAATGTTTGCCTCTCATAATAATGTTTGTTTTGGTTAACGGCATTTGGCATTTACTAAAGACGCCTTTTCTCTGTTAAATTTTTTTTGAAACCTCTGCTTCTATGAACAACAAATCTTTTAGGAATTTGATCTTTATTATCAATAGAACTTTAACCCAGATATGATGATAGTTTCAACTGCCAAAAAATTTGAAGAAAGCTATCTCAGTGAAGGATTTGTTTTAGGTCAGTACAATGAAAGGTATCAATATTAAAATAAAAATTCTCTGTGAAAGCAGCCATTTACCAAAAGCAGCCCTATCATTGTCGTCCAGAACTTTCTTAAGGAAAGAAAATTTGACTTCCTCCCTGCTAAAGGAAAACACAACATTCAGAGGAATAATCTAAAAAGACACTATATCTCAAAGAATGAGAGGTCTCATCACGAGCCGGCTTATCATGATCACAGATATTATAACTTGCTGACTTTGCGAAAACTGTTTACCAAAACAGGGCAATGGCTCAAGATTGTTGCAATCAAAAGGCAAGGGGTCTCATCACGAGCCAGCTTGTTCAGCAAAAGTGTAAATCAAGTGAATGACTGTGTCATAATTTGGCCACCAAACCAAGACATTGTTCTTTAGAGAATAAAAAAGGAAAAAGTGTCAAAAAAGGATTTTCTCTGAAAAAAGTTGTAAATAACCTTAAGCAGGATAAAGGATCATTGTTGGGTAATAGGTAACCCTGTCGAGGCTATGGACGCCTGCTGGCAGCAGAGGCTCTACCTGCGACAAAGGAGCATATTTAAAAAGGGCTGATACATAGAGAAGACTTTATTTTATATTTTACAAGACCAAGTAACGACTGATTTAAATGCAAAGCACAAGCTGAAGATGCAAGTAATTGAAATAGAAAGAGGTTGAAATGAAACATCATTGACAGTTTGAAGTATCATTTGCTTTTATCTTTTTATAATAAAGTTCAAGTTTTTCTTTAAGAAATTTTTTTCAGGAGTTTCAAAGCGTCAATATAAAAGCAGAGATAACTGGTTCTCCCAGGTGAATTGCCAATTGTTGTGGCCAGCAACACCCCCCCTTATTCAATTAAGTATCAGCCATGATATTGAATGAATGGGGACCCTTAGTTAATTTTTAGGAAAAGCAAGAGTTTCTTTTTTTTTGAAGTCACAATCATACGCTTGGAAAAAGCCTCTTAGATATTTTAAAGCCTAAGTCTATGATAAAAGAGAAAACCTTAAGGTCGCATTGCAAAAGATAGGAAACACCTTCATTTCCCTTTTTATGCGCACCATCCTCGTGTTAATAATGACATCGCATCACAAATTAGTAACGCTCATGAAGAAAACTTAAAGATCCGCCGATCTGCGATAACGCCGATCGCTAAATCGCATATCGCAGAAATGAGCCAGGCAAGATTTTGTGAACATCAAATTCCTGCGATCTGCGATATTGCGATCGCTGCAATGCCACATCCATGCGATTTGCGATGACACGATTAGCGATCGCGCGACATGCGAGGTTACGTCAGCAAATCATAAATCACTTCGGTACGAATCCCTCGGGCGCGCCATTCAAAGAAAAAGCCACTTACTATAATCTGACCCGAAATCATGCACTTTTAATGATAGTAAATGAATTAGTTGTCAGTTATTAAATGGATTAAAGACGCGTGCCTTGGTAGAGATTTGCTTCACGTAAGGTGGCATATTTGATTTATCTCTTGCATTTAAAACTCTCCCATCACCTTTCTGGATCAGTCATTTCCATTTCACTCGTAACCTGCAGGAACAAAACGCGAAGACGACTCAGACAGAAACGCAAAGCGAAATGGGAAAGAAGAACAAAGCTCAAAGCTCCGAAGCAAGAGAGAAGACCAAGGAGATGGCACCCCTGTACACAGACACAGCCTGCAACAAAGACGCAGGGATATCAACATGGGACGGTATGTACAGGCTGCTAGAGGAAGAAAAGCCTAGAATAATGAAGGTGACTGCTGTCGCGGACGCACCACGCTCTTCTGAGGCGTCCTTGGAGGACCTAGCATGTTCATTCCTTCACAGAATAGTGGCAAGACCCAAAATTCTACCATACACAAATATGATCAAGTGGATATTGGATGATGCAGAATTGAAGGGCAGAAAATTCAAAGTTCATGGACATGGGCTTGTAGGATCGTTTGCTGCGCAAGATTTGAAGCTGATGTATCATCTTCCTGAACCGCAAGCGACCTATAATGCACAATTCGTTAAGAAGTTCGCGGCAGAGAATCCAGATCTATCATACACCACTAAAGAATGGTCTAGAAGAGACGAGCCGCTAAAAAAGGATAAAAACAGTATGTACAGCACTGGTTCCCTCACCTCTCCATATTGTTTTGCTGCGACTATGCTCTGTAGGATATTTGGGATGCCAGATATCAACAAGTTTTCATCTGAGTGGCTACCATTAATTGATGCTACCACTAACTCCGACATCCTAGATTGGGCCAAAATCCTTTCAGATACTCTATACACGGTTGTTCTCAATTACCGGTCTAAAAGATCCTTCTCTCAAAGGGTTTATCCTCCTTTTTATCTGTCTGCCTATATTATGGATTCTGTTTGTCTTGTATCTAATTTTCCTGCTATGGGTTGGAAATGGACTACCCAAGACCCATTTCCCATCCATGTTTATCATAAGATCTTATGGGATTCCCAGTTTGCCCCTCATTTTTACCAGATTTTCCATGGGGTTATTTTGCCACTATATAGAATGATATACGATAAGGACCCCCCAAGGTGCTCCCCCGAGGCCCAAATTGACATCATCCCCATCGCAAGATGGTTTGGGGAAGAATGGTTTACTTACATTAGAGTTTTTGGAAGCACTGTACCTCCACATGTCCTACCCCTATATATCCCTGATAAACTTTTGGCCCGGGAAATCGCTTATCAAACCTGTTCTGAAGGCGGCTTAACCAAGGACCTAAAGGACAAGAAGAAGGCCATTTGGCCTCAATTTCCCGTCACTTGTGGGGCCTTCTCTTTGTTCGATGTAGGACACGCTTTTGGCGAGGTGGAGAATGTGACGTGTCTTCAATTATTTAAGTTCCCAGCGAGGCCATTCGACCCAAATGATGTGGCCCAAGAATTCACAACGAACGTCAAGATAAGAGTGTTCTCTGGAAGGAAATATCTGTTTGATGATCTCTTTCAGAGTAAGAGCTCGCTCAAAGAAATTTTGTAGGAAGCTCAGTCGAGGTTGTCTTCGGGTGACCTCCAGAAATTCACGTTATACAGAGAAAGAAGGCTGGCTAGTATTCCACTAGAGAGGCTGCGAATACCTACTAGAGAACCGACTCCGAGCATCAGCCTCAGTGAAAACACCAGCACTTCCAGGTCTAAGTCCAACGCCACACAAGAAGTATCTGAGCATCCTGAAGAGTCTGGTCACGAGCAAGGAAAAAAAAGAAGAAAAGACCAAAGACACAGCTCAGTCGAGTGCAATGTCTCAGCAGCAAGTTATCGCCTCACCACCAAGAGATGTCCCCCCTCCTGTCATCGAAGCACCCCTTGTCACAACAGAGCTAGATAAAGAGTGGGAAACCTTCAATGAATTAATTAATCTTGAAGGGCAAGTCCCGAAGACACCTGTGAGCAATACACAGGTGGTGCAAGAAGTCGTTTCGACCATGGTCAGTAGCGCCACAGAAGTTGAACACCTTCCTATTGCTCCAACCTCAGAACTTCTACTTAACGTAGAAGAAATTCCCCCACTGGATGTATTCTATAGTCCCCAACACAAAGCAGTTGTAAGGAGACAGAGAAAAAAGAGAAAGCTTGAAAATTCGCTTTCTCAAAATGCTGAACATTTGGACGTCTTGTGGAAAGACCCAAATAATAATCCGATTGAAAATCTCACGAAGCTGTCTCAGATTGTAGGAGCATATGCTTCTGCAACTATTGACAAGGCCTCTGAAGTTCAGCAACTTTTAAAGGAATAAGAAAATCATATACAACTGCTAAAACAACAGTTGCAACAAGCCAACGCGAACACTGAAGCTTCCAGACAGCTCGAAAAGCTACAGGAAGACTTTCAACCGATGCAGATAGGCTATCAAAAAAGTCTTGAAGAAAAAGAAAAACAACTACAGATGGTGCAAGAAATACATAAAGATGAGCCTAAGCTGGCAGAGTTTATTTCAGAGTCCATCGGCTTGAACGAACAACTACTGCAGCAACAGGAAGAGTTGGGACATAAAATATCACAGTGGAGGCACTTTTGTGAGCTGAGCGACAAAATCACCAGTCAGGTGGTGGAATTGCGGAGCGACTATGATCAGAACGACAAGAAGGTGATAGAATATCTGACTTGGCAAGATGATGAGGAAGGGAAAAGAGCAGGGGCACCCAGGATTAATGAAAATCATAAGGAGCTACTCTTTAATAAATGGGACGAACAAATCACGCAGGCGGAGCAAGCAGTAGAGACAGCGGCGACACAGGCGAGCATTCTTATCGACTGTGTAAATGAAAATTTACACAGGGCCAATTTAATTACAGAGACCACCCCGGGGTACCTACCAAGCAAGTTGCAACTGGAGACAGAATGGAGGCAGAAAGCGCAAGCAAAAGGGAAAGCAATCCAAGCATTGGCTAGGCTGAATTGGGAAGGTTACTGGACGTACTTGGTTAAACCACACAGCCAATGGATGACGGTGAAGTGCATTACGAACGCAGCCGAGAAGGTAGTGCCAGCTCTCATAGATGTCGTTTTCGTAGCCCAGCTCAGCGCAGAAATCAGCCAGCCGACTCTTCTCAAGCCTATGCTGGACACTTGCAACTTCAAAGACCAAGTTCACAAATGATTTCATTTAGAATGTTGTTTTTTCTCTTTTAACTAGATTAGAAAAAGGATGGTCATTTGAAAACCGTATCCTAAAATTTTGTAATGATACTATTATTAGAATTAGGAAGTAGTATTTTAACCCTTCTCATTGCATTGGAGAAGGGTCCAGAAGTTTGTCAAAAACTTGTCCTCGGAACATGCGCTTCTGCACCCTCAGAGGAGGTTTTGATGAATGCAAGGATCGAGATTTATGTATGTTTGCATTTTAATGTCTGCTACTGATATTGCACTTCTGTACTCTTGGTAGATGTTAGAAGTAAGTAGAGATAAATTGTTATTGCTTGAAGTTTGTGAGTGAAAATCAGTCATAAATGGTACTTTTATCTCTTGATGAATTTCTGCTTATATTCTTAAAGTGATATGCAGTTTTAGTTGTTTATATGTTAATGTATGGATGTTTGGGTTACCATTTGGCATTTCTGTACGGTGGAGTCATTTATTTATGTTTGACATATGAATAACTTATTATGCGATATGCTGTTCACAACTGTTTTGCCTAACTTCTTATGCAGAATGGTTTATCTTGATTGATTTATATTCTTATGATAGCTGAATGATCTTTATTACCAGTTATTGTTCGAAATCTTTTTAGATCGCATGATAGAAGAGTTATATCCCGGGTTAGCGTAGATTAGATATGTTGTTCTCATTAGATTATAATAACATAGATTTAGTTTATAAGTTAGATTTGAGTTAGCTCTAAAGTACTTCCAGAATCAACATAATCAAACTCTACACACACACACACACACCCTTTAGATTAGGAAGCTGGTCCCATTATCCCCAATCGGACCCGCTACACCAAACGGGCAAGGAGCCGCCAACCAGGTTCCCGACCGGGTGGGTATCCCCCTTGTTGTTGACCCGATTTCGGGGCCCTCAACAGGGCACAAGTCCTATCTCTCTTGGGAAAGAGTCACTAATCTCTGCGAGTCATGTTAGGGACTTTCCACCAACCACTTCTAGTCATGTTGGTAGAATGGATGTTGATCAGAAACCTAAGCGTGGAAGTGTTAAACCTAAGTTCCCTTGTAAAATATGCAAGGGAGACCATCTTACTCATTTGTTCCCTGGTATTCCAGAGGTACAAAGGATATGGTCCGATTCTAAAAGTTATTCTACTCCTGAATCTGAGATGGTTTCTCAACAATCTCATCAACCATTGGCTGAACGTGGTTGTGCTAGTGTAATCTCTAGCTGATTACACTCCTCTTTTGGGGGGTGAAGTGACTAACAATAGAGTCTGTTTGATTTCTAGTATAGAGTATTCTAGTATAGGGGGCATTCTGGTTTTTTTTAATGTTCCCCCTCTAAGTTCTAGGAGTGTCTCCTTTGATTGGGATAGTTTTCTTGAGCCTTGTGTTTCTTCCGCTGCACCTTTCCAAATAAAGGTTAGAGTTAATTCCACAAATGTCTATCAATGTATGGTGGATGAAGGATCCTCTGCAAGTATTATATCCTCCTTAACTTGGAAAGATTTGGGTTCTCCAAAGTTGTTGTGTTAAAATTGGCAACTAGGGCCAAACTCCATGTGTGTCATCTTATTCATGGTTGATAATATTTTTATTAGATTCCTCTCATCGAGAAGTGTAGGATTGATCTAAAGATCATCCGACTCCGATAAGTATTTATGGAGATATGAATTTATTTTGGTTATGGAATAATTATCAAGCTGACGAGTAACTCATGTAGGCTTATAAGCCAAATAGTCACATCTATTCAATCATCAACATTTGTGTATAAATATAGGAGGTCTTTCCCTCATTTGGAGACACTCAACTCATCACATCTCTCTCTCTCTCTTGCACAGAAAAGAGGCTCTTCTCATACTGCATAGAAAGAGACTCTTCTCTCACACGTGTGGAAGGAAGGATGTAGATTTAGGGCTGCAACTGCAGATTGAAAGTTTGACCAACATTGACCATATTTCTCTCTCTCAGAACTTTGTTGTAGGTGGAACTGACTTTCCTCAGAAGGCCACATTTTTTGGTGAAGGAATCAAGCCAATCCGACAGTCGGTTTGCAAGATATTTTCTGCCCTAGTTGAGCGCTGATCTAGGGTTTGCTGCTACTAATGTAAATCAGATTTATGTACTATTTCTCTCTGCTGAATTATTGAAGATAAAAGAAGATTTGATCAAAGGGTGTTGGGTCCCTATAATACTAGTGATTACCCCATTACTATTGTAGTTGTATCCCTTATTAATATTTTTGTGCCCCTATTGTCCCCATATTTTTATTACTGTGCCCCATAGAATCCCTCTATTGTTATTTTTGTGGCTTTATATTATTATTGTTAGGTCGGCTAGGTTATATTGTGACTCCTTAGACTCTTATATATAGAAAGGAGGTTTTGTCATTTGAATCGTCCAAGAATTGCTCATGTATGTAATGTAAAGGAGGTTGCCCCCTTGAAGAGGTTGAATTCTAAGGCGTGGATCTCTCTTTTCTATCTTTTTGTGAGCTGGTTTCATAACATTTGGTATCAGAGCTTTGGATTCTAGGGTTTCGCTGCTCTAAATAGGTCATCGTGGCATTTTCACTATAACTTTTTTTCTACAATGTTTCAAAAGCTAAAAAAAAAACCCATTTGAGAAGCAATCACGCTAAATCTGGGGTCCAAATTTCAGAGCTTTTTGCGCTATATTTGTGGAGATATGATCTGAGGAAGTTGGTCTTTTTGTAGACTCCTGAATTACATTCCAAATAGGTGACTTGGGGAAAATCGTCATAACTTTCTCTCTGAGTATTAGATTGAAATTTCATTAGAAGGTATAGAAAGAGGACATACTTAGTTTCTTATACATCTTTTTTAGATCCAAAGGTCGAAAGAGTGACTCGTGGCACGTCGTACAAGTTCGCTCTACTAAACTAGTCTATAATCAAGGTCATCTTGGGAGATTGTGCATAAATATTCCTTGGAGAATCCAACTTGGATCAGACTGGTGGCATTGGAAAGAGGACACAGAGGGCTACTACAGGTCATAATTTCAGAACTGGATGATCAAAATTGCAGAAATACATCAGATTCAATATCAAGCTTCTACAAAGTGAAAAAAGGTGTGTAGTTTTTTTTAAATTTTTGCATAAGCTTGGTTTGAAAAATTAGTTTGAATCAGTAATTGATGCCCCGAGGAAAGAAAATGAAAACACCTAGTAAGCAACCTGAAAGCTCTAGCATGACTTATGAAGAAGAGGAAGAAATGCAACATGATATATCAAAATTACGAGACCAAGTGCAACAAGTGTCACTTGCACAAAAAGCAACAGAATCTAAGATGGATGGTTTAAGGAAAGATGTAGAAGCTAAGATGGATGGCATGGAAGCTAAGATGAATGGCTTGGACACTAAAATTGATGGCATGGATGATAAGATGGAAGAATTGAAGATAAATATGAATAAGTTGCTACAAGAAATGGTCACTAATGGTGAAAGGGTAGTAAAGGAAACTCATGATGAGAACAAAAGAAATGTTAATCAGGATTCTGTAGACTCTAATGTTGGATAGAAGAGCCACCATATTCCAAAAATTGGTATGAGGAAGTTTGATGGAAAGGATCCCGCAACATGGATATTACAGATGGAGTAATTTTTCGATCTCAATAATGTGCAAAACACACAAAAGGTACGTATTGAAACTTTATATTTGGAATCAAATATGTTTGTGTGGTATCAATGGCTTTTCTCTCATAAACAAATTATCACTTGGGCAATTTTTATGGAAGAATTGACAGCACATTATGAGGATACAAAAAGCAACACTTTTTTTGGCCAATTGATAAGTCTCAAATAAAAGGGTTCAATAATGGAGCACATTGAGGAGTTCCAAAAATTGAACATAAGGGTGAAAAATATTCCAGAGGAGCATAGGATTGATGTGTTCATAGGGGCTTTAAAGGATAATATCCAACAGGATGTTCGCCTTTGGGAACCTGATTCATTAGAGAAGGCGTTCAGGTTAGCAAGAAAAATGGAAAGCAAAATTATGGCAACCAGGAAGCATACCACTCACAACTATAAAGATGGAAGTGTTGTTGCCCCTAGTCTTCCAAAACCTATAAGGTTGACACCACAATAATTGGAATAACAATTGTGATAACAAATACACTAAAGGTCATAAGTGTGTTGAGAAGAAATTATTCTAGATAGATTGTGAAGAGGAAGAAGAAAAGGAGCAAGAAAGGTCAAAAGAAGAGGATATACTCCAGGAACAAAGCCTAGATAAAGAGGAAATGAATCTGACCATATCTTGTAATGCATTGACAAGAATTACCACTCCTCAAACCATCAAGATAGAAGGACAAATCAAGAAGAAAAAGGTAATAGTGTTGATTGATTCAGGAAGTACCCACAATTTTGTTCATTGTAAGGTAGCAAAAGAATTGAATTGCTTCTTATATCTAGCACCAGAGTGTCAAATGATGGTTGAAAATGGAGGAACAATAAATTGCTCTAGAAAGTGCCATAATATCAAGCTATCCATGGGAGAATATGTATTGAATAGCCCAATTCTTTCCATTCCAATGGGAGGTGCTGACGTTGTACTAGGAGTCCAATGGCTACAATCCTTGGGTACAATAGCTTTTAATTTTCAAGAACTTTTCATGAAATTTTCTGTGGAAGGAAAGGAATTTGAATTAAGGGATATCACAGGGAAACCAAGAAAGATAATAAGCTCTAACAATATGACAAATCTTCTAAAAAAGGAACAAAGAGGTGTAATTGCACAATTATGTTCGCTAGATGTTTCCACATTGGAATCATCTATTTCTCCAGATCTCCAAAAAGTCTTGGACAACCATTCCAAGGTATTTGAGATTCCCAAAGGTCTTCCACCTATTCGTGATCATGATCATGCTATTCATCTGATTCCAGGAAGTGTTCCTCCAAACATCAGGCTGTACAGATATCCCTATGCCCAAAAGAGTGAAATTGAACGTATGGTTGCAAAAATGCTAGAGGCTGGTATAATTCAACCGAGTCAAAGTTCTTTCTCTACTCCAGTAGTATTGGTGCACAAGAAGGATGGATCATGGCGCATGTGTCCGGATTATAGGGAGCTCAACAAGCTCACTATTAAAGATAAGTTTCCCATCCCTGTCATTGATGAATTACTGGATGAATTGCATGGATCAATTCACTTCACCAAGTTGGATCTTCGTTTAGGATATCATCAAATCATAATGAAGACTGTAGACATTCCGAAAATAGAATTTAGAACTCATGAGGGTCATTATGAATTTTTGGTCATGCCTTTTGGCCTTACCAATGCACCTTCAACATTTCAAGGTTTGATGAATTCCATTTTCAAACCATTGCTTAGAAAATTTGTGTTAGTATTTTTTGATGATATACTTATCTATAGCAAGTCTTGGAAGGATCATGTTGAACATGTTGATAGGGTGCTACAATTATTGGAGGAGAAACAATTATATGCAAAAAGATCCAAATGTTTCTTTGGAGTACAAGAGGTGGAATATCTGGGTCATATTGTATCTCATGAAGGAGTTAAGGTAGACCCTAGCAAAATTAAATCCATTAAGGAATGGAAAATCCCCACATCCATAAAGCATCTGCGAGGATTTCTTGGGTTGACAGGGTATTATCGCAAGTTTGTTAAGAATTATGGGAGAACAGTAGCACCTGTAACAACATTATTGAAGAAAGATGCATTTTCATGGACTCCAGAAGAAACAAAGGCCTTCGAGCATCTTAAAGAGGCAATGTGCCAAGCACCGGTCTTAGCTACACCAGACTTGACAAAAACCTATATTGTGGAATGTGATGGTTCAGGAAATGGAATTGGTGCTGTTTTAATGCAAGATGAAAGACCCATTGCTTTCGAAAGTCGTCCAATCAAGGGAAAGTTTTTACATAAAGCTATTTATGAGAAGGAAATGTTGGCAATACTCCTTGCACTTAAGAAATGGCGACCCTACCTAATGGGAAGACACTTCAAGGTAAAAATGGATCATGATAACCTTAAATACTTTTTAGAACAAAGATTATCCTCTGAAGAGAAACAAAAGTGGGTCACAAAGATGTTGGGTTATGACTTTGAAATCATCTACAAAAAAGGGAAGAAAAATGTGGTGTCAGATGCACTCTCAAGAAAGGATGAGGATGTGGAAGCATTGTTGTGCGCCATTTCTATTATCCAACCAGATTGGATAAACGAAGCAAGGGAGGAATGGAAGAATGACGAAGAAGTGTGGTCACTTATTCGATAGTTACAACAAGACTCCAGTACATCTGATACATTTAGCTGGAAAAATGATTCGTTATGGTACAAAGATTGCTTATACCTCTGTGAGAATTCCCAACGAAAACCAAAGATTCTTATGGAATTGCACACTTCTCCCTTAGGAGGGCACTCAGGATTTTTAAAAACTTACCACAGGGTTAAGAAGGAATTTTTTTGGGAGGGCCTTAAATCAGATATTCAAAAGTTTGGGCCGGAATGTTTGGTTTACCAACAAAATAAAGTTGAAACAATTAAGACACCGGGTCTATTACAACCTTTATCCATTCCAAGCCAACGTTGGGAGGAGGTTTCAATGGATTTTATCACAGGTTTACCCAAGTCTGAGGGAAAGAGTGTCATCATGGTGGTAGTTGACAGACTTACCAAGTATGCACACTTTTGTGCATTATCACATCCATTTAAAGCCAGTACAGTTTCTACTGCATTTATGGAAACAATTCAAAAGCTACATGGAAACCCAAAGATTATTGTAAGTGATAGAGATCTCATTTTCATTAGAAATTTTTGGACAAAATTATTTTCTTGTCTTGGTACTCAATTAGCTTATAGCTCATCATATCATCCTCAATCTGATGGGAAAACTGAGATAGTAAACAAATGTTTGGAAGGATATCTTAGTTGCTTTGTATCTGATAAACAGACATAATGGGTCAAATGGTTGCCTTTGGCTGAATGGTGGTATAACACTTCCTTCCATACAGCAACAAAAATGACCCCATTTATGGCACTTTATGGATATCAGCCACCATCCATCACATCATATTTACGAGAAAATTCTAAGGTTCAAGCAGTGGAACATCACATCGAATATCAACAACATCTCCTCCATCTCTTAAAGGATAACCTCGTGTTGGCACAGAATATAATGAAACAACAGGCAAATCAACATCGCAGCGAAAGAATTTTTGATGTAGGTGATTGGGTATTCCTACGGCTACAACCATATAAGCAAATGTCCCTCAAGCAAGCTAAGAAGGATAATAAATTATCACCAAAGTATTATGGTCTGTACAAGGTGTTGCAAAAGATTGGTACTATGGCATACAAATTGGAGCTTCCTGCAGCTTCTCAATTGCACCCAGTTTTCCATGTTTCATGTTTAAAGAAGGTTATAGGCAACAAGCTCCCAGTTCAAACAATATTGCCAAAACTTGATGAGGAAGGAAAAATTAGATTGGAACCAAAAGCAGTCACAGAAACAAGAACTCGACAATTACGAAATCGATCAATTTCGGAGTATCTTATCAAGTGGAAGAACTTATCTGCTGAAGATTCCACATGGGAGGATGAGAATTTTATATAGAAGCATCCAAAACTACCGAAGTGTTGAGGACAACACTTTTTTGAAGGAGAGGGGCATGTTGGGTCCCTATAATACTAGTGATTACCCCATTACTATTGTAGTTGTATCCCTTATTAATATTGTTGTGCCCCTATTGTCCCCATATTGTTATTACTGTGCCCCATAGAATCCCTCTATTGTTATTTTTGTGGCTTTATATTATTATTGTTAGGTCAGCTAGGTTATATTGTGACTCCTTAGACTCCTATATATAGAAAGGAGGTTTTTTCATTTGAATCATCCAAGAATTGCTCATGTATGTAATGTAAAGGAGGTTGCCCCCTCGAAGAGGTTGAATTCTAAGGCATGGATCTCTATTTTCTATATTTTTGTGAGCTGGTTTCATAACAAAGGGTTTCCCCATATTAGGGTTTGTCCCTAGCTAGCCACCACATCTTGTGTCTCTTGTCTTGGCTTATTTTCTGTCAATCGTTTAATTTTCTATCTGCACTTTACTTAATGTACATGTGATTGCTAATCTATGGATAGTAACAACAAAAAGAAGTAAATTTCTCTAAGCATAGAACATACCATAACTTAACATGGTATCAGAGCTGAGGTGAAGACAAAGCCCGAGCAAGAACAAGAGAAATCACTGGAGAGAAGATTGGCAAGGCTATCCTAAAAGAACTATGGGGTCCTCAACACTCTTCCTTGCTGAAGACAAGCTCTGTGAGAAAGTTGACTATCACAGATGGAAGATGTCTCTTGATCTAACCTTAGAAGATCAATGAGTGTTGGACCATGTGAGAGGCAATATTGTTGAGCCTCCATCAAATGCACCAGTTGCTGCCTGGAACAAATGGAAAAATGGCAAAGTCAAAACAAAGAAGATCATTCGGCACTCTATCGACAAGTGCTTGGTGGCCTACATCTTCGACCTAAACACCTCCAAGGAGATCTATGATAGACTGGTGAGTTTATTTAAAGTTAATGATGCAAATCAAGTCGTGTTCCTTAGAAATAAGCTAAAGGAAATTAAGAAGGGAAAACATGAGAGTATGCAAGCATAGTTCTTAAGAATCACTGAGATCAAGAACGATCTCCTATCTATTGGGGAAATTATTACTAACATGGAAATGGCACTCACGACTCTTGGAGGATTACCATCCGAATGGTACATGTTCAGGACTACTCTTCTCAATGATAATGTAATTCCTGGTTTCAAGGAATTAATGGCTAGATGCATTCAAGAAGAAACAAGGGTAGAAGAGCAAGAAATGCCCATGCCTAAAGGTCCTCCTACTACCTTTTCTTCTCATGCTAAGAAAAGAAATAATTTCGAGACTAAATCAAAAAGAAATGTTGGACCTAAGGGTGGAAGAAAAGGATGATGTTACATTTGCGATAAAGTAGGTCACTATGCAAGGGAGTGCCCTGATAGAAGGGATTCACACCGAGACGATGATCAAAATCCCTCTCATGGCAATCAAAGGAATGGAAAATTTAATAGCAAAGGTAAAAGGAGTGTTGGAAATCAAGGAAGAGGAAAACCATTCAAGAAGGCTAGAAATTCCAGGTATGAATCCAACACTGTTGAAAATAAGCAGGATGAGTATTATCTACCATCTGCTCTATCTACCTCTATTCCTTCAGACTCAATGGGAATTTGGCTCATTAATAATGGTGCCTCAAGGCACTTCACTGGTTATAAAGAAGTTCTCCATAATCTGATAGAGAAAGAAACTAACCTGGAAATTGTCCTTGGAGATAATATGAAATATCCCGTGAAAGGTGTAGGCAATGTCTCTCTTAAATTAAATCAAGGTAATACAATCCACTTACAAGATGTATTATATGTACTTGACCTCAAAAATAACCTGGTTTCCATCTCGGCAATGGAAGACAAAGGCTACAAGGTGACCTTCAATGATGGCAAGGTACGTATATGGAAAAATAATGTTAAAGATGCCTTCACTCTTGGGTTTAAAGTTGATTCATTATATTAGGTTGGTGGAAGTCTGCTAGGTGTCATGTCTTGTGACACATCTCTTCAGTTCAAACTTTGGCATCAGAGGTTTTCCCACCTTCATTATAACGCTCTACCCGACGTAAGATAAATGGTAACAGGGATGCCCGAATTCCGAGTAGAGAAAGAAGGTGTATGTTCGGGATGTGCAGAAGGAAAGATCAAAAGGGGACCATTCCCCTCAAGCCAAAGCAAGACCTCCAATATATTACAACTAGTTCACTCAGACATATCTGGTATGATGCCTGTGAACTCCTTGGGAGGATATTCATATTATCTTACTTTTATAGATGACTATTATCGAAAGACTTGGATATACTTCTTGAAAAAGAAGGATGAAGTTCTCTCTTGGTTTTGACACTTCAAAGCCTTGATCGAGAATCAAACCGAAAAGAAGATCAAGATCTTAAGCACCGATAATGGGACTAAATATGAATCTAACGAGTTTCATGACTTTTGTAAAGAGGTTGGCATCAAGAGGGAGACTACTACACCATATACTCTTGAACGGAATGGTGTGGCAGAAAGGAAGAACCGTACAATTGTGGAAGATGTCTGTGCCATGCTCCATGATCAAAGACTTCAGAAGTTTCTATGGGCTGAAGCTACAAACACCGCCGTATATATACAAAACCGATGCCCTCATCAAGCATTGGGTTCCAACACTCCTTAAGAAATCTTCATCGGTAAGAAACCTGATGTATCTCATTTTAGAATTTTTGGAAGCCCTGTATATTTTAATGTGCCGAAAGAGAAAAGGAATAAATTGGGTGCATTTGGAAAGAAAGGAATCTTCATGGGCTATGGTGAAAATACTAAGGGCTATAGAATCTATGTAGCTAGTCAAAGGGAAGTCGTGATTATTCATGATTTCACCTTTGAAAAAGATATGGCCCTCAGAAAGGTGGACAATCTTCTAACTTTGAGGACCTCTCAAGAAGCCAACACTAGGGAACCAAAAGTAAAGGATGATGAAACAATGCCCGATGTGGAAGAACCCATGGATCCTATTGATCCACTTGAGCCTTCCTCTTCTATGAAGAGGCCCTCTTAGCTTAGGGGACTACTCGATGATGCTGAAGGACACATTGCATCCTAAGGAACCTTTGATGAAAGTAAGAAACCCAACATGTATCAAGGATACTTGAACATCATGAGCACGATCATACAAAATGAGCATTCATCATTCTTAGATGTCATCAAGCATCAAGTATGGAAGGATGCTATGACCAAAGAATATGAGTCTATTATGAAGAATGATGTCTGGGAAGTAGTTCCCAGACCCCAGGACAAAACAATTGTCATTTCTAAATGGCTTTACAAGATAAAGCATGCAGCAGATGGAAGTACGGAAAAATATAAGGTTCATTTTTTCGCTCATGGCTTCTCCCAGAAGGAAGGTATAGACTATGACAAGATATTTGCACCCGTTGCCAGATATACCACCATCTGCTTGATCATAGTCCTTGCGGCTTCACAAGGATGGAACCTACATCAGATGGATGTCAAGACCGCGTTCTTGCATGGTTCGATCAAATAATAGGTCTACGTGGAGCAACCCAAATGTTTGAGATTTATGATCGAAAATATCATGTATGCAGGTTGAAGAAGGCTCTCTATCGGCTAAAGCAAGCACCCTGAGCATGGTATGAGAGGATCGACAACTACTTGATGAAGATGGGATTCACTAGGAGTGAAGCTGACCCTAACCTCTACTTTAAGGTTGAAGATGACAAACCTCTCATACTGGTGTTGTATGTGGATGACCTATTTCTAATAGGTACAAACCCTCTCATTCACAAATTTAAGAGGGAGTTGGCTTCTGAATTTGAAATGAAGGACCCAAGACTGATGCAATATTTCCTAGGACTTGAAGTCTAGCAGAACCCAAGGGAAATTTTCCTATCAAAAGGAAAATATGTGGTGAAGATAGTGGAAAGATTCGGTATGGTGGACTACAAGCCTGTAGCTACCTTGATGGAGCTTGACTTTAAGAAGTTAAGCGACAGTGCTACTAGACCTACCAGAGATGTGAGACTACTTGGATACACTGATGCTAACTGGGTAGGTAGTGTGGCGAATCGTAAGAGCACTTCTGGGTGTTGTTTCTCCTTGGGATCTGCTTCGATATCCTGGATGAGCAAGAAGTAGAATTCGGTGGCTTTGAGCACTGCTGAGGTAGAGTATATTGCTGCTAGCATGGCCTCCTGTGAGTTAGTCTAGTTACGAAATCTCTTCAGTGAGCTGTTTGGATTTACATTGGATATCATAGTGATCCTGTGTGATAACCAGAGTGGGATTCGTTTATCAAAGAATCATGTATTTCATGATCGCTCCAAGCATATCGATATCAGGTACCACTATATTCGAGATATGGTGCAGCGGGGAGCTATAAGGCTCCAACATATCGGTACAGATGAATAGGTCACTGACATTCTGATAAAGCCCCCAGTAAAGGTAAAATTTTGTACTTTCCGAGAATGACTTGGTGTCGTTCAAAAACCCTTTGATGAGGGTCATGTATGATGTATTGAGCTCTGGGAGCTCTGGGGGACATGGGGTACCTCCTGGAGTGACATATGACCACAAGGTTACTCACCATCCCCAGGTGGTGTACGTGTATAGGATAAAAGAATCAAAACTTTCCATGTGACACCCCGTGCCAACTATGTAGCGGGATGATTAGTTCTTCTGTGAGGTCTCGATGATGTGTTCTCCATGACGATTATGTAGTAAGATGATTAGTTCTCCTGTGAGGTCTGGATGATGTGTTCTCCATGACGATTATGTAGCAGGATGATTATTTCTCTTGTGAGGCCTAGATGATGTGTTCTCCATGGCAATTTTGGATAGGATGATTCGCTCTCTTGTGGACAGGATGATTCACTCTCCTGTGGACAAGATGATTCACTCTCTTGTGGGACAAGATGATTCGCTCTCTTGTGGGATAGGATGATTCACTCTCCTATGGACAGGATTGATTAGTTCTCCTGTCGAGGCATCCTACCCATGCAGTTCGGGACTCACAGGAAGTACCTCTCATCTGATCAATGAGCAGGGAAATGAGGATAGTGACCATAGTAGTACCGATGGATGCATCGCTGTATCTACTGTACTCCTTATGATAAGATGACCTTAATTGATCTGGGATCAATGATACTAGTCTGGGACTAGTGGTAGGAGTTGTACCTACTATGACACTGACTTCGAGTCGGTTAAGGACTGATCTGGGACCAGTGGTACACAATTGGAGACTGACTTTGAGTAAGTGAAAGATGATACTGGTCTGGGACCAGTGGTAGGAGTTGTACCCACTATGACACTAACTTTGGGTTGGTTGAGGACTGGTCTGGGAGTAGTGGTACACACTCTAAGACTGACTTTGAGTCAGTGGAGGCTGGTATGATACATCCTCAATCATTTCTTCTTCTTCATAATTTAGACAAAGCAGAGCAGATTAGAACAGGGCAAAACATAACAGAGTAGAGCAGGCAGGATAAAGCAGAGCAGATTAGAACAGGGCAGAACAGAACAAAGCAAAGTAGGCAGGATAGAGTAGAGCAGAGTAGGGGTCAAGCTGTACAAGGCAGTGCATTTGATGGATGAATAGTAGCGACCGACAGACGAATTGTAGATGGAGTTCTCCCTAGTTGAGAGGGAGTGTTAAAATTGGAAAGTAGGGTCAAACTCCATGTGGGTCATCGTATTCATGGCTGATAATATTTTTATTATATTCCTCTCGTCAAGAGGTGCAGGATTGATCTAAAGATCATCCAATTTCGATAAGTATTTATGGAGATATGAATTTATTTTGATTATGGAATAATTATCAAGCCGACTAGCAACTCATGTAGGATTAGAAGCCCAATAGTCGCATTTATTCAATCATCAACATTTGTGTGTAAATACAGGAGGTCATTTCCTCATTTGGAGACACTCAACTCATCACATCTCTCTCTCTCTCTCTCCTGCGCAGAAAAGAGGCTCTTCTCCTACTGCGTAGAAAGAGACTCCTCTCACACGTGTGGAAGGAAGGATGTAGATTTAGGGCTGCAACTGCAGATCAAAAGTTTGACCAGAATTAACCATCTTTCTCTCTCTCAGAACTACGTTGTAGGTGGAGCTGACTCTCCTAAGAAGGCCACATTTTTTGGTGAAGGAATCAAGCTGATCCAACGGTCAGTTTGCAAAATATTGTCTGCCCTAGTTGAGGGTTGATCTAGGGTTTGCTATTGCTGATGTAAATCAGATTTATGTACTATTTCTCTCTGCTGAATTGTTGAATATAAAATAATATTTGATCAAAGGGTTTCCCCATATTGGGGTTTGTCCCTCGCTAGCGGCCACATCTTATGTCTCTTGTCTTGGCTTGTTTTTTTTTCGATCGTTTAATGTTCTATCGGCACTTTACTTAATGTACATGTGATTGCTAATCTATGGATAATAATAACGAAAAGAAGTAAACTTCTCTAAGCATAGAACATACCATAACTTGACATGTTGTCAAATGATAGTCAGTTGTTAACCTATGATAGAAGACCTAGCGAATTTATGGGTGTTCTTCCTCAATTGCCTATTACTTTAGGTGGGAAGACTGTTTTTATCGATATGATGGTGGTTGATCACCCTTTAGACTTTAATATGCTACTTGGGCGTGATTATGTCTATGCTATGAATGTTGTTGTTTCTTCACTCTTTTGAGTGATGTGTTTCCCTCATAACGAGAATATTGACACTATTGATCAGCTTGCATCTAATAATCACCATCCTAATTCGAATTTATTTCAAAATACCCCTTAGTTTGTTCCAAGTGTTCAAGTAGACTCTACCTCGCCACGAGTGAATTATGTGGTGTTGAATCCTCAATGTTCAATTGCTTCTGAGAAGGATCCTTTCCACTATTATTTTCCTTCTTGGGACTTGCTCCCAGCAGTTGACCGAGTAATTCCTCCTATGGAGACATGGGACCCCTTAATTCCCTCTTTTGATCCTTGTATTTCTCATGATTTCTTGGAATTTGATTTGCCTTCACAGGAGGAACTTTTTGAAGCCATGAGTTTTAACTACCAAAGGAGCCCTTGGCTTGAGCCCTGTAAGGGGTTTGTCCAGAAGAACTATTATGTGTAAGCCACAAGGCTGCATGGTTCCATGTACCATATTGTACATATAAGGTATGCATTTTCAAGTTTTGTATTGTGTAACACAAGCTTTTATCTGAAGTTTATATATTGGATGTATTAGCTTCATTTCTAGTGTTCCTACTTATGTCTACAAGACTTGGAAGTTTTCTCCTTTGGACATTTTTATGGTTGATTCATTCTGGCAGGTATTGGTTCTCGAAACTGGCATATAGGTTAGGTTTTTCACCTGCATTGTGCATTTATCAATTTCATTTCCCATTTTGGCCTTGGGATCGACCCCACTAAGATATGATGTGGAACCTTCTCATTGCTTAGAAGTTTCATAACTTGTGTGGTAGAGCCTACCTTAATCGTACCCTAAATAGTACCTTGGTGTCACTTGGCACCCATGCTCAATTTTTGTTCTTAGGCTTGAGAGTCCTAATTAGTCCCACCATGACTTGTGCGTTTAAGATTCATTCTCTTTCTTCTTTGCTCTTTTCTGACTTTATACCCTTGAGCTCCTTTGTGTTGAGTTGTACTGCTGCATTGCATGTTGACTATTTGCACCTTTTGGCCTTCAGTTGGCTTCACGTGGACTCATGTTTAAGCCACTTTTCGACCATGTCTTCTACAAAATCAACCTTGCAATCACTTAGCCTCTACAACTTGATGCACTCTTTTACCCATGGAAAGAACATTCCTTTGAGTGTCATTGACTAGTTTCACCACCTTGCATTGAGCATAGGGATGTTCCCCTCCCAGGAACTGGAGCATCTGCTTTTTTGACATGCATTCTTTCCACTGTACTATAGCATTCTTTTATTCTTTTTCCAACTAAAATAAAAAGACAAAAAAATTATATATCCCAAAAAAAAGAGTGGGAATGGGACATTATTTCCATAATTGATGGCATCTAGAGTCAGTTGTGCCGTCCTTGAACAAAGCACTCAAAAAATAAGTCTTTCCTCCACTGGGATGGGCTTTAGTTTGACTTATGAAATCCTTAACCTTGTTATTGAGTCAGTACCCCTCAGATTGGTTATCTCTTCCAATCATATGGAGAGTTTGCTTATGCCTCCTGCATGACAAACTTATACAATGTTATCATATGCTACCATGTAGTCACAGTTGAGTCATGCTTTTTTTCAATGGAAGCAAACCTGATTTGGCCTCTCTGTAGTATCTCTTGACCTATTTTTCAATTGGCCATCCCCAGTTGTCAATGTCTTGTTTGGTATCACATCAGTTATGTTGGTCCTTTGCTCGTGCCAGTTTGAGAAGGTCTCCATTGACTTCTTGTTGGCAAGTCTTGCTCTTATCCACTATGACAAATTGCTTTGAGGGCATATCTAGAGCCACACCCTGGCCCTATTTTCATTATTGATAGGTCACCTTGTGCTCAACATCGATCAGTATCATGGGCCTTTGACTGAGTGGTTTCCCTTGTGTTTGACATCAACTTTCATTATCACACATTGGGATTCTTGTAGTAACTTGGTTTCCATTTTACCCTATTGGTGGATTCCTCGCCTCTGTGTCAGCTTTCATTATTGGTTGGTTCAAAGGGTTTCTATCGTGCACTCCTCTGTGTCAGCTTTCATTATTGGTTGGTTTAGAGTGTTTCTATCATGCTCTAATTACATCTTGTGTATGCCAAAAATGTGCTTCGGTTGGGTTACTACATATTTTTTCATCTGATTCCTTCCACATTATTGGCCTATAGGTTACACTCGCACTAGATTGATGAAGCATGCCATAATGCCTTCCTTCTAGCGGATATTTTCCCATCGAATTTAGCTCATTCCTCTAAGAAAGAGATATGGAGTCCATTTGGTAGTACATTAGGTTTTGCAGTCATCAGTGGCAAATTCCTTCACTATCGACAGTGGGAAAACATCATTGTCTCCTAATTGATAGATTCTTCCAAGTGTTCAACTACAACTCATTTATTCGCACTTCTTATATTGTACTGGGTACCTTGACTCTCATCATCATTATCGATGAGTAGCCTCGTGTTTATTAATGGTATACATCAATGATTGGTAATCAAACGATTTCTCACATGGTCAAATTCAGATCATTTATTCCCATTGTGTAGAAATTTACCACGGTGGTCGGTGAAGACCTCTAGTTTGCATCAGCATGTCTTGGTTCACCTATCAGTTGCTCATGTTTCTGCTAGTTGATACCATCCACCTTATATGTTGCAGTTCCTTACAGTGACATCCTATATGTTGGCACCCAAGTTGCAGTGTAGTACCATTTATTCCACCATGTTGACTTAGTACTATTTGGATCAGTTTCTTGATTTCAGTGATCAGCTTCATATTTTAGCATCATTGATTAGCTCTATATGTGTGATATTCAGACATGTACTTTCTTGATTATGATCAGATGATCCATTATGAATTTTTAGTTCCTTTATACTTGCATGCATATTGGATCTGCTTTTTTACTTGACATGCAAACATGCTTTACTATTTTTGAGCATGGGTATGCCCACCTCAGATAGTATTTTCTTTCTAATCTCTTTCACTGGCTTGGCAGGCTGAATTTTGGTGAACTCCTCCTCGTCTTGGCATGATTCCTTCTATACACTTAATACATTTCAGCCATCATGTACCCCTTCTAACCTCATATATTAGGGGGCATCTATTATAGCACCATTTACCACTCTTGGTAGATCTGATGCTCTGATTATGGCCTAGGGAAACCCTTCCTTCCAGACTTGGTCCAAAATATAAAAAAACAGTGTTTTATTCCCTATACGTTACTTTTCCTTGTAATAAATGTGTGTACACACGGGTCAGCATATACCCAACCCGCGTACATGTGTTAAAACACTTAAGAAAAAAAATCCTTAATTTCAGGTAGAGTTCATGGGTTTTACCTATTACTCACCTCATATAGCCCATGGCCCAACTATTTCCCAACTGAAAAAACTAATTTGGAGAAGTATAAATAAACCTCCATGGGAAGGCCTTAAGGGAGAAGAGATGAGACATTGATAATATAGTGACATTATCCTTGATCGAGTCTGACGAAATCCCTATGCCTCTTGCACTCCCCAAAGTTTTAGGAAACCCTTGTTTCCTTGTTGGAGATATCCTTCATCTTTCTTGAGAAATCCTTGTGTTGGTGATGGAGGAATATTGCAGAGGTCGGGAAAGGAAAGATTCGGAGGATGGTTCCACTTGGAACCAAAGAAAGACTGAGGTCGTATTTCTCCACTTTACTTATAGCTTAGTTCAATAAAGAAATGATGTTCAATTCCTGGTATTAAACATGTTTATGCATTGATTTATGTTGTAATTCATTTATGAATCTTATATTGATGCATAATTGTTCATTCATTTATATGATCTAAAGTTAATATCATGAACATGCTTTATGTTTCTACTATTGTATATGTTTCATTTGAATAATTTTCAGGTTTCAAAGACATCAGGAGAAGCTGAGGGTTTGCACCCTGCGGGATCTACTCAAACGTAGGACCTCCAGGTAAGGACACTCTTGCACAATTCAGTAGAATAAGCATTTAGGTTGATTGCTTGAGCATTTCTTGTTGTTGTTTGCCATCCGCTCTATTGGGGTTTTCAACCCAAGACCCTAGGGTGATCTCACCCGCAAAAAAACACTTGTTGGGTGTGGAAATAAATTCCACATCCTACAAGTACCCATTATGCATACTTCTGAGAAGAGCCACATTGATAACAATTGAACATACATTAAAAAGTGTGTTCAACACACTTTTTTAATGTATCTTCATTTTTTATCAATGTGGGTCTTCTTAGAAATATGCATAATTCATACTCATTGGATGTCGAATTTAATTTTGCATCCAATGAGTATATACACTTGAAATTTGAGTAAACATTTAAGGAGATAAGCCAAAAATAAAATAAAATAAAAGTAGTTTTCTTATTCTCCCTCTAAAATTCATAACTCGTATTTTATTATTTTAAATATTATTTTATAATTTTTCCTAAGGAGGCCATGTTTAGGCTGAAATTTCCTCTAATTCACCATTTTACATAAATGGCAAAGGACTATGCTGAAAAGATGATGTCAATGTCAATGGTGCCAACAATCATCCATTGATCACATGGCTATTGAAAATGTACAAAATACTTCCCTTGGACATATGCTCTTTCTCTAATGATCTTGAAGACTTAGTCATACAAATGCAACTCAAGAAAATATGGTCACAATACTCTTGATCATCCATGCAAATTTATCTTCTCTTATGCTCAAGCATCTACATCAACTTACTCCCAAACTACATTATCAATGCATAATACAAGGCTCATGGTTGAACATAATTGGACTAATAAGTAGGAATAATTTCATCCAACGCTCAACACCAAGCAACAAAACATGCTCAATACACACATGGCATCATGACAACAAGTAATAATTTATCTTTTTAGTAGAAACAACAAATTTTTATCAACCATGTTGTCCTCGCCAAATCATAGTAGCAATATACATTTGAAATAAAGAAAAATACAAGTATTCATCTCCATCTCTAACTAGCATCTCCATATGAAAGTAGTCCCCTGATACAAATATGATAATGCTTAGAAACAATACAACTCTTTCCTCAATACCACCATCAACCAACATATACCATTAAGTGGATATTACAAGACATTATGATTGATTTAATACATGCTAGAAAATATCAAGACACTTATCATTCAACTCATTAAATGATAATATCTTGCTTGCAAGACTTTTTACTAATACATTACTCAATCAATAATTTTCCCTCATATCCAACAACAATTCTAACTCTTAGTAACATTTTTATGACAAGATGACACTCAACAAAACAACTCATCTTCCAATACAAGGCTCTACAATGCAACTCTCTCTCACACACAACTCTGACAAACCCTCTCAATCAAATTTTGACAATATAATCATCAAGCCCTTATTATGCATAGGCTCTCAACCTCAATCATTGCATCAGCAATAATCTAATTAAGAACACTCTCACTCAACATACATATCAATCCGACTTATAAGACATCTTAGCAGTACAACCTCCTTCTCAATACATTTAGCATGCATAGATCGACCTAATGTTACATTGGATATAGGATATTATAGTACATATAATAAATACATAAAAGTGACAATGCATAAACACTATCATGGCTAAACCAACCATACACACACAATAAACCCTACTCCACATTGTTGGCTACTCAAAACAATACTTAGAAATTTTCACTTGTGATCTCTGCTATCAATTGATTTATTATCGATTTGCACTAATCCATTTGATCTTTGTCTCTTCAGTGCTATGGATATGAGGATGCACACTTTGTCAATGATCCATCTCTAGATCAATCATACTCATCAAAAATGTCTTGGTTCTGCTGCACTAAATAGCTCTACCTCCTTCCAAATGTGTTCTACAACACTATGATCATCCAATTGATTTCTTCAAACATCACAATGAACTATCTCTTCTTCATTCCATGCGCATAAGATCCAATTGACCTCTAATAAAAAGAATTTCAACGCACTCATTACACTCTATCCATGCACACAATCCACTAGAAATCAAAATATCTCAGAATAGTAATCACTTCTCTATCACCCTATCAGTGACCCAACACATTTCAAATGATTTATGCCATACAACCTGTGCTAAACAACATCAATCTGTATATCTAGTTTCTCTCTTAATCACACATTTCTTGTGCATGAGATACATAAGTTAACTCCATATTTTACATACCACAACTCATAACCTTTACATCAATGCAAGAGAAGGATATTTAACATAATTATCAACACTCTTATGAAGAATCAAATCGATGCATGAATGTGCTCCACTAACAAATAAATTAATCCAGTCATATCAATTTGACCAAAACAATTATCACCTTAAGACCGAATCAGACTAGATCAAGTGACCATATCAACCAATCAACGTGTTAATTAACTATGATTGAATAAAGTGCAGTTAATTGCATCTCATCCATGTGTTCCACTCTTTTTTTTTAGTCCACCATGCCTTGGATACTTGATCATGCTATGACAATAGGGCCAAATCAAACACATCAAATTGATTCATTATCATCCTTAAGAGCCAAATAAATTGAAAAACAAGTTACAGATGAACATATTCATTGCATTCATACTTGGGTTTCCTCCATTAAACAAATCTCTTCCATTTTCTTTGTCCTTTATATGGAAATTGACCATCACATGGCAACTTCAACTAGTCAAACTGATGAATACTTTCACCTCTAAATGCATTATTTCTTTACATATAGACCATGCCAGTCATTATTTTGTTTTCTAGGATCTGGAGCAGATTAAACTAGTTCAATTCCTAGCATATTATAACAACATTCGAATACACCAAACCTTCTACCACTAATAATGTAACTAAAAATAAGAATTGTTGATATCCTCACACAACCGATTTGACATTTAGTATATGCCACTAGGCCCAGAAAGTAGACATTGAGGTAAATAGTGAGGGTTTAGAGTTTAAAGTACGTTATGAGCAACAAGGATTTAGAAAGTATCAAATCATGTGAATAGACAAGACTTAGGACTTATGGTGGGTCGCATGAGAGTGGTTCATTAGAAAATTAGGGTTTTAGAGCTTAAATTGTGGGCTTTGTGAACACTTACAAGACATGTGCACCATCTAAACTCATTGCAACAAGGCACTTTCAAGATACCATTCCACACCATAATTGTTGCTTAAGACAACAAGACACAGGCCTATCGATCGCACTCCATGCACACACTCTCTATATTCAATACAAATTGTTGTGTATGTATTCTTTGCAATTACAAATATAGCATATTGACTAAATATTCTATCTTCTATAGGTTCAGAATTTAACCATGGACTGTGACTGGTCCCAGTAGTTTCAAATCGTATCAACTCAACATATTACCCAACATACTTCTACTAGAATCATTTATTGAAACTATTTTAAAAACAGATCAGAAATAATATTTTAGACAAATATCAATGGTTTAATTAAAACAAACACATCAACCACAAATCCATCAAAACAAATTTCAAGAGCATAATCAAGATATATCAGTACCAAAACAAAACCTTTTACACTAAAACAAACATTATCGAAATTGAAGAATCCTTCTTTTCTTAGAGGAGCTCCCCCGAGCTCATGCACCTTCTACTACACACTTCCCCTAAGTTCGGTCTATCCAAACTAGGATTCAAGAGCATGCTACTGGCATAAAACATAACCGCTCAAAAATCTCAGCCCTAGCGGAACACTCATGTAAAACAAATCATCATGTATGTATTGAAAACTCCAAAGTAGTGGCCAAAATTGATCATTATCACCATAGAAAATTTAGAGAAGCCATAGAAATAGACAAACACCCGAACAACCTCAACCGAGATGAAGGATGGAAAATAAGTGACAACTCGATTCCTACCTTAACCTCCTGATCCAACCTCCCTCCAGTACCACATCCTCTCTCCGGTAAACCTTTCACACTTATAAACAAGCCTGCTTATCTCTCTCTCCCCGCCTCAGTCTCCATTAATCATAACATATAACTTAAAACAATCATATACAAAATTAAAATTGATCAAAATAATCCAAATTAGATTTTTTTTTTATATTACTATATAAAATCTATTAATTCAATAATAAAACACTAATATTACAAAAAATCTCAATAAAATTCTTAATTAATCCTAAAATTATTAATAAAACATCACTCAATTATTACAATAAAATTGTTAATTATTAATTAACTAATACTAACATTATAGAAATCCTAAATAACATTCATAATTAAGATTTAATACAAACATTCATAATTAAATTGATTTAAAACAAAACATATTTAAATAACATTCATAATTAAATTAATTTAGCACAAACATATTTAAATGAAAATTATTAAAATCATAGAAACCCTAATGAGCATTCTTTCATATGAGGATAAAACAAAGTAAAATTAAGATTAATTATTATTATTCTTATCTATCTCTAATTCTATTCATTCTATCATAATTCTAAAGAAACTAAATAAATTAATAAAGAAAATATGATAATTAATTAAAATTCAATTATTATTATACAAATGCTAACTATAATATATATGAATTACAAAATTTATATTTATCAATTAACCTAACCTAAGACAGTTGGCTACCATCTTTCTCACTCCATCACCATCTCACGCCTCTATTTATTCATTCCACAGAGATCTAGCTTACACACTTTCTGATCTATCTTGATGATGAGCCACAGTAGTTGGTTCGAAACGTCGATACAAAGAATTATGGATGCGATAATCCCGGAAGAAAACTCTACAAAAAATAAAATTTGCAGAAGCCTCAAGACAATAACTCTCAATACTTAGACATCCCTTCCCATGGTTGGACTTTAATGATCAAGGTGATGACCAGGCTCAAAACGACTTTTTAGACAGTACAATGTCAAACTTATAATAGTGATAATGTTTATGAATTTGACCCCCTCCAAGACAGCAAACTAATATTTTGAAGACCCTCGACTAATAAATTAACCTAATCTAACAACTCTGACATGAGGCTTCATTATTATATATTAATGTGAGGCTTCTTTCTCTGTTTATATGCATTCAACTCTTAAATTTTCATCTCCTCATTGTGGGCTAAGGCTCTTTCGCTCCTGCATGATAGAATATTTGTGACTTGTCTCCACAGGAGTCCTTCTTGTAACCTCCCGTACTGACCTCCTTGATCATCATCTTACCATGATAGGATGTTAACACTTGAAATAAAGTTCAGTCACGGAAAGAGAATATTAGTCCCAAATCACCTATTCTATATTTGTTTACTCATGTAAGGAAAACTATGATGGGAAAATGCACAAGAACTAAAGGGAAATCCTGGGAATGTGAAGTGCAGAGAGTCAGAAAATAGGGAGTGAGGGCGCAGACACAATGATTGTGTAATGCATAGTGGTAGGAGAAAGGCAAGGTATGGATTGCAATTTGGGCATGATTTCTAGCTAAATGTTAGTTTTCCTGTGCTAATTTCAACTTCATATTTCTAAACAAATGCTTGTCAATTGGTTCATGTGCATAGGTTCCCTTATGGTGTTTGTGAACAGAAACATGTAAATTTTATCAAGTTTCATGTTAGGTTCATGAGAATATTAAGATAAAATCAAGTGTTGAACGAAAATAGGTAAATGAACAGAAAACCATCAAGAAAAAAACTTAACACAGTGTTTTGATAAAGGAGTTCACCCCTCCTAGGCTACATCTCCTTAGTCCAACTTCCATGGCTTGGGCCTCTATTTGTTTTTCAAGATGGAAAAAATTAAAGTTTACAATGTTATACAACACCTCAATCCTACTTAAATGGATTCAGAGCATCCAAAAACTCCTAATATGATTCTCAAATCTCCTCAATTGAACTATGGCTTATCTAGGCTTGACCTCCTCCTCTAGTGGCCCTAAGCTTCATTAAACTTCAACGTGGAAAATTCACATACAAAAGTGCCTCTCTACCTCTACAACTTGTTCCATTGTGTTCAAAATGTCGAAATTAGCTAGGAACTCCTCTTTTTGATCCTCATTTGGTCAAATTTTGCCCAAGTTATGAGAGAAAAAGTTTTCCCTAGTAATCCTCCACTAAAACTGGAGTAACTCCTGTTAAGGCCGCCAAATTTGGAGTTAGGGTTGAATTTGGTGGAACCACCATAATCTCCACCGAATTAAACTGGTGGTTAATTAGAGTTAATCTTAGATTAATTAAATGCTAATCTTGGATTAGTGCAAACCTGTGCAATTATGGCTAACCGTTGGCAGTCTTCGCTTGATGTAGTCACATGTTGCATGCGCGGTTAGGAGATGGTTAGTGCAATACTCATGGTTTTACTAACTGTAACCCCAACGGTCTTGGTGGATTGGTCACATGAACATGGCTTGGCACGGTTTTCTACAAACGGTTTGTAATGTTGACCGTTATAATAGTCGTGACCATCAGATATGTGTTGTCACATGGTGACATTAAATGTCGTGGGTCGTGGTTTAAGTTAGCACGAGATGGTGTAGCACCGTAACCGCCAGAGTGATCACATGAATTGTGTTAAGCTAACTGTTGTGCTGTATTGCTATCCGTCATTTTGTGTTAATCGTAACATTCCCACCGGAGTGTTAACATGGAGGGCTGGCCTGCGAGCTGGCCCTCCTAACCGCCAATTCTCACACCATTAAACCTTAAGTAGGCACGGTGAACTATGTGGTTAAGAACCACAGTTAGCGGAGACAATTAAGGAACTGGAGTTGCAGAGGGGAGGTTGTGGGGTCGAACCCCGATGATCCCATAAAAATTTTAACACACCATCGTAGGGGCACATGGCGGCATCAGGGCTTGCCACATGTTGCCTTCCCATTGGTCCAACTCATCACGATTGCCCAATGTTGTGTTTCCACTTTGCGCGATATGACACGTCCACCTATATCAGAATATTCCAAGGAATATTCTAGGGAATATTCTAAGGAATATTCTCCTTGTTTTCTAGGATGTATGGATGCCCAGTCAACCTGTAACAAAATTTTGCATGTTTGGTGAAACAGTCAGCAGGCTCTAACTTCCTCATACGAACTCCATTTTGAACAAAACGAGTTGTGTTGGGATCATTTTGTCGAGGCATATGCAGTCGTTTAGGTTCTGAACGATTCTAAGAACTTTGATTTTGAGTTAATTCTTGCCCCTAATCTAGATTCTGATCACTCCTTCCCACTAGCTGGCTTTTGGACCCACAAAAGTTGGTTATTTGATGAGAGTTAAACACTTTTCTCCTTCCCAAGTTCTATCAACTGATTCTACTTGGAAAAATCTCCATGACAACTACTTAGGTTCACTGACATGCCTTGCATTACAAACGGCTATGTCCCTCAACCACTGTTCTCATTTTGTTGCTGACCCAATCCAACATTTGTTGGACACTTTATGGCTGAAAAATACCTTTGTTGTACCACATCAATCCCTCCGTCCTTGGAAAACTAATACAATCTAATAGCCTTCCCACTGAGAATCTTGGTGTCAACACATACAATGGTCTACAATGGCTGCAAATTGTTTTTTGGCATCTCATCCACTTTCGCTTCTTTCCTCTATGATCCACCAATTCAACATGACACTCATGTCATGATTTGAGAATGAAGGCTAAGCATTAGCATCTTGCTCAAGAATGGACCTTCCAAAATCCTGCAACATCTTGTCACAAATACAACCATTAAATGGAAAAGCACATTATGCAATAAATGAAAATCGAGGACCTCTTCTTTTTCTCCTTCAAAGAAACAATTGTCATATCATGTAACATTGCCATGTACTCTTTCATCTTGGTGTACAAACCGTCAACTAACACAAGTCGACAAAACATCATCGACTAAACATAAGTCGACAAAACATGCTCCAACAATTGACTTGACTTGAGAGCCAAACATAAGCATGTACAACAACTTGACGATTCTTTGTATAAACAACAAGAATTTCACATCTCATGCAATAATCTGTCAACATCTCCATTTCATCCTTGGAGATAAAATAAACTCTTCCAAGTTGATATGACATACATGTGACAACAATCGACACAAGTTGACACCTTATGTATCCAAACACAATGAAACTAGCAACAATTCATTTATTCACACACACACACACAAACTCTCATGTATGTGTACAATTCTTCAACTCTCCCAGAAGTACAAACATAAGTACAATAAGCAGAAAAACATGTATGGGTATAGAAAGAGCTGAATTGAAAAATTTGTTGCAAATGAAGTGAGTAACATACCCCACTTTCACACACCCTCCTGGCGAAAATATGCAACATCAAGAATGCATTCAAAATAAATTCATTCACATACAAATTTGTAACCACAAATTGCCTTCTTTGCTGCATTTAAGTGAGTCAAATAGAAATCCACTTTCAACATCTTGCATCATACAAGTTGCAGCATACTTTTAACTGAAAACTAATGCATTCATAAGGCAAAGAAATGCATCTATCAACAAAATAAATGCAAGCCTTATTTGGATAGGAAACCAAACCACCTCTTACAAAACCATTTCCATGGTGCTTCATTCAGCTGCACACCATCTTGTGAATCATGTTGACCCACATCAATTATGGAATTCTCCTTCCATCTTTGCTAAAATCTATCTCCACCTTATTCAAATTTCGTGGATGAGTTGTTGGATATAACAAAGTCCAACATTTGTCTATGAGATGACCTTGCTTATGGCAATGAGTGCAAAACAATTGCATCTTCTTTGCAACATGGTTTCCATTATCCAATGGATCTCTTGTTTTCTATCACTTTTGCTTTAAAATTTTCCTTTATGTGACCATTTTCTTCCAACATCTTGAAACATTATGGTTATTCAAACCACAAAAAGAACATGTAAATTCTCTCCAATTCTTATGTGAAGATTTACCATGTTTATCATAATAAAAAGAAACTTGATTAAAGGTGGATTTATACCTTGCACTTTCACCTTTGTCACCTTCTTGAGGAGGTGAATTTGATGAGGTAGTGTCTCTCCTCAGAATACCAACAATGGTTTCAATGACCTTAGAGCTTTAAACATTCTCTTGTTTTCCATTTCCACTAGTTGCATGAACACAAACTTTGCAAGCTTGAGGTAATGAACATGTTATGAAAGTTCTTCTTGGAACACCTTCATGTACCTCCTTGGATTTGGATCATTCTCCATCATGTTGTCCATAACCAAGACCCAAATAACTAGGCCTTTCCTCAACAACAATTGGCTCACCTATGCCTTGTGCATGTTTGCCTAACCCTCTACCTTTATAGCCCATATTCATCAATAATTTGGACCCTATTCCTCTAATGTGTATTTCAAAAGCACCAAAACATTCATTTTAGAGGAAATTGGAGATAAAATTGAATTGCATACCTCATGTTCATGCACATACTTGGCTAGGGTTTCCTTGGCATCATAAAGTAAAATCTCCATTTCATGCATCTTTTCCAGAAGCTCTTGCTTCTCCTCCTTCATGGCCATAAACTCCTCTTGAAGTATAGTACTCTCCTTCCTATCTTCAATCATCTCTTGCACCATATCTCTCATGATGAAAAACTCTTGCAACATCTCTTCATCAAAGAATCTTGCTAAGGAAGAGAGATTAGAGACATCACTTGTTGAAGCTACCATCACATAAACTTGCACATTGTTAATTCTCCTTGCCCAAATCTCAAGAAATCAAGAAAATAACCTTTGCTCTGATACCAACTTGATCTGTAGATGAATGTTAGTTTTGCTATGCCAATTTCAACTTCATATTTCTAAACAAATGCTTGTCAATTTGTTCATGTACATAAGTTCCCTTATGGTGTTTATGAATAGAAACAGGTAAATTTTATCAAGTTTCATGTTAGGTTCATGAGCATATTAAGATAAAAATGAAGTTCTAAACAACAGAAAGTAAATGAACAGCAAACCATCAAGAAAAACACTTAACACGTTGTTTTGATAAAGATGTTCACTCCTCTTGGGCTACATCTCCTTGGTCCAGCGTCTATGGCTTGGGCCACTATATTTGCTCAAAATGGAAAAAATAGTTTACAATGCTCTACAGCTCCTAAAACCTACTTCAATGGATTCAACTCAGTCAATAACCCCTAATATGACTCTCCGAGCTCCTCAATTGAACTCTGGTTGATCTAGGCTTAACCTCCTCCTCTGGTGGCCCTAGGCTTCATTAAACTTCAACGTGGAAAAATCACATACATAAGTGTGTTAGGGTCCCACCCTAACCCCCTTATTTATGTCATGGGATCACGTCATAGTCAAGAGTCAATAAAGCCCATATTAATATTTGTAAGTGGTTAACCCGCAATTAATGACGGGACCACAGTTAGTTGCAAATGGGCGGTAGTATTAGATAGATGGTAAATGGGCGGTAGTATTAGATAGATGGTATTAATAAAACCCACGGTATTGGCCCGTGGTATTGCATGTATGAGTCATATATAAAGGATAGAGACTCCCTGTGAGGAGTATCGTGTCTTGTTTTTGTAATCGAGCTCTGCTCTATTGGAGGTTGCCCCCTCGAAGAGGCCTGTGAACATTTCTCTCTGAATAATAAAATCATTGCTATTCTGTGTTCTGGGTATCTCTTCTTCGCATATTCTGTGTTCTGGGTATCTTTTCTTCGCATATTCTGTGTTTGGGTATTACTTTGCAGGTTAAGAGCATAACAAGTGGTATCAGAGCACTTTCCAGGGCTCGGTGGGATCTCCAAATTTTAGCAAAAAAAAAATTTGGCTAGACACGTGTTCCGGCGTCTTTAAACCACGGGATCTGTCGTTAAGCGCATAAACCTGCGGATTTGGGGAGGCATGCACGTAGGAAATACAAGAGGTGGTCATGTCTGTTGGACTCCCTTGTAACCCCTGTGGGTACCCCTTCGAGTAGTAGCGCATTAGACAGAACCGCGCACGAACTGTCTTCCACGTACCCTCTGGGTATATAGGAAGCCCCCTAGCTCCCTTGAAACCTCGCCATAGATAAACCTTCGGCCGTCTTGTGGCTACAGTACACCGAGAACAGCACTCGGAGAGATTACTCGCCTGTACGATAGGGTAGTCGGGTTGTACGGCTAAGGGTACGGTCGATCCCCCTTAGTTAGAGCCCTGAAACATTGGGCCGAGTACTACTGTTAGACCCTTATGTATATTGCGATCTGTAGCACCTGAAACTCCTCAGGACCATAGTTCCCTTTCTATCGGGGGATCACACATCATCTATTCCAGATCAGCAAGTGCAGCAGCAGCAGACATCAGTCCCGCAGCTCCATCAGATCAGCAGCACCAGTTGTTACACCATTCAGATCTCTCATATCCACCAGATCGGAGTAGTTGTGAAGGGTTCCTGTACCTGGATATAATTTTTGCAGGACTTTTGGCGGCATTGACATTTTGAGGATTTGGCGACTGCAGTATTGATCAGGAAGGAGTAAAACTCCGTTAGGAGTTTTCCAAAAAAAAAAAAAAAAAAGAGTCTGAGATCTTCCGGGGCGCTTATTGGTGATCTAGCCCATCAGAATCAGGACGACGAGCTGAGCAAGGTGGTACCATTCAATTTCTTAGTAAAAATTTTTAGGCGGTCCCAATTTTTCATCAGGTTGGTGTATGGTAGAAACTCGCGCTCAAGCGATGGCCAATGAAAGGATAGACAAAATTGAAGACCATGTGAACTCCATCCAATTTGCGGTGACCGAAATCCAACATGAGATTAAAGGAATAAGTATCCAAATACAGAATGCACTCTCGAAGGGCAAGGAACCAGCCCACGAGGAGGCGAATAATGGCCATGAATACCATGAGGGTGAGTCTAGCCACTCTCCTCACGTCTGGCACACCCATCCACCACCCAGTCAGCAACCTCCCAAGTTGGATATGAATAAATTTGACGGTTCTCACACGTCCGCATGGCTAGCACAAATGGAGCAGTATTTCAAATTGAATCATATCATAGATGAGGGGACTAAGCTTATGGTGGGCACCATGTACTTGGACAATGAACGATGGAAATGGGGGGAATGGCATCAGCGTTGCAGTGGACATTTTCAGAATTGGGCCCAATTTGCCAAAGCTCTTCGAAATCGCTTTGAACAGGAAGACTCTTTTTTGGGGCGTCTCACTAAGCTCCGACAAACGGGTACAGTGGAGGAATATATTACTGCTTTTGAAGCCTTAGCCTTCCGCACTAAGGGTCTCACAGATGAGTTCTACATGGAATGCTTTATCAGCGGTCTTAAAGAAGCCATCAAAGCTCAGGTTCTACTCCACCACCCTCCCACATGGACAGAGGCTTGCCAGGTAACTCGTAAGGTGGAACATGCATTAACAGCCCAATCCAGCCGCCCCAACTTCCCCACTAAAGGTCGTCCCTCACAGGCTCCCAACACGACTCAGACACTTAAGATTCAAAAGGTGTCACCTGGGGAAATGGCCGAAAGAAGGAAGCAAGGACTATGTTACTACTGTGATGAAAAATATTCCCCGGGTCATAAATGCAAAGAGCCCAAGTTTTTTCAAATAGATGCCACCGACTACAGCTCCACCGAGGAAGATCCACCACTTGAGGAATCGGAGGTGATCGAAGAAGATAACCAAAAGGAGATTGTATCTGATGAACCAATTATTTCGCTAAATGCATTGGCAGGAGTTTCTTCCCCTCAAACTCTCAAAATTAGGGGTTTTCTTAAACATCGCCCAGTAGTAGTCTTGATTGATAGTGGAAGTACCCATAATTTCATCCATCAAAAGATCGCTGAAGCAGCACATTGTTTTGTCCGGGCCGTTTCTAACTTCCAAGTCCAGATTGCAGATGGGGGCACAATGAAATGTGAAGGTCGCTGTGAAAATGTCAAACTTCAAATGGGGGATTATCAGTTGAAAACCCACATGTTTGCAATACACATGGGGGGTTGCGACATTGTCCTAGGCGCGGAATGGCTCCGCACTCTTGGGCCAATCACAATGGATTTCCAGGAGTTATATATGAGTTTTAAGCAGAACAACTCCACACATACCCTTCGTGGACTACAGGCGAGAGCCCCCTCTATCATCAGCTCACATAGGATGGAAAATTTGTTAAAAAAGGGCCATCATGGAGTGGTAGCTCAATTTAATGCCATCCAGGTAGTCGACACCATGTCTCTGCCAATTCATCCTGAGATGCAACAGATTTTAAATAAACATCGGACGGTCTTTGACAAGCCTCATGAGCTTCCACCCTCGCGAGGGGAACATGATCATAGCATCACATTGGTTCCAGGGGCCCAACCCCCAAATGTGCGGCCATACAGATATCCATTCACCCAAAAGAATGAAATAGAAAAAATCATCAAGGAATTGTTGGAAGCAGATGTCATTCTTCCCAGCATTAGTCCTTATTCATCCCCAGTGGTCATGGTCCTCAAGAATATGGGGAGTGGCGGATGTGTCCCGACTTCAGGGCCCTCAATAAGTTGACAGTCAAAGATAAATTTCCCATCCCGATGGTTGACGATTTGCTGGACGAACTCAATGGGGCTCAATTCTTCACTAAGTTGGATCTTCGCTCAGGCTACCACCAAATTCGCATGAAGGAAGTCGACATTCCCAAGACGGCTTTCAGAACTCATGAAGGCCATTATGAGTTCCTGGTCATGCCATTTGGTCTCTGTAATGCCCCGTCTACTTTTCAGAGCCTTATGAATCACCTCCTCAAACCATATCTCAGAAAATTTGTCCTTGTCTTCTTCGATGACATCCTCATCTATAGTGGCACTTGGGCGGCACATCTTCAACATGTAGATCTACTCTTGCAACTGCTCCGCACGCATAAATTATTTGTCAAGATGTCTAAGTGTTCGTTTGGCATGGAAGAAGTTGAGTATTTGGGCGACATTGTGGGGCGTGAAGGTGTCAAGGTGGACCCCAAAAAGATCCAGGCAATGCAAGAATGGCCTCAACCTAAGACCTTGAAAAGCTTGAGAGGATTTTTGGGTCTCACAGGCTATTATCGTAAATTTGTCTGCAACTATGGCCGCATAGCGAAGCCCCTAACTCAACTCCTAAAGAAAAATTCCTTCTTCTGGAACGAGGAAGCACAACAGGCATTTACCGCTCTCAAAACCGCCTTGTGTTCCACTCCCGTCTTAGCACTACCTGACTTCACCAAATCCTTTGTCATTGAATGTGATGCTTCGGGTACAGGTATTGGAGTGGTCTTAATGCAGGAAGGACGACCATTGGCCTTCACCAGCCAATAACTAAGTGGGAGGAATCTGGGCCAATCTACCTACGAGAAGGAAATGATGGCCATCTTACATGCAGTCGAGACCTGGCAACCTTACTTGTTGGGGCGACGTTTCCAAATCCGCACAGATCATCACAGTCTTAAATATTTTTTGGAGCAACGCCTATCTTCCCCACAACAAAATAAATGGTTAGCCAAAATGCTGGGATATGATTATGAGATCATTTATAAGAAAGGGAAAGACAACAGTGTAGCAGATGCATTGTTGCGCCAATTTGAGGAGGAAAATACTCTGCTCGCAATTTCCCTCCCCATTCCAGACTGGATTGAAGAGGCTCGCAGGGAATGGTTTTCACATCCCGGGCTCTCCCAACTCATTTCTCAATTGCAGGTAGATCCTAATTCCAGTAAGGGCTACTCGTGGCAGAATGATATTCTTCGCTACAAGGACAGAGTCGTAATATCACCAAAATCCACCCTCAAAAGTCGCATTTTGGCAGAATTGCACTCATCTCCCATTGCAGGACATTCGGGCTTTCAGAAGACGTATGCTCGCACCAGAAGATCATTTTTTTGGACCGGCATGAAACAGGACATCCTTACTTTCGTAGCAGAATGTGACATCTGTCAACGCCACAAAGGGGAAACCGTCAACACACCAGGCACATTACAACCATTGCCCATTCCGGCGTCAATTTGGACGGAGGTCTCCATGGATTTCATTACAGGTCTTCCAAAGTCTGGGAACAAGTCAGTCATCATGGTGGTTGTGGACCGACTGTCGAAGTATGCTCATTTCTGCGCCCTACCCCAACTGTTTACACCAACTTTGGTTGCTCAAACTTTCATGGATCAGATCTTCAAATTGCATGGCATGCCCACTTCTATTGTGTCCGACTGCGACCCGATCTTCACCAGTAATTTTTGGCAGGAAATCTTCAGAATACAAGGCACTCAACTCAAACTCAGTACTTCATATCATCCGCAAACAGATGGTCAAACCGAAGCCGTCAACAAATGTCTAGAAACCTACCTTAGGTGTTTCACTTCAGAAAAGCAACACCTTTGGGTACAGTGGTTACCTTTGGCTGAATGGTGGTATAACACCAACTATCATGCCACCACCAAAATGACTCCCTATGAAGCAGTCTATGGTCAACTTCCGCCTTCCCCTTCTTCTTATCTCACGGGGTGCTCCAAAGTACAAGCCGTGGATCAACTCCTACAACACCGCGCAACCATGCTCGCCCATCTGTGCGAGAATCTCCATCAAGCTCAGAACCGTATGAAGCAACAGGCCAACCAACATCGCTTAGAGCGCCAATTTCAAGAAGGGGATCAGGTCTTTTTGAGGCTGCAACCATATAAGCAAACATCACTCAAAGACAAGGGTTGTCAAAAGCTCTCTCCAAAATTCTACGGACCATACCAAGTACTTCAGCGCATTGGAGAAGTGGCTTACAAGTTGGCTTTGCCACCTACAGCAAAAATCCACCCAATTTTCCATGTATCGTGCCTCAAGAAAGTGATTGGGAACAATTTCCAAGTTCAAACCAGTCTACCTGAATTAGACGAAGAAGGGTCAATCTGGCTTCAACCTGAACAGGTTCTAGACACACGAGACAAGCACCTGCGCGGCCGCATGATTAAGGAGGTCCTCGTCAAATGGAAAGACACCTCTCCGGAAGATGCAACTTGGGAACCAGCCACTATTCTTCAGTAGTTTCCGCAGCTTCAACCTTGAGGACAAGGCTAGTGTTAAGGGGGAGGGCATGTTAGGGTCCCACCCTAACCCCCTTATTTATGTCATGGGATCACGTCATAGTCAAGAGTCAATAAAGCCCATATTAATATTTGTAAGTGGTTAACCCGCAATTAATGACGGGACCACAGTTAGTTGCAAATGGGCGGTAGTATTAGATAGATGGTAAATGGGCAGTAGTATTAGATAGATGGTATTAATAAAACCCACGGTATTGGCCCGTGGTATTGCATGTATGAGTCATATATAAAGGATAGAGACTCCCTGCGAGGAGTATCGTGTCTTGTTTTTGTAATCGAGCTCTGCTCTATTGGAGGTTGCCCCCTCGAAGAGGCCTGTGAACATTTCTCTCTGAATAATAAAATCATTGCTATTCTGTGTTCTGGGTATCTCTTCTTCTCATATTCTGTGTTCTGGGTATCTTTTCTTCGCATATTCTGTGTTTGGGTATTACTTTGCAGGTTAAGAGCATAACAAGTAAATAACCTTTGCTCTGATACCAACTTGATCTGTAGATGAAGGTTAGTTTTGCTATGCCAATTTCAACTTCATATTTCTAAACAAATGCTTGTCAATTTGTTCATGTACATAAGTTCCCTTATGGTGTTTATGAATAGAAACAGGTAAATTTTATCAAGTTTCTTGTTATGTTCATGAGCATATTAAGATAAAAATGAAGTTCTAAACAAACGAAAGTAAATGAACAGCAAACCATCAAGAAAAACACTTAACACGTTGTTTTGATTAAGATGTTCACTCCTCTTGGGCTACATCTCCTTGGTCCAGCTTCTATGGCTTGGGCCACTATATTTGCTCAAAATGGAAAAAATATTTTACAATGCTCTACAGCTCCTAAAACCTACTTGAATGGATTCAACTCAGTCAATAACCCCTAAGATGACTCTCTGAGCTCCTCAATTGAACTCTGGTTGATCTAGGCTTAACCTCCTCCTCTGGTGGCCCTAGGCTTCATTAAACTTCAACGTGGAAAAATCACATACATAAGTGCCTCTCTGCCTTTGCAACCTATTCCATTGTGTTCAGAATGTCGAAATTAGCTAGGAATGCCTCTTTATGATCCTCATTTGGTTGAATTTTTCCCAAGTTATGAGAGAAATAGTTTTCCCTAGTAATCCTCCACTAAAACTAGAGGAACTCCAATTAAGGCCACCAAATCTAGAGTTAGGGTAGAATTTGGTGGAACCGCCATAATCTTCACTGAATTAAACTGGTGGTTAATTAGAGTTAATCTTAGATTAATTAAATTCTAATCCTGGATTAGTGCTTACCTATGCAATTATGGCTAACCATTGGTCTAACTGTTGGTGGTCTCCACTTGACATGGTCACATGTCACATGCATGGTTAGGAGATGGTTAGTGCAATACCCGCGGTTTCACTAACCATAATCCCCATGGTCTTGGTGAAATGGTCACATGGATGTGGCTTGGTGCATTTTTCTGCAAATAGTTTGTAACGCTGACCATTATAATAGCCGTGACCATCAAATATGTGTTGTCACATGGTGACATTAAATGTCGTGGATCGCAGTTTAAGTTAGAACCAGATGGTGTAGTCATCATAACTGCCAGAGTGATCACATGAATTACGTTAAGTTAATAGTTGTGGTGTACCATTGTCCTTCATTTTTTGTTAACTGTAACATTCCCGCCAGAGCGTTCACATGGAGGGTTGACCTACGGGCTGGCCCTCCTAACCACCAATTCTCACACCATTAAACCTTAAATAGGTGCAGTGAACTATGTGGTTAAGAACCATGATTAGTGGAGATGATTAAGGCAATGGAGTTGCAAAGAGGAGGTCGCGGGGTTGAACCCTGGCACCTCAATAAAAATTTTAACACACCATCGTAAGGGCATGTGGCGACCTTCGGGCTTGCCACGTGTTGCCTTCCCATTAGTCCAACTCATCATGATTTCCAAATTCTGCTCTTCCACTTGGCGTAATATAACTTGTCTACCTATATAAGAATATTTTAAGGAATATTCTCCTTGTTGACTAGGCTATATAGATGCCTAGTTAGCATCCCAATCAACCTATACCAAAATTTTGCTTGTTTGGTGAAATGATCAGCGGGCTCTAACTTCCTCATACAAACTCTGTTTTGAATGAAATAAGTTACATTGTGATATTTTTGTTGAGATGGACGTGGTATTTTAGGATCCGAATGATTCTGAACACTTTTATTTTTGAGCTAATTCCTGCCCCTAATCTAGTTTCCAATCAAGGCAAGTCTAAAGGGAAAATAAAGTAGGCTTAGGAACTGTAACTATGAAATGTGTAATGCTTGAGGGGAAGGATCTATGAATTCAGTTTCTAATCATTGTAAGGACTGGAGGAAGGCCCTACTGTCCACTACGATTGTGAAATGCACAGTAAGGGCAACATTGACCAAGGAATTGTGCAGTTGAGCAAGTGAAAGAAGCAAGAGTGATAGGATTGTTGATTTAGAATGTGCAGTGCATAGTGATCAAGGAAGTAAATCTATGGATTTCAAGGTTGATAAATGAAGGGACTAAGGTTGCACGGTTGATAAATGTATGGAATAAGGAAAGATCCCATTGTACACTAGAAATGCAGTGCATAGTGAAAGCAAGGATAATGAAGGGGATTGTGCAGTTGAGCATTGCAGGTAGTCATCAGTTGAGTCATTGTGCTCTATGATTGTGCAGTGCATAGTTGAAGGGGATTGTCTTCTAGGATTGTGCATGGATCACTGCAAGGACTAAGAGATGACCCGACTATTCACTGAAAGTGTATAGTGTGCATTGAAGGAAAGGCTATTCAAGGAATTATGCATTGGGAAATTTTAGGAGACAAGAGTAACATGCTTGGCCACTATGATTGTGCAGTGCATAGTTCAGCATGGGAAGGGTCCAAGGATAAATTGACTATGTACTAGAAGTGTGCAGTGTGCAACACTAGGATAGGTTGGTCAAGGACTATACTTTGGGAAAGTATAGTCAACGGGATGGAGTGACTGAGTTCTGAGATAACTCAATGCACATTTGAGGGAGGTTGTCTTCTAGTGATTTCACAGTGCACAGTTCCAGGAGCTAAGACTTCATCAATGTAGCTTGGAAATACGTAGTGCATAGTTGGAGGAGGCTGAGGGATCAATCATGAATTGCACAAGTTGAGAGGACTAGGAAAAATCCAAAATTGACTAAGCATGGGATCAATGAGACAAGAAAGTGAGAGTAAGAGCATATGAAAGGTTGTAGACATGATCACACACACACATACAATCAACTAGAAGATGTTCAGTACCCAAAATCAACATGTACATAGTGGAACGATAGTAAAGAAACATTTATCTCCAAGTGTGACACTTAATATGTGCCTCTATGACACAAGTTTTGATTGTAATCAAAATGTGCGCTATGTCATTGGAATGTGTCTAGCACATGCTCTAATGATAAATAACATCAACTAATGTAGTGAGTGTGTTGGAGCTGCCTATAGAATGTGTTCCATGGTGCTCTTCAAGATGTGTTAAAACAAGTGAAAGTGACACATGCAAACACAAAGAAATCACAAGTGGTGAATCTAAGAATGGAAGCAGGAGAAGGCGATACTTGCAAAATATGGAGCAATCTAAAATGACACATGTAATATAAAAAGAAAGAAAAAGAGACACTTGAAAAAGTGAAAGCAAAAATTGAGAAACTCATTCATATGATGGCACATTTACAACCAAGAGTGATAGAATGCTCTGTATACTCCAACAGTGCACAAATCTCAAAAGAAAAACATGGTCTAGACTCTTTGTATAGGGTGAGTAGACATGCAATTAAAGTTAAAATAGGTGAGTGTTCTTAGTGCACATAGAGAAACTGGGAGCCAAGAGTTAATTGAATTACTTGAAGAAACACTCTCACTCTCAATAAAGGATGCATAGCCACTTTCGGCAGAATATGCCCTCACACTACCATTTTCCATGAGTATTGTGCAATCTCTATATCTAGGATTTGTGCAAGCAATGTCACTAGAGACTATGCAAGCACTATCTTCAAGGACTGTGTAGTCATCATCCATAAGGAACTATGCGATGACTGCATTAGGAACTGTGCAGTCACTACCATCAGGATATGCACAATGATTGTCATTAAGGATTATGCATTGCTTGACTTCCAAGCGTATACATTGACTATTAGGCTTGCTTGGGAAATGTTTTCTATGTAGGCATCACAAGATAAGCATGTAAAAGAAAGTCACTTCGACACTTAGAATTCTCGAAGGGAGACTTGAAAAATTAAACAACGTGAATGAGCATGACCCTGATGGCTTGAAATAAAATATCTAATGACCATAAGGTGGCACCAAAATTCGAATGTAGGCAAAATTTTGGAGGGTGTTTGTCGCAGCGACAACACTAAGCAACACACTAGAAGAACTCCAACTTCTTTGTCTAGGTATAACCTTAAGCACAAGGCCTATCATTCTGGAAGTATTCTCTCATCCTATTCATCACCTTAGTATCCTTACTTAGCCCTATTATAAATATGATCTCTTATATTCCCCTTCTTAGCTTAACACATTTCACAAGAATAGTTAAGATTCAATGGTTTCAATTAGGGAGTAGGAGTATGCAGATTCTGTGAGTTTAAGATGTTCATAGATTTATTATCATATTTGGTGTTTCTTCATTGCCAGCAAGTTTCTTTAGTGCCCCGACAGAGTCACTTCAAGGAATCACAAACATTTCTTTGCTGCCAACAAGCCTATTCAGTACCATGACGAAGTTGCTTGCTTCATCTTTCTATGCAAGAAGCCTTTCTCTTCTTTGTCCCTCTATTTATTTTATTACTTGATTATCATTGACATTTTATGAGCATTTATTTCACTAAGGAAAAAATATGGATCCCTACTTATTTAACTAGCAACTGATGTTGTTCCTTGTTTTGCAAAGACTCTTATATACACACCTCTGAAATTAGTATGCTCACTCAAATTTTCCTCCTTTACCTTCTCTAAACCAATTTTACACATTAAAACCAATATTGAAGGGATGAAAATCCTATGATAGATATGGGCATTGTATCCACTTGGGTTTTTGTCTAGGAAGAAACATATTTTTCGTACATGCATCATTGACCTTAAAAGATATTTAGGAACAAATAAATAAGTAGACCAAAGATAAGCCAAGTGTTGTTAGATGTTATAATTAACCATTTTATTTTTTACACAGTACCAAGTAGGACAACTTTCATAAATGTTATTATTAAAAAAGAAAATGGATAGGACATAAAAAGCAAGACAAAAGTAGGAAATAGAGAAAATGTAAAGATTAAATTGAAAAACAAAATGCAAGAATGATGTGATGCGAAAGGAAAACTAAAATGAACCTAAGCCTAAACCTAACCTAATGGGATAGAAGGTTAGGGTTAAGTGAAGTGAAATTTCCAATGCATCCATTCAAGTTTCTCCCAACCTGAAAACAAAAATATGTGAGCAATTAACTCCATGATGAAACAATGTGCATAAATAAGAAGACTTACTTTAATAACATGCAAAAAAAATTGAGGTCTTTCCTACTGGCATAAATATGTGTTATAAATGCTTCTTTTAACCATTCTGCAATCTTACCATGTTGATAAGAACAATGATCATACAAACCTTGATGGTTTCTCATGAACGTACATTCATTTATGCTTTGAATCTTAGAAAATATCATGAAAGATTGAAACTTATTACGAGCAATGAACCTTGCAAAGTAAGATTCCTCTAGACAATCATAAATTGGATCACGATATTTAGAACAACCCATTTGAAAACCCTAAAACTCTTGGGAAAAAGAACTTGCAATCAACAAAATCTAATTACAAAGAGAACCAACAAGTTAAAGTAATATAAACAACTATCATTAGATGTGTCAATGGTAAAATGATTAATTGAGTCATAGTTTTTGGAACCAGTGTTATGATTTGATTGATGAATTGGTGTATAAGATTCTCGATTCTCCATTGGTTTCCTTTATATTTGATCACACAATAGACCAACAATATGCAAGCTTGGGGAATTAGAAACAATTACTTGCATCGTAAATTCGTAAAACCAATTAGGATACCAAGTTGAAAAAAAATTTAGAAACATGTGAGAAATTAATTTTCTAGCACGAGGGTTTTTCTCACGTAATTTTTTGACAATGAGAGATCTTTTAGGGAATGATGATATTTGTCTCAATAATCAGGATGGAATATTTCAAATATATGCACATCTATGAAAGTTACATGCTCAATCCTTAATTTAATACAAGGGATTTGCATAAAGCAGAATTAGCCAAACTAGAACCTTTAGCTATATCTTGAGGATTAATAAGATTAACTTGAAAACACTATAAATCCTTTAGGAATGAGCTTAGATACAATGAAATAGTGATCATAAAAGAATTATGTGAGAGAATTCTAATCTGACCTAGTTCAAAGACCTCATAACGATGGTGATATCCTAACATAACCATCAACTAAAGTTGAAGTGCCTCGTCTTCCTGACAAGTCCCCGAACTTTCAAATATTGAATTATTGAAATTTGAAAGCATGGTAAAGTTAGCATTTGTGTGAAGATATCTATCATCAATTATTTCAGCAGGAACATTATGAATCAAATGACAACTATTGGAATCAGTCTCATTGAATGTCTCAACATAATCAAATAGATTACCCAAATTGTAAGCAAGATGTTCAACAATTACCACATATTCTTCTTAATAATGGGAAACATTATCACCTTATGTGGATTTCAAAATTAATTCATCATTATGCGGATGAGAAGAACATTATATATTAATGATTCACTACATGCATCTTCACATAAGGGCTGGTGAGTTGAGGACAAAATTTCTATGAGAAACTCTTCTATGATCAAATCAGATTCCAAATGAAAGCTTAAAAAATCCAAGACTTCTTATGAAAACAAGAGATCATCCAATGTACCAGGGCACTCATCACCATGAACATAAGTTGAGTCATTGTCTTCAAGGTGATGGTTTCCCAATAATTGATTATGGTTAAGGAATTCAATCCCACTTGTACGATCACTAAGATGTTGATATTCTTAATCACCAAAGAATGTAGAAACGTCATTTATACATAGAGGAATTTTAGAGAAAGAAGAGAGATTAAACATATCTTCTCCTTTGCCTATGAAATGTGACCATCTTATACCTAATCGCCATGTGAACTGGCAATCAAAATTATGTGAGAAAATTACTGGTGAAGCATATTGATTAGGCGAATCAAGGTACAGAGGGTCATGAGGCATAGATGATAGAGGATGACAAGTATCAGCTTGAAGAAACACTAGTTTCAATTTAATTAGATTCAAGATTAAGATTATGTATATTAGTGATATCTTGAAGAATCAATGGATAAGATTAAATAAGGTAATGAAAACCATGAAAGTTCTTTTGAATGAAAATTAGTTGATGGGAAGAAGATGAATGTGGGTGAAACAGATCAATAATTTGGCATTCCAATTTGGCATTCCAATTTGGCAACTACAGCCTCGATAGAGGGTGCACCTTTGTTTGGTAATGGGAAATGAGGAGGGAAAACAAGAAAAGAAGTGATAAATTCCTTTGGCGATAATGGAGGTGCCTCATGATCAAGAAAAATTGGAGGAGAAAGATCATCAGGAGAATCTAATGCAAATTGTTTCAAAGAGACTAGAACCAAACACTGAAACTTCTCACTCATGAAATCCCAATAAGCATCTTCTTTGGTAAATTTGTAGCAAAGGTGAAGAAAAAAATCAAGAAAATCCTCTAATGATTCACCAAGGTTAATCTAAGTTGATTGATTCTTTTATATAAATATTTATAATCTTACTTGTCAAAAGCTTCATGAAGTTCCTTAACAAGTTTTTCAACTGAATGAATAGAAGTAGTTGGTAATGTGTGACACCATTTATTAACTCAACCTTCAAGTGTGAGGGAAAAACATGTACAAATAACTTCTTCACAATTGATTTTATGAAAATTACAAAATTTGAGAAACAAAAGTGTATGCTCTATAATGGATGCTTTACCCTTTCCATCAAACTCAGGATGTAACAAGTCATCTATTAGTTTTGCAAGAATTGAAATATTGACATTCTCAGAGAAACACCCTGGGATTAATATTTGGGAAGAAGCCATTTAAGATGAGATATTCAAAACATACTTGATGGGCTCAGCTTGTAATTTGGCCCTCCTTCTAGCACAAACTATTGACGATGCTAGAAGTCTACCAACAAAGGTAGTCTCCCTAGTATGAAGTCCCAGATAGACCTCACATCAATTGGAGTAGGAGCCCCAATTGGGAAATAAGTTCAATCGCCACTATTTTAGGAATTTTCCTTCGTTGTAATTATCAACAAAAGTTATTAAAAAAACAATATTTGAAACAAGTGTAGAAAATCTTGTAGATTCACAAGCTCATGCAATTTACTAAATCACAGGACAAGAATCTACTTCTACTTTCAACTAGCAGAAGCCAATAGATCGATGAAAACAATAAGAACAAGAAGAAGATAAATCAATGGCACATAACACAAGCTGTATCTGGGGAAATCCACTGCTCAAAACCTCACTATTTGTATTGCATATATCAAAAGTATGAGTGAAGCTTGTTCTCACTAGAACAATTCCGCACAAGTATGCTCAACTCTCTTAGCTCACAAGCAAGCTCTTGGCCAAAACTTAGCCAATTATGCAGCTCTGCAAACCCCTATTTCCTTACGCAATTCCTATAGTTTAATACCACTATTAATGGGAATCCATTGCATCCAAAACCACACAATCCAAACTCAGTCTAGTTCTTGATTGCATGCATGATCTATACAACTCAGTAAATCATACAACTAATAATACATTGTCCCTGCACTCTAGTCTCAACTAGGTCTTTCTCTGAACTGATATGCATGAGTTTGTTATGAGGAAATATTTAGTTAACTGGAGTAGCACTAGGGGATGCATTAATGCACCAATTGACTATTAGACCTCTATTAGTTCCAAAAACAATTTAGAACTAATTTAAATGAACTTAATTCAATAAACTGAGTGATCTAATTTCCAACTCAATTTAAACTCATATTGAACCCCTAAAAATTATGGATAACATATACATGACTACAGAAAGACTTCCAACTCAAAATTCCTAAGCTAATTAAGTTAATTAAACTTAATTAACTATTTACAAGTTGTTATGAGAATAGAATTCGATTTTAATTCTCAGTTTAATTCAAGGACAAATTAAACTGGAATTTCTTGTTGTCATTTCTCAACACTCCCTCTCAACAGGAGAGGGATTATCGACTACCCCGATCTTGTCTCTGTGAAACATGAATTTACATCTTGAAAATGCCTTTGTCAAAATGTCAGCATCTTTCTCCTCTGTGGGAATGTACTCTAACAACATAATCCACCTCAATACACAATCTGTTAGGCCCCTATACTACTAGTGTAACCCCTTATTGTTATTAGTATAGCCCACTTATTATATTGATGTACCCATGTAGTTCTCATAATGTTACTATTGTGCCCCATAGAAGCCCACTATTGTTATTATTGTGCCCTTACATTATTATTGTTATGTCAGCTATGATTATGTTATAACCCCTTAGACTCCTATATATAGAAAGGAGGTCTTTTCATTTGTATCATCGAAGAATTGTTCATTTATGTAATGTAAAGGAGGTTTCCCCCTTGAAGAGGCTGAATTCTAAGGCGTTGATCTATCTTTTCTATCTTTTCTTGAGCTGGTTTCATAACATTTGGTATCAGAGATTTGGATTCTAGGGTTTCGCTGCTCCAAACAGGTCATCGTGGCATTTTCACTATAACTTTTTTTCTGTAACGTTTCAGAAGTTGCAAAAAAAACCCATTTGAGAAGAAATCGCGCTAAACCTTTGATCCGAATTTCAGAGCTTTTCACATGATATTTGCGGAGATATGATCTGAGGAAGTGGGTCTTTTTGCAGACTCCTGAATTACATTCAAAACAGGTGACCTGGGGAAAATCGTCATAACTTTCTCTCTGGGGATCGGATTGAAATTTAATAAGAAGGTACAGAAAGAGGATGGACTGTAGTTTCTTGTATGAATTTTTCAGATCCAAAAGTTGAAACAGTGACATGTGTCACTTCATACAATTTCGCTCTTCTGGAAAGGTCTATAATCAGGTCATCTTGGGAGATTGTGCATAACTCTTTCTTAGAGAATCCAATTTGGATTAGACTGGTGGCATTGGAAATAGGACACAGAGGGCTACTATAATTCACAATTTCAGAACTTAAAGATCTAAAATTACAGAGTTACATATGTTTCAAGGTCGAGCTCCTAAAATCAAGAAAAAGCAAGATGAGGAAGTTTGATGGCAAGGATCCGGTAAATTGGATACTTCAAATGGAGCAATATTTTGATCTACATGGTGTACAACTGTTACAAAAGGTATGTATTGCATCTTCATATTTAGAACCAGATCAATTTTTATGGTATGAAGGGTTTTTTTCTCGTAAAAAACTTGTTACGTGGTCAATTTTCACGAAGGAAATGATAGCGCATTATGAGGATACAAAGAGCAACACCTTATTTAGAGCAACACCACAACAATTGGAAAGAGTAAAAGGGCTTTGTGACATAATGGAAATCAAAATTATGGAAACCAAGAAGCATACACCTCACAACTATAAAGATGGAAGTGTTGTTTCTCCCAGCCTTCCACAACCTACAAGGGTTACACCACAACAATTAGAAGAAAAAAGAGAAAAAGGGCTTTGTTACAATTGTGATAGCAAATGCACTAAAGGTCATAGGTGTGCTGAGAAGAAATTATTTTACATAGAATATGAAGAGGAGGAAGAAAAGGATCAAGAAACATCAAAAGAAGACGATATACGCCAGGACACCACCACAGAGAAAGAAGAAATGAATCAGACCATATCTTGTAAAGCATTGGCAAGAATTACCACTCCTCAAAATCTCAAGATAGAAGGACATATCAAGAAGAAAAAGGTGCAAGAAGTGAAATATCACATCGAGAAAGAAGAAATGAATCCAACCATATCTTGTAATTCAATGGACGAAATTACCACTCCTCAAACTATCAAGATAGAAGGACACATCAAGAAGAAAAATGTTCAAGAAGTGAAAGATCACATCGAGCATCAAGAAATGAATCCGACCATATCTTGTAAAGGACTGGAAGAAATTACCACTCCTCAAAAGATAGAAGGGCATATCAAGAAGAAAAAGGTTCAAGCACAGAAAGATCACATCGAGCATCAACAACAAGTTCTCCAACTTTTAAAGGATAACGCCACTTCGGTGCAAAATCAAACGAAACAACAAGTAGATCAACATCGTAGTGAAAAATGTTTTGATGTAGGTGATTGGGTATTTTTACTGCTACATCTCAAGCAAGCTATTTATGAGAAGGAAATGTTTGCAATACTACATGCACTTAGAAAATGGCGACCTTACCGAATGGGAAGACTCTTCAAGGATGAGGATGTGGAAGCATTGTTTTGTGCTATTTATATTATCCAACCAGATTGGATAAACGAAGCAAGGGATGAATGGAAGAAGGACAAAGAAGTATGGCCACTTATTCAAAAGTTGCAAAAGATCCCAATTCAAGCAATATTGCCAGAAATTGAAGAGGAAGGAAAAAACATATTGGAACCTGGAGCAGTCACAGAAACAGGAACCCGACAACTACGAAATCGATCAATTTCAGAGTATCTCATCAAGTGGAAGAACTTACCCGCTGAATATTCCACATGGGAGGACAAGAATTTTATACAAAAGCATCAAGAACTACTCAAGCGTTGAGGACAATGCTTTTTGAAGGAGAGGGGCATGTTAGGCCCCTATACTACTAGTGTAACCCCTTATTGTTATTAGTATAACCCACTTATTATCTTGATGTACCCATGTAGTGCCCATATTGTTACTATTGTGCCCCATAGAAGCCCACTATTGTTATTATTGTGCCCTTACATTATTATTATTATGTCGGCTCTGATTATGTTATAACCCCTTAGACTCCTATATATAGAAAGGAGGTCTTTTCATTTGTATCATCGAAGAATTGTTCATTTATGTAATGTAAAGGAGGTTTCCCCCTTGAAGAGGCTGAATTCTAAGGCGTTGATCTATCTTTTCTATCTTTTCTTGAGCTGGTTTCATAACACAATCTCTAAGATGACGATATCGGATATCGATATTCTTGGACCGATCATGAAAAACTAGATTTTCAAAGAGTTTGATGCAACTCTGATTATCGCAGTAAATCATAGTTGTATCCATATACTAACCAAACAAACCAACTAGGATCTTCCTCATCCAAATGGCCTCACATGTTGCCGAGTGAAACCGATCTTTATTTCTTGTTGTACCAAGAAACTATCGTTGACCCAATACTAAAGATCCCTCATGTTGTGCTCTTCCTATCGGATGGACTCCCTTCCCAATATGCATCGGTGAACCCTTGAAGCTTCACTCCCTCTATCCATTTGTACCATAATCCATACTAAGAAGTGCCCCTCATGTATCTCAACACATGCTTTGTCACCTTCCAATACAGCTTGGTAGGCCTAACAATTGTTTGACTAAGTTGTTTAACTGCATAGCACATATCTGGTCGTCTGTTCACCAAGTACATAAGTGAACCCATAAGTTGCCTATAAATGGTAGCTTCCACTACTTCCCTTGAAGTAGCATCCTCTTTCCTCTAGTTACTTGCTAAAGGAGTCTCCATGGGTTTGTTTCTCTCCATGTGGAATCTCCCGAGTATCACGTTGGCATACTTTCCCTAAGACACAAAAAAATCCCCATCTCCCTACCATACCTCCATGCCAAGAAAGTATTGCATGAGCCCCATGTCCTTCATCACAAACTCTCTTGCAAGGTACTCCTTGCAATATTTGATCAACTAATCATCACCTATTAGTATTATATCATCAACATATAGTACAATGATCAACAACTTACCTTCCACCACTGTGGTACAGGTTCACATCCACTTCATGTTGGCTTAGTGGGTCCTGACCCAAGTTCAACATTAAGTTAGCCAAGCAAATCCCTACACTACTAGCCCTTTCAGCATCGATCTGCTAACCGCAGAATAAAATCTCACCCGCAACAGTATGGGGGGATGCTGGAACCAAGTTTCCGCACCCAGAGATGGTTATGATGTCATTTTGTACCCTTTGTTTGCTTCCATATAGATTGATAAGCCCTAGAGGCTTATCGATATAACTTCCTCTTAACACCCTCTAGACCTTCACGAAGGTCTACCACTGTCTTTTGTGGACCCTCAACAGGTGAACAAATCACTTACGTGCCTTTGTAATCAATCCTAAGTCTGTTATTACCCAGATCGGCTTAAGTGTCTAATAGAAGATATTCTTCACGTAAACAGATATTATTACTTACATTCATATAACAACATAAAACATATAGATTTGTGCATAGATACAATATTAAATCATAAACCCATTATTCATCATAACATAAACACATTCATTCATAACAAAAGTAAATGGATAGAACACAGATATTTCCATAACAGTCTCTTTATTGATACTTCAAATTTCCTTACAGACTCAAGACTAACCTGCGCACTCAACTGCAGGGGTCCACGCACTCAGTTTCGGAATCTACTTTAGGCCTCTACGCACACAGATGTAGAGCCTCTCTTCTACTCTAAGACTCTTCACTCTTAGCTCCTATTGACCCATTACATTTGTCTTCAAAACATACTAAATTGCCTTAGACTCTCTAGGAATCTCCTGTTTATACAATCCCATGGTCTGCGGACCATGGGTAGGTCTACTAAAGCTGACATAGCTTACATAAACAAAGGGTAAAACCTTTTTATGACACTTTACATCTACGCACTCCACAACCACAAATTATGAAGACTTTACATACAAAAACTTGGGCTTTCATCCCCAAAACTTGGGCTTTTGCCCCAAAATTGACCTTAAGGGACCCTGTCCCAACGGGCCCCCAACAAAAATATTGTGACTCACCCTCGAGTCACTATACTAGCATGGAGATCTTACTGCGAAGACCTCCCAGCTCCACCTGCACCATTGCAACTTCAGATGTGCACTGCGTAGCTACCTGCTTGACCTGCTCCACCGGCTGCTCAGTTGCTGGTCCTATGCTATCTTCCTGGATATTCTGCTGGGATCTCTGCAGGCTTGCCAACTTCTCCCCAGTGGTAGCACAAATCACATAGGCCTCATCCAGCCAAGGCCCTAGTCTAGCCTTGAGGACTGCCTCTTTCCACTACAATGCTTCTACATGTCCTTGTAATTACTTTGCTTCCTGCAGCTTTTCCAATCTCTGTGTGACAGTGATGGTGCACGCTGTCACCTTTGCTTCATCATACTGCTGCTACATTTCCCAGGCCTTTGTGTTTAACCTCTACAGGTTAGGATATTCCTACATACTCGTGCTTAGCTCCATAGAATGCTCAAAGAGTGTAGTGCATTCAACCAACACGGCATCTACTGCAGTGACTCCATCCCTCACAGTAGCTTCACATTGTTCTTTACTTCTGGTGGATTTGAAGTTTGTGTCTTCAACTCAATCTCTGTAATTTTCAAGTTCAACTCAAACTGAAACTTAGCCATCTCGATCTTTGCATCGCACACACCTACATCCAACTTCTGAATCTTGGCTTCCACATGGTGCTTCTTCTATGATATGCAGTTTTGGAATGGTTATGCATGCTTTGATGCTAAAATGGTTGATGCCAAGATTCTCTACCCTGCTCTTGTCTGTAGTATATTTGTTTGGATCTAGAGTTCATGCAGGCCTATCTAAATGGCACTTAATGCCTGCTTATGATACTGCTCAAACTGCTGCAGCAGTTCTGCGATTGTATCCCTTACCTTGTCCCCAATGTCATCCAAGTCGCCCTCTATCAAGGTGATCAAGTCTAGCAATGACTTAGTGGCCTTGGTCTTCTTCCATGGTCCTTCCTTTTACTGTTCCCTATTTCGCTTCACTCGGAAGGGAGTGCTTTCTAGATCTCCATTGCCCTATTCTGATTGTTCCTCTTCCTCTGTCTGTGGTGAAGGAGATTTCTAACTTCTTTCAGAGTCACACTCTTCCTCCTAATCCTTGGCAGTGTGCTTTGCTTCTGTGCGTGCCTTCTCCTCAGTCTCCTTCTTTCTCTTTTTAGCCAACTACTAAACTTTCAACCGGGCTGCTTCCTTTTTTTTTCTTTTTTGCTGACTTACTAGACCCGGTGAACAAATTGAATTTTGTGCACCAATTTGCTGGCTAATGCTCAAGGACCTCTGCAATTGCATCATCTGTCATGAGGTATGGTAAATCATACCACTTCTGTTCTAGTTCCTTTCACACTCGAATGGAAATCCAGTGGAAGTCTACTTTGAAATCCGCGTACCCAAATAATTGCTCAAAAATGGTTGGTGACAATCATGGCTTCCGATTGATGGCCATATTAATGCTCATTTCCATCAATATCTAAAACACCTTGCTCTCCCAGAACATCTTAGCTTCCTTTGTGGCCCATAGCGAACGAAAATTTGTTGCTTCTAGAAAATCTGGCATGACCGAAGGAAATCAGTTGTCCTCCGACAACTGCCACGTGACCATCACAATCGAAAGTAAGAGCCATGAGTAGTGAAACGTCTTACTCTGGTCCTATGCCTCCCTGCATTTCGCAAGGAACTTGCTGCACAGGTAGCACTCCCAGTTAAATTGTACACCCTCCACACACTGGTCCACTAGTGAAACAACTGGTGCCAACACCTCATCCGTGCAACACTTTCTCATTATTTTTCCAGCCAAGATCTGGGTGGCCACCTCCACCGCGGGGTCGGTTATGCTTGAAATTGAATACCCGCACGACTTATTGACAAGCTTAAACTTGTCCTTCATTCGCTCGGTGAGGTTGCACTCACCCGTCTTTCTGCCAAATGCCTTGGCCGGATTTAGTCCTAAATGTGGTAGTAAGGTGATCCTATGGATTAGCATGTTAGTTATAGGTATCGGCTCCTCCAACCATAGTCACCCGTCGTGCACCTAGCACGACAACTGTTTGATAACAATCAAATTTATGGGAGCATGGTGGTAATGTGGGACCCATAGAAAATTCAATAATCCTGCCTTTTCTACCCCACGAATCCACTTCACTAGCTTCAGCATGGTGACACCAGAGTCCTTGTAGAATACTCACTGCATGAAATTGTCAGTAGGCAGGTGGGGGAACCACTCAGTGTCCCTATATGTAGTGACTAATACAACATGACTAAACAAGAAAATGCTTATGGTGTAGAAGCTAGCTCACTAGTTGACATGTAAAGCTTAAGGCTTTGTGTTCTTGATTCAATGGAGTTCATAGAATACAAGGATTCAATAAGCATTGCGTATTCAACATAACCTGACTTTGTACCTTATTATGGATTGACACTAGTAAGTATCCCAATCTTCATGCTTCAGATGTGGGACTTGTGCCAAGTGTGGTCCTTCAAACGTGATATTCTCTGGCAGCAGGGGTGTATGAAGGAGAAACTTTCCCTCATCTGGGTCCTTTGGGACCTTCACCTTGCCTTGGCATGGAGGGAGGTATTCTAGTAGCTTCAAAATAGGGTCTACCCCCTCAATATCAATGTCCTCTATGCCCTCATCACCCTCCAGGTCGACCACTTTTCCCTTTTCCTGCGCAGTTGGCTTTTCTTTCCTCTGATGTTTCCTTGGTGACTCGTGCACCGATGACGTATTCTTCTATTTATCCTTCTTTGGCTTTGGACCCTCTCCTACTGGCATAGGCTTTGGCCTAGGTAACCTCGGCGATTTTGGCACTGCTGCAGACACCTCCATACTTACAACCTCAGGGGCATCTCCCTCAAAGGCAATAAACCCTCCAGCACTTGCAGTTTCCATGGGTTCAGACATGAAGATGTTAATAAGCTGCTGAGTTTCCAAAAGTAACCTGTCAAACATAGAACTAGCCACCAAATTGTCAAAAAATGCACGGTTCCTGCACACCAGACAGCGCCACACATAAACTCTCAAAATGCAAAGTGTCTCTTGTTGGGTGGCCATCTGTAATTTATAGGCAAGTTCAAATTCAAATTCGACCATTCCTCCCCAAAATTTGCTCATAAATGCAAGATTGGCGGCAGATTTTCAAAGACCTCACTCTTAAATTTAGCCTTAAATGCCACCCCCCGCTCCTCTTAGCCATTTTATCACTATCAAATCATGAACAGTGACAGTTACGGTAACTTTCTGGCTACATTGCGTAGTCTCTCATCCTATAGCGCAGCTCCCTTCGCATGTCTATTGACTTTGTGGCACCCTTATGTCCCGTGTAGGCCCCTCATCGCGCAACTCTACAACCTGGGTAGTGTAGTTTATAGTCCCACACCTCCTTACAGCTGCCTAGAGTGCTAAGACTATGTTAACATCATATAGTCATCTAGCCGGATCCCCGAGATCACATATGGCCCCAACCAATGCATCTGAAGTTTTCCTGGAAATCTATCAAATTTGGTGTCATATAATAGAACTAATTCCTTTACCTTGAAGGTGCACAGTTTGATGTGCCGAATGTGCCATGCCTTTTCGCACTCCTTTTGAACTTGTTGATGGAATCCAAACAAGAATCTATCTTCCTCCAGCTCTACCAGTTGTGCGAGCCTTTCTTCTAAAGCTCCGCAGTCTGCCATTCTTGTGAATGCTGCTAGCCGTAGACTAGGCACAATGTACTCCATCAGCATCACAGCTTCTACGCCATAGACCAGTCGAAAAGGTGTCTTTCCAGTCAGCTTCTTACAAGTAGTTCTATAAGCCCATAGCAGCTCTGGTATGAACACATTCCAATCATTCCTCTGCACATTGTAAACCTTTGTCAGTACGTTCTCCCATATATTTTTAAACACTTCCACTATCCCATTAGCCTGAGGGTGATATGGTGTGATATTTTGATGATAAACTTGGAATTTCTCCATCAGCACGTTGATCGTTTCATTAAGGAAATGTGTACCGCAATCACTCATCAAAATCTTTGGGCAACCAAACCTAGTCAGCACATATTCAAATAGGAACTTTGTTGTTGTTTCCCCTATGCAATCCTTTACAGGTTGTGCCTCCACCCATTTGGTCAAATACCCATTCGCAGTGATGATATACCGCGCACCCGTCTTCTTTCCTAGAAACTGAATCGGTCCTACAAAATCAATTGCCCATTTTTCAAATGGTTGTCACAACACTTGTAGATTTAGAGGTAGCTCGTCCCTCCATGATGGCCTGCCCATCCTTTGGCATGCATCACATGCCCTACAATAAGCTTTGGAATCCTTATGCAGTGTCGGCCACCACAACCCAGTGCGTAAAATCTTATGCATTGTTGCTTTTCCTGCATAATGGCCTCCTGCAACCCCTCCATGAGCTTCGACTAGGATGCTGCTTCATTCAAACTTAAGCACATAACATCGCAATATCTCATCCGCTCCCATCTTATACAAGTGACCTACAATAAGAGAAAAATATACCACACCATCACTACTTCCTTCTTTTTTTGGCTGGTGTACCCTTCTAGAGTCATTCTTGTAGTCAGAAAGTGTATGATGTCAACAAAATGATTGCTTGCCACATGCGCCATAAATAGCTACGCATCAGGAAGTCCTTCCTCCAAATTAGCGGACTCCTCACTTGTTTCAATGCGTGACAGATGATCCGGTCTTGCATTCAATCGGCTCGGCTTCACAATGAATTCAAAATCGTATTCCTGAAACAACAACAGCCATCTACATATTCCCCCCCCCCCCCAAACACAGGCTTTTTGACCAGGTACTTTAATGCAGAATGGTTTTTATACATCTTAAAGTGTCTGCCTAGCAAGTAGTGTCTGAACTTTTGGAGCACGTACACCATATCCAAATCTTCGATCTCTGTCATTGAATAATTTTTCTCATCCTTAGATAACTTCCTTCTTGCAAACGCGAAAAGGTGTTCCAACTCTCCCTCACTAGCATGTGGTAGTACTACTCCCAGTGCAATACATGACGCATCCACATGCACATGAAATTCTTTCTTCCAATTCAGGAATACTAGGATCGGCACAGTGACCATCTTTTCTTTTAACACATCTAGGCTCCACTGACATTCCTTATTCCAATAGAATGTAGCATCCTTCCTCAATAATTTTTCCATCGATGCGGTAATCTAGGCATAACTCTTGTTGAACTTTTGGTAATAACTAATATGCCCCAGTGTTGCGCGTAACTGTTTGACACTTCTTGGCACCTTGAAATTGATTATAACCATGATCTTAGTTGGGTCCACCATTAATCCTTGTCTTCATACTACATGACCCAACAAGATTCTAAAAGGGACACAAAATAGACACTTCTTCAAGTTTAGCATGATTTGATACCTCCGACATGTATCCAACATCAAGCGTAGACTAGCTACATGGCGATTCACTAGCCCAAACACCATCTAATCGTCAAAGTATACCTCCAAGAACTTATGAATGAAGTCCTTGAATGTCGTGATGACTACGCATGAAAATATTGGCGGCACATTCTTCAGTCCAAAAGGCATTACAGTATACTAAAAGCATCCCCATTCAGTCGTGAAGGTAATCTTACTCATATCTTCTAGCACGATCTTGATCTGATGGTACCCCAAGAACCCATCAGTGAATGAATATGCTTCTTGTCCTCCTACATTATCCAACACTTCATCGGTGAATAGAGTTGGAGAAGGATCATGCACAGAAGCATCATTCAACTTCCTCAGATCTATGTAGATCCTTATTTCATATTTTTGCTTCTGTTCCTAAACTACCATCAGACTTACCCAGTCGGACTCCTCCACTGGTTCAATGATTCCTACTACCAACATTTTATCCAACTCCAAATGGACTCGTTCCTTATATTTAGGATTAAGGCAATATGGCCTCTGCTTCACAAGCTTCGCATCTGGTTTCAACGTTATCTTCATTACTCCTAAATCACCTATTATCCCTTTCAGGTCTGAAAACTGTGTAGGGAACAAATCTTGGTACTCGCAGAGAAATTCAATGACCTCCTCCAACATAGAATCATCCCAGTAGTCCCCTATCTTTGCACATTTCTTCTTTGCCTCTGTCCCAATGTTTACTTGTCTCGCTTTTAGCAGTGCAGTGATATCAGGATTCTCTATCTGTGGCCCCTCAACTTCACGGTGACCTTCTGTCACGGGGATAGTAATGTTCCTCAGATCCTCCTCTTCTTCTTCAGCAGTCACAATGTAACACTCCAGCACATGGTGCAACTGGGTGGTCCAATCTGGTTGAATCAAATCGAAGGGATCCTTTGGTATTATGAAGATCGCTACTTGGACCTCCTGTAACGCTTCATCAATGCACTTGAATCCATATTCAAAGTCGAATGTCATCAAGAATCCATGTTTCAAAATATCCCATTCGTCTATGCCATGACAGAGCTTTGTCTTCAAGTACCAATTCATTACTGTATCCAAGGTGTGACAGAACATATGCACCCACTCCGGTTTTGATTCTGGTCCATAAGAATCAGTCCATTTTTCTAAGTGATCACATGGATCACAACTTCCGTCATATTTCTCTATTAATCACACCTTTGGGTGACCAAACCACACCCTCATCATTCTTCTATATTCGTGCAATCCATAGAAATTGTATTTATGAATACCCCACCTTCTTGCAAGCGTAGCACGCAGCGCCAAGTCCAAGGCTTGGAAGCGATGCTGCTCTGGCACTTCCCTTTCAAATGCTTCCAAAATTTTATCAATGTTAGTTAAACTATCATAGTAAGGAAGATGTAGTGCCCACTCTAGTTTCTTGACCCTAATATGACATTATCTTAGATACTTTATTCTTTGTGGAACTCAGGTTGAGGATCCAGAAACGTGACTCTATTATTAGTAAATGTGATTGTTATGAATGTTCTCTTTTATTATTATGATTACGATATAATTAATGGCTATGTGTACTCTCTACTGATATCATGATGGTGATAGTAGTAAAGGATAGACATGTTTTCTATTGATTTTATAATGATAATAGATTTGATCTATATGTATGGTTCCATTAATTTTATGATGATGCTAGCCATGATGTATGTGTCCCCTATGTTACCTACTTGCATTAGTTCTGGTTCACAATGAACAATGACGTGAATGACTAGGTGATGGCGATAATGTTATTATGACAATGGCTAACACTGAGAAACCTTGTTACTGATGATTATTGAGTATGGCAGGAAACCACCAGAGGCACTCGCATATGACGAGTTGAAGACACCTGGTTTGATGAAAAATTATATTATTTTATCTTTGAAATTCTAAGTCAATTTTGAAACCTGCTATATATGTTTATCTATATTTTGATGATATGTTAGTGGTTGCAGGCACAGATTAGTTGCTTGGCCGAATGACTCACATATGGGTGATGGGGTTGTACAAGTGGATGGAACTACATGGGAGGGGTGGGACAGTGTCCCTAATCTCACCCACTAGCACTCCCGCCGTGACTTGGGATGGAAAGGTTGAAACACCTTCACCTTGAAGATCACGATGCCATGAGGTTAGGTCCCAAAGTTCGGTCGCTCATGAGGATTTTACTGGGGTTCGTGCATCAAGGCAGATTCCTTGATCCCCGACACCATTAGTCTCACTATAGTAGGCAACATAAGAGATGATAGTGGTCTATGACATTGCACCTATACTTTCCCCTCGTAGTCACTGAATGCTTGAAGGGCAAGTGGTGTGGCACCCTTGGAACTTCAGGGGAATTTCTTGAAGAGCACAACCAACTTGGCACCCCTGGCATCACAAATAAACTATTAGGTGTGGCACCCTTGGAACTTCAAGGGAAGTTATTGAAGGGCACAACCAAACCTGGCACCCTTGGAATCATTAAAAATAAATTAAATAATAAATATAAGCAAGGAATGAAAGATAGGTAAATTTACATCAAGGGTAAATGATGTTAAGAAACCAAGGTAATTAAATCAAAAATAAAATTTGGATTAAGAGGATCATAGGAAGAAATAAAATAGAGTACCTTAAAAACTCTACCTTTCCCATGTTGGAAAACACTAGGTAGATTATGTGGTTTAATTAGGTAAAAGGGGAAAGAGGGACATAATTGTAAGGATAAATATTAATGCTAAACTAATTAAACCTAATTAAGAAAAGAGGAAGGTGAATTAAAATAAGAGTAATAAATTAAATTTAGAGAAATGTAGAGAACCTCCATGTGGCAACAACCAACATAAGAATATCCATTTAAGAAGATAACCTGAGTTAAATTAGGGAGTAGATAGGGGATAAAATCTTGACTCATTAATTAACTTCAAGTAATGAACACAAATTAAGGAATAAAAGGGGGGATAAAGAGACAACTAGGA